>OZ025299.1:283419014-284019014 GCA_964019185.1 Maratus speculifer | reverse complement strand
TCTGAGTTGAAATCGTGGTGCCTGTAGCCGAGCGAAGGTGTTGTTGGAGAAGAGTAGCGTTCATGTTTCGGTGTCTCCGAGCTGTTAACGCTAAATACCGATCTTCATTGGGCGTTGTTGCCCTTCTACGACCTTGCCCTGGTCTTCGGCCTGCACATCCACTCTCCAAAAAACGGTTCCAGATCCGGGAAATGACACTTTGTGACACTCCAATGGCTTGCACTACTTCGGCTTGAGTTTGGCCCCCTTCTAACCTACCAACAATTCTCCAATCTTCTGAATCTGTCAAATGACTTCGCTGAGACATTGTACTCATCGAAACAAAGGAATCACTGAATGCCGATCATCCTTGTCCTCAAAATTTGCATACTCCACAGTTTGAAAACCAGAAAAATTTGCATTTGTGATTCTCTTCTTCTATTTTCGGCAAAAAAAATTTCGTTTATATCTTTATTTTATATAAAACTTCAAATATCCTTTAATTGTTTTGAGCAGTGTACATATCGAGAGTCAAGTGGTAACTTTCACGCGAATATCCAAAAAGAAGTAATATAACTCGAATAATTACTATCTTTGCATAACAGCTAGTCCATATAACATCTTATTCTGGTCACACGAGTCACATTCACTACGGTAAAAGAAAAAAATAGGAAATTTCATACGTCTCTTTTATGAATCTCAAATGACTACTATATGTGACTCCATTGTCAGGTCACTGCGACTGCTGCTTTGTGACGAGTCACCAGGTGATTTTAAAGTGTTGTTTTATTGAGACTCTCATTTGACTGTCATATGCTTAAATTTTTAAAACTTAAATATGTTTTGTAGAATTACATAAAAATTTTGGAACATTTCAGTAAATTTAATATAACATATGATTTTATTTTTAACCTGTCATTTTAGCAATAGGAAGATGTAAAAAAATATATATTTAATTTTTATTTCTTTTTTGATTAATTATATTTTTATGTAATTTATTTTTTACTTTATTTTTAGCATCATTTTTATTTTGGAAGCTTTTTTTGAGACAAGAAAAGGAAAAAAAGAAAGAAAATAATATGCGTCAAGCATAGATTATGACACTTTTCAACATATTCAGAATAATGTAATAAAACTGCACCGTTTAAAAAATTAAAATATTACGTCTCATTTCACCATAGGGCTTGTCGAAATCGAATTTCAACTGTTCCCACCTACGATCGGAAAATTATCTGATTTTTTTAGTAGCCTCATATATGATATAGAGATTTGTATCTATTACCAACATGCATTCCAAAATTTAGTTCATTTAAGAGATACATGCATTTCAGTTGAAAATTCTCCTTTAGCAATTATCTCTAAAAAGAAGAATGGTATGTGAATATTTTTGTACAGCCCTGTATATGAGGTATAGAATTTATATATAAAGAGTAATATGCAAAAAATTAATTAAATTTAAAAGCGCATACCGAATTATTAAACGTAGTCTGCAGCAATCATTACGCAAAGCCAATTTATTTTGTATGTTTTTGTAAATTGATAAAAAAGGCTACGAATGCTCTGTTCTAATGTGATCGTAGTGAATTTCAGTGGTTTATATCAGTTTCGATACATTTGAAATAGCATAATGCCAATAAAATACTCTCCAAACGAGCCCCCCCCCCTCCCATATGCCATAATATTATTGAATACTTTTGAGTGTCCCTGTAAATGAATCGTTAATCGTGCATTCTGCATATTCAATACGAAACATGTTTTGGTGACACTAAATAAGCTTTATCGAATGAAAATTCGAATATATTTACGGGAGTGCATAAACCGAACGTATAAGCATATTTCGACTTTGTTGGAAAATGCGAAAAAGATTTACATATTTCACGTAGGAAATGTACAGGAAATGGAAAAAGAAAGATGTAAATAACGAAATGAGATTTCATAATTCAGCAATATCTATAGTCAAAAATGTACTTTAAAATTTCCTTTGTATGATAGTCTATTCTTTGAACGTTGAAGTCACATCAGACAAAAACTTGTGCATTTAAACTTTCAAAATGAATTTTAAATTTCCCATAGAATTAATTTTGGGAAAAGCTTTCTTCAAAGGAATGCACGTGCTGACGTTTCTTTACATTTGCTTTCTGCAACGCACAATAATATCTATTTTATAAAGGACTAATATATCAGTGCATAAAACTGACGTTATTTTGCGAATATAAACAATTAACGATGAAATTTCAATTTTCAATTTTAGTTACAGCAATATTTTGATCTTCTAAACGTCGCACATTTTCAAATTTTATACTGTCGTATAAGAAATCTACTTTCAAAAGCAATATGATTAAAATCTATCTCATTTGACTCACTTATTACGGCTATATAATTTTGAAGCTTTTTTAAATCTCTGTCGTGTATCTCCATTAAGAAATAATAATAAACAATTTACACATGAATCTATAGATATTGTTCCGAATAATTTTTCATGACAAAATTAAAGCTGCATTTATATGTAAATAAAAAAATGGTATTTAAAATTTATGAATTTGACAAGAAATTAAACAATTTAAATTTTTTTACACTGCCAAATAAAAAAATATATAGGGGGAACTGGGGTACATTGATACATGGGGCACATTGATACACCCCCTCTACCGCTCACAGGGTCATTACAGGAAGTTTCACAACAGCTCCAAAAGGTGATGCTAGTGTATTCAACTACATACAGAAAATCTTGGAATGATTCAGCAGTTTGATGAAATGGGACGGGTGATTTATTGTTTTTGTTGTTCAAAAGTAAATTTCAGTTGTACAATTGAAATGCTATTATACAACTGTTCCAGTATTTTCAACCAAAATGAATACTCTCCCTGGTAAGTACAGCTACTCTTTATCAGTTCCTCATTATTTATTGTTAGATATATTGTGAAGTGTTGGATTTGAGACTCATTTTATTCAAAATCGCTGTATGGGGCACATTGATACAGTTTATGACGGGGCACATTGATACAGCCTAAATCCTTTAATAGTTCATATTTTCATTATCTTTTATTATTTTTTTTACCATACACTCCTTAATCCAACCTTTTTTTCACGAAAAATTTCTAATATTAGTTTTTATTGAAGAGAAATAGCTCTAATTTCTTTATATTCGAACATTTTATAGTATTTCTGAAAACAGAAGACGTAGGAACTTACCCAGCATCTAGTGCTAGTAGAACTAATAAAAGAAAAGGACGGCATTCTGGCAAATCTCGAATTTATATCGATTCTCCAGAGAAAAAAGTATTTTCGACATGAGAAATGTTAAGTAAGAGAAACAAATTGCAGAACAGAAAATGATACTTATATTATAAACAGAATTTTTAATATAATTATCCTTTATTTTCTGTTTATGAACCTATTTATAAACAGAAAAACTGGTAATTTTTTCATCTTTCATAAGAAAGAAGATAATGCTGGGGTTGAAGTGCTAGATATGACAAAGTTACCACAGCCAACAATCAGACAAGAAACAGCCAGAACATCAGGTCTTAATATATTTAATTTTGATTGCTTTAATATTGCTTAAAAATAAATTGTGGGAGATTTGAATTTTTATAAATAAATATAAAATGGTTTTCTAACTCATTTTTTATGAAAAATATGCATTGTTATTATTTTGTCGTCATTTTTCTTAAACGTATCAATCTGCCCCGGGGATGGGGCACATTGATACAAATGACTTTTTTTTATTTTTTTAAAATTACATGCAAAAATACTATATAAAACAATGATTGTACATTTTTATAACATACTACACAAGTTTTGCTGTCACCTCATGGAAAAAAAACTTGAATTTTCTCCTTTCTTGACACCAAAAAAAATCTTAGAAAAAAACTGTATCAATGTACCCCAGTTCCCCCTATACTTTAAAATATAATGTATTTGAAAACTGTGTCTCAGTTTACTGACCGCTTTGGTTTTTAAAAAAATTTCAAGTGTGAATTATTATTACATCTATCTCTATCACATAAACTTCGATTTCAAAAGATTATTCCGTTCGCCATTAAAACAATGCAAAGAGTTTAGAATTTTCTTCTGGCTAATATACCATAGCAAAATTAAAATTTCCCCTGTAATATCAATAAATGTAATAATATGAATAAATATAATGAAATAATAAGAATAAATACAAATTCAACGGATATGTAATTGAGCTACACGCTGAATGCAATGAAATGATCAGAAACAAAAATGCTGTCATAAGTTATAAATTCTTCTCATCTTGTGCCTAATACGAAAATACCGCATTTGATAATTTTCAAAGCTTTACATGATTACATAACTAATATGTTTCATATAAAATTAATGTTTGGAGTTAGGTAATTTAGTTAGACGGCATATTACATATGCGAATTGAATATTTCCAGCTGAGCGAAAAATTGCCCAAGCCGGGAATCGAAACCAGATACTTAGCTTACAAGGCCAATGCTTTTGCAAATATATTTGCAATGCTATAGCATTGGCCTTGTAAGCCAAGTATCTGGGTTCGATTCCCGGCCTGGACAATTTTTCGCTCAGTTGGAAATATTCAATTCTTATGATAAATTTACCAATCTGATTGTGTTAAAATAACAGTATATCTACGTATCCATCGTTATATGGAGTTACATTACCTGTGGTTTATTCTGCCGAGCTGTCTAAATGACAGACCGCCTGTTATGACCAATAAGGTTATCTGAGCGAAAAATCTCAGCCGGCTATCTCCCAGTCAGCTTAACAGATAAAGCATTGGCTTTGAGACAAGTATCTGGGTTCGATTCCCGGCCGCATTTTTAGAAAGAATCACGTTTTGAGCACCAGCCTTGGCGAGTTGGCGAAAGCGAAAACGTTCAGCTAGCTGCATCGCCAAACACAAAATAAACGAAGTTCAAATGTGTCATAAAACATATGATTAATAGAATTATATTTATTACAAGATAATCTTTACTACTGTTTTTAATTAACTTCTCAATTTCTTCGAACATAGCGATTACATAGCGAACATAGCATAACATAGCGAACATAATATTTTTGAATTGAGGGAAAAAAAACTATGTTTAGATGTTCTGTGAAATTTAAAGCATTTTAATCTAAAAAAGCTCTTTGTTTTAAGCTATGTTTTAATCGTAAACAACGGTGAATAACATTTCCTCATATTATAGTCTTTGCTTGATAACATTTACGGAAAAAACAAATGAACAATAAGCGCGATCTTTTTGCAGAAGGAAGGGTTGCTATTCGCTAAGCGTTTGACGTCACAAACAAGAAAGGGTGTGTAGCATTGACTTCATCTCCGCGCCAATCGTTGTTCTGACGATAAGGCGCTCAAAACGTGATTCTTTCTGAAAATGCTTCCCGGCCTGGGCAATTTTTTGCTCACTTGGAAATATTCAATTCGTATGATAAATTTACCAATCTGTTTGATTGTGTTAAAATAATAGTATAGTACATATGATTTTTTTAATTAAAAAAAAAAGTTTTTCACTTTTACTCTGTAACTCGGGAACCCCGGGTTCGATCTGTTAGTATATATAATATTTTTTTTTCATAGATAAAATAAAAATCCTAACTATAAGTGCCGTAAAATGACGTAGTGCCTTAATTTGATTTTTCTTAAATTAAAACATCTACTTCAATACTAATATTTCGATTTCAAGAAAGCAATTTAGGGGAAAAAAGAAAGAAATGAAAAAAGGCTGCATATAAACGTCACATTCTATCAAATCTTTTCAACGGGTAGTCAAACTGAATTTAAAAAAATAACTTTCATATTTTATTTACTACTCCGATTGTATACTACAATCTTTTTTTATAGATGTGCGTTATAGCTAAGTATTTTATTTGTTTAGATGGACTGATAACATTTTCTGCTGATTTATATTAAAAAGAGAGCAGTTATATCCCTTTTAAATCATATTTTATGAGGGATGTTATTACAAAAAAAATCTTGGAATCACTTTCATCATCACTTTCATCTAATCATCGTAGATTTCATTTCTATCAATGACAAATTTAGGTTTACACTTAAGAGTGGTGTTTTACGAAGAATGGAAGCCATATATATATCTTTATCTAAACCTCTAATTGAAGCGTGTTTTTACGCATAAAGTGATGGCTTGAGTTTAAGCAACGCCAAATAAAATTTCAGTAAATGTGTGAAGGAGTGTCCCTTTGTGATAAAGGCACTCTAGCATTTTTAGTGAGATCGTGACGCCAATGTTCTAACATGTGTGGCGCAGAAGCGACATCTATCCTTTATTCAACTTTAACTTTCCAGAGTGTGTGTGGCGCTCTCGAGTCTACAGCTAGCTGCGGTTAGGAGTATTATGCAAATTTATAGCTCCGTTTTCAGGTTGCAACGTATAAAAGCTATGAGTTGGAGTGTTGTGAGGTGTTGTGAAGCAGCAGAAGCCCGCAAAATGAAATAGATTGTGTCGTGAAGAGATAGCTGGTGTTGTGAAGCGGCAGCAGCCGGTAAAGTGAAATAGATTGTGTTGTGAAGCGGCAGGAGCCCGCAAAGTGAGATAGACTGTATTGTGAAGCGGCAGGAGCCTGTAAAACGAGATAGCTAGTGTTGTGAGCCGAGTTAGCTTGTGTTGTGAGCTGAGTTACCTAAGAGGATAGCTTGCGGGTAAGAGTTATTTAATACGTTAAGTATTTTGAGAATAAAGATTGTTTGCAGCCACGGGCTGTTTTATTATAGATTTAACTTAGCATTTAGCCGCAACCTGAATGTAGAGCCGATGTGAGTGCCCCAAGCTGAGCTTAAGCCGTGGACGTGAGTATAGTTTGCAATTTAATCTCTTAGTATTGTGCTTAGTGACTGAAATCTTGAACTTAGCTTCATTTCCCATTTACCAGAGGTTTAAATAAAGTTGGATTTTAACTTTTACTAAGATTATGTATTCATTTAACCAACAAAACACCGGCGGCGTGGCCAGCCACGTCACAAATGTGGTATTGCGGGAGAAATCGTAAACTTCTGTACACATGCCAAAGAAAATGGATATTTTAATTTTAAAAGTGAATAAAATTACAACAATTGTGTAGAAATAAAAAACCCTTTTTCTTTATTTAAATTTCGCAAGTCCCAAAATTAAGACTAAAATATCAGTTTTTTCATGAATTCAAGTAAAGGAAGTTTTTAAAAGTCAGGTTAAGGCTGACTTAAATTTTAAAAGTAGCTACTTTCTGATAGTTTTCAAATGCATTTTTGTTCGGAAACACATGATATTGGCCGGTGTTCTTATTCAAAAACTATGTAATCGAAGGACGTTCTTCATTTTTTGGTAAAGGCATAAGATCATTTCTATGCCAAATATTCGTTTAAACATAAACAATGCTATATTGTTTTAAACAAAAGTGTATGCCACATTCATTAGAATACAAATACACCAAATAGCATACAGCACGTTTTCCGAAAATTAACCCGTCAGCACATAAAAAGATTTAAAAAAAAACTGCCTTCTTTTTCAGGTAATATTTCTCAGCGAAATTAGGTCTTTAAAAAAAATAAAAAAAAATAGGCATGTAAAATAGCTGTGTATTTAAACACTGAATTAATAAGAATCCATAAAATCCCAATAGTTCTTCCTCTGGAGCTTCCTGTAGAGCAAATATAAAATAATTTTAGTATGTATCGTGTAAAATAAAAATGAAAAAAAAAAAAAAAAGAAAAAGAAAATTTAAATCTGCGCTCTGTCATTCACAAATTTTACTTGGATATTGGAGTTTACAATTAAAAATATACTAATACAGCATTCCATTACTGGTCAGTAAGTTCTGTAATCTGTAAAGGCTGGCTTTCAACTCCTGGTATGTATAACGAAAGGGTAAAATGAAGGGAAAATGGTTTTCATTCTTCATTTTTTTTTCTTTAACCCTTCACGGGTCCTATATGGCTCCAGTGGTTCCAACTTTTGAAAAATATTGGGTTGGATCAAAAATATTGTGTGGGCTCAAAAATATTTTAGTAAAATGATACGACCAATATGTTCTTCTTTTAAGGGCAGGCAGAAGGGGAAAGGTGACAATTTTAAGTCAATCTAATCATGTTTTAATAAAATTGCAATTTTATTAAATTATATTATCATGAGTTTTTCCTATAAAGACATTGATATTTATTGTAGTATCATCATGTCATGAGCATGACTACAAATTTATGTAGCTGAAAGTTAATTATGTACATTTCAGTTATTTGGGATTTATGGATGTCAGTTGGAGAATTAAAACACATGGTTACTGACAAAATAAATTTTGTTCTAAGAAGAAAAAAAAAATATTAAGATAATAATGAAATAAATTACTAAATAGAACAATGAAAAATGAGTATGCTAGGATTGAAAATTATTGGGTGGGCTCGGGCCCCATGAAACTCATATAAGTTGGCGCCACTGTATGGCGCATACCTAAAAACACAATTATTCTCATTGTGTGTCATGAACTTGGCCAATATGATTACTGTAACTGATCAAAAAAATCCAAATAATGGAATAACTCTTATTTTGTCCATGTGAGATGTTTGCATTTGATACAAAATTATAATTTATCCTTCGGAAAGAAAAAAAAAATTTGATCATGCTATTAAAGCCAGATTTACTTTTATTATTTGAGTATGCTAGGATTGAAAATTATTGGGTGGGCTCGGGCCCCATGAAACTCATATAAGTTGGCGCTACTGTATGGCGCATACCTAAAAATACAATCATTCTCATTGTGTGTCATGAATTTGGCCAATATGATTACTGTAACTGACCAAAAACAATCCAAATAATGGAATAACTCTGATTTTGTCCATGTGAGATGTTTGCATTTGATACAAAATTATAATTTATCCTTCGGAAAGAAAAAAAAAATGATCATGCTATTAAAGCCGAATTTACTTTTATTATTTTTACTGAATTCTTAAAAATATTAATCTAAAGCAAATTGCTGAGTATTAAGCACATAAAATTAATTAATTAAAGCCAATTTAATTGCAAAAGACAGCTATACAATATTTAAAAACTCAAATTGTGTATACAGGGTACACGCCATAAAATATCGAATTTTAGCTGAAAATTTGAAATTTAAGTTTTTTAAATAATTTTTCCCATTATATATATTAGACCGATATATTGATTTCAAACAATTTTTTCATAATAATAGAAAAAATCACTTTGGGTTAACACTTTGCATTTCCTGTTTAGAATACATTGAGGAACGCTTCAGTAAACTCGAAATCTCAGACTAAACTATAGGGAAAGATTTTTTTTTCTCTCTGGATTGTCTCAAGAAACATCAGCAATGCCGAGTAATACTGCTAGATTTTGATAAATATCAAAAATTGCATTCATTTTTTTTTAAATTAAAAACAAGTAAGAAAAATCATGCGTTAAGCATAGATTATGAAGCACTTTCCAACACTTCATGAAATCTTTAACAAAACTTCGTTATTTTAGGAAATAATAGTGCATAGCCAAATATACCTAAATATGTATTCCAGTACTTTTGAACAGCCCTGTATTTTATCTGTCAGTTAATATAATGGGAAAATTTAGTTTAACAAGAAAATGCCCAGTAGCTAGAAATTTCTTTTTCAGCAATTCAAACTATTAGATGGAAACACACTTGAATACTTTTGTTCAGCCCTGTAGTTCACCTTGTACCTTTATTACATGCCAGAATTAACTAAAATTTATTGTAAACTAAAACACTTTTAAAACAACTGAAATCACATTCTCATAAATTATCATTCATAGGCGTCCATGTACCGAATTCTTTGCGTGGTCCTGTACATCCTTTTATCTATATTCTGCAAACATTTTTCAGTAAATTGAGTGCAGTTCAGCGTAAAAATGCATAACTTATTTAAGAACCACGTTTAAGTAATTTACGCTCATATTCAGTAACGTTGGCGAGCTCTTTTGGGTAGCCCTGTATATCAACTATAACATTTATACTCACCATATAATGTGTATATATTTAGTGAAACCTAAACGCGCATATCATAATTAAAATGCATTACATCCCTCCATCAGCCATCATGGGACACATATACGGTACTTCGGAAAGAAAATAGTATTTTAAATCTTTTGTATGGCCCTGTAAATGCTATGTACTTCATATTATGCAAGACAGTATCGTATAATTTTTATTAAGATTCAATGACATATATCAATTTTAATATACATGAAACAGTGTAATATATTTAAACTATGTCGCATACAATTCCCCCTTTACCATTATCTAATGAAATTCTTTTGTACGGCCCTGTAAATGAATAATAGCTATAGTTTCACTGCATACATTACAGAATGCATATTTTAGTGCACTTTGCGAATCCATATGAATATGAGTATGTTTGACAGCGTATAAACACCTTTAAAATTCATTTGAACGATTTTTCCCCATATACCGTAATGTAATCGAAAACTTTTGACTCTCCCTGGAAATAAACCAATCATGGTAAAAACTTCATTTTCAATAGGGTTCGTGCTAGGGTAAACATCAATAACGTATAACATTTTCATAGCAATCCGTGTATATTACGGGAGTTAGAGCGCGGCCAGACGGACAGACAAACCGAATGCATAAGCACTTTTCAACTTTGTTGGAAAGTGCTAAAAACATAAAAATGCATCTAAATAATTTATTTAATAATTGAAATTGTCTTTCTATGTACTTAACGTTATTGAATCGACCAGTATTATGCTAATTTTTGCTTATTTAAAAAAAGGTGTTAAATTTGATGGAATACCTTAAACGTAATTAGGAAAATAAATATACACTGGCTGGAAAAAATAAACAAAAGACTATAAAAAGATAGTTTAATTAATTCGGTAAAATGAAGTCTTATGGAAGGTTGGTAACTCCAGATCAACGTTATCGTGTAATCCAAGGTTATTAACCTTCGCTACACAGAAATAAGCAAATTAAATAAAAGTTTTGTGGAAGATAAAACATATCACTGGGATGGTATAGGAAGGAATGTGAGGAAATGACGATGAGAGAATGGAAGGAAGACTAAAAACTTCTAGAGCTTTTTGTATTTTTGAGAAGGGATGGCCACATATATTATAAAATTTCTTTGCGTATCTCTAAAAAGTTTTAAAAAGGAACACACATTTTCCCCTATCCCATTTTATATCTCTTTTCATGTATTCTTACAAAATGAAGATTGTGAGAGTTATGTGTTTTTATCTGCAAAATTGTACAAGTTTCGTTAGTTTTTATACTTGTTCTTTTAATTTGTACGTCTGTGTATTTTTGGTAGTGTCTGTCAATTTATTAACCCATAAAAATGCTGCGGCATACTGAGTGTGTTACTCAATGAAAAAATCGATAGAAATTCTAAAATAATTAAGTGACTAATATTTCCGCTTCATTTACGTTCTTCCCAAAGCCCCTTTAATGTTGAACCAACGTTTAAAGTTGAAGTTTATAATTTTTCTGCTTCATTTTTTTATTTTTATTGGTAAGTCATCACTGGTGTACGCAGTTTTCCTTGTTTGTACTTGTGTAACATATTCCATTTTCTGTCTCAAATTCTTTTTTTGAAATGTTCATAATTATATAAATTCATAGCATCTATAGCCATCGTCTAGTCTGTCTACCTGTCTTCATATAATAACGCAAACACTACCCAACCGAATGGTTTGAAATTTATAATATATGTAATCGTTGCAGAATTTTGTCATATTGCATTTTATGAAATTTGAATCAAGACTTCGTCTCACTTAATATGGAGTCATTATTTCTGTATTCCTGAATTTGATACAAATAATAGTAATACATTTTGTATTCCTGTACTTTTTGCTTATGAGTGCAACAGATATTGCGCCAATATCTAGATATTTATAAAAATAGTCATTGCACGATGAACGCACCACATTTGCTATATTTAGATACATTAGGTATTATTCCTCTTTATCATTAAAAGTTGATATTTGGGTTTTAAAGGACGCTGGCACACGGATACCCCCCCCCCCCCACACACACACACCTGTCTTTATGTCTCTATAAAACAGTCCGGGTTTTATTAATTCTAATTGATTATTTCTTTTTTACATAATTCTTGCTTATTACTCTTATACTGACCTGGACTGAACTAATAAAGAATATCATAAAAAATTTATTTATATTTCAGAAACCAATTGCGCAATAACCCTTTCCGGCATACTGTGCCCGGTCTGGGATACCTAATTTTAATTCCAAATTTACAAACGGCACCAGTAATAGTGTAGTGAAATTTTGCTTTTCCACTAAAAGCTTAAAGTAATGATTTCAAGATATCTAAAAAATTGTTTTGTGAATTCCGGTGTCAGTTGATAATTTCTCATTTTGGCCAGGCCGGAAAGGGTTAAGTGCGCCGCTCGTGCCTTTAAAGTTTAAGTGTTTGCCCCGGATGTAATATGTATCAACTGTTGATCTGTTGAAAGAAAATCAAATATTAGCTACAGAATTTTTGAATTATTTCATGAATGCTTCTTTAAATACATGCAAATATTTTGATTTTCTTTTTCTTTTTAGAGAGTGAAACTTGGAAGAAAATGTAAAAGACAAACAATTTTCTCCTTTTTTTCTGATCTCTAGTTTCTGTTGGGATCTATTGTCTCTTTTCAAAGGCATTGTGAAACAAATAGATTGTGTATGGAGAAGTATGCGAGAAATTTCCAAAAACACGTAATAAATTTATTATAAGTCTCGACTTTTGTCCATTAGGTCGGGGAAATATGCCGAAAGCGTCCCATCTTTTCCGAAGCTACGAATGTGTTATACAAATCGCAAAAATAGAAAAGCCCATCCTTATGTAATATGTTTCACTGCCTACGGATATCCGAATAGTCGGAGCATTAGTTTGGAGCTAGGGACGTTCCCCATATCTCATACGTTTCTCATTACTAAAATGCATAATTGGAGGATCTAGGAGCCGAGTAACAAAAGGCACTTCCAGATGCGGCCCTAGGAGATGAAAGGAAACTAGCAGCCATTACAGAGTTTCGCTTCGGGGTTCTAGCGCTTCTGAATAATCTGCGAACATCCAATAATATCGAAACCTCGGGCCATCCCGGTTGCCATAGTAACGAGAAGCACCTCTCTCAACAGCTGTCTTGGAAAAGCCCGGTTTGTCCTGAAGCAAGTCGGGTAAACTTTTCTAAAGGAATAAGATCAGGGCAAAAACGTCCACATATTAAACTGCTTCAGGTAAAGCTCTCGGCGGACTTAACAACCCTCTCGCCCCAAGGGGTCATTCACAAAATACTCCACGAACTTTTCGGATTTGACATCTAACACTGATGAAACATCGTCTAAAAGAGCACGATAACTTCTTTCTTTTATACTGTAAAATGTTTCACTACATAAAATGCTGTTGAAATATACTTATAATATGTGCAATGCATTTTTACAGATAGGTGCCAATTTATTAAAACATTTTAAAAGAAATTTCCTATATTTTAATGAAATAATATTTATTGTTGTTTATACATAACATTAATACATAATTTATACATAATTATTATTATTGTTTACAGCATGCCGTTCTTAATCTATTTGCCAGAGTCATTTACCACTGCAAATTGCGAATGGTAATATTTGCCATATTTAAAGTGTCCTTAAGTGAGGCAATTTTTTCTCTATGCATTCTATATTTTTCTTTGTTCGCATCCAAACTATATTTCTAAAATAATTTGACAGAGTGTTATCTAAATTTATGCAGAAAAACTATTAAATGTGAACTTTTCATATGAATTTCCTCGATTTAATAAAGCAAAAACACTTGCGAATTCCTATAAAAATCTCCTGATGTGGAAGCCATTTTTGACGGGAGTTGATGAAGTTATTTCAAACATTAAAAAATATTTATCTCTCAAAAGCTAAACTCTATCGATTATTCGTACAGTAGAAAATAATCTAAAACAATTGAAATAATACAAATTAAAAAAAAAAATAAATCTGAACGTCTTTTTAATAAAATTTTTTTTATTAAATCTTTTTAAATTTTATCTGAACGTCTTTATTTAGAGTCTTCATATATGAAATATTATAATACAATATATCCATGTGGACTTAATAGTGAGGTATTGAAAAGATCTACTAAAGTATTTTCCTCTATAAATAACACTACTGATTATTCCCCCATTTATCCTAGTTTAAATCATCAAAAAAATCATAAACATACACGGAACAAGAGAGGAAAATGTTCATCATCTGACATTACTTCCAAGAAAACTATAACTAAACAAATAAATAATATGCATAGTAATTATGTAAAAAATTACAATTGGTTATGAATACGAAAATATATTTTTGCAATAAAAAAGAAACATATTGTATAACATTTACATATATATTTCTGAATAAAACTTACTCTAAACATTTTTGAGATATTTTTTATGATCTTACTATGACTAGAGTTAATCTTTTCAATATAAATTTACTAAAAAAATCATAAAATTCAAAATCCTAATATTCAAATGGTGATAAGTTTTTCTAATCGAATATTTATTAAAATTAATATAAATTATATAATAAATGATAAAAACTGCAATTTTCCTATTAATAATATTCAAATATCAAAAACTTTAAAGTATCCAATAACAATAGGAATAAATATATTTAACTATAATTCGTTTTGCACTTTCCCTTGTACTATAGGCTATCTTCTTAACCCTTAAATGCATATTGTATCATTTTCGATGCCATAAGTGTTCCCGATTTATTGGGGGGGGGGGGGGGGGGTTATTCACATATTCCGTATTCTCACCAGAAATTTAAAAGAGCAATTTTCACTTTACTTAATGACAGACCATTCGTAATTAAATAAAGAAAAATTTACTATTGAGATTTTTCTGGTATGAATTCTGATTCTTTGAAATGCGCATTTTTTGGAACGCGTTCTATCGTATGCATTTAAGGGTTAAATATTGCCCCTAGGCCCATACTTCCACTTGCAAAAACTCGTAAAAAAGGTGCAATTTCGGTAAGTTAGAACTCCATGGGGTTGTCTATTTGAAAAAAATATGAAAATGAAATTTTTATATGGCCCCCGTAAGGTAAAACTCCTAGTTAGGAAATTATTCCTTATGCATTTCTAAATTGAACAAAAAAAATTTCATCTCCTTATCCAAAAACCTGACAGAGATATTAAAATCCAAAATTCTCCAAAATTCGTGACTTAAACCACTTAACCATGCATGTAAAGAAAGAGTTTTGGATTAATTTTGAAAGCAAATGAGGGATCGTCCCAAATTGGCCATTATTAAATGTCGATTTAAGACAGTGCCTCTTATTTGGATATAACAAAGCAGCGTATTGAATTAAATCTAAACTTGTTTTCAAAATATGTTGTTTGGTCTGCATGGATTGAAATATCTAGGTCCGGCCCCAAACCGACCCATAGGGAAAAAAGTTCGGCCCGGCCTGGAAAAATGTTAAAATTATAACCCAGACCGGCCTGGAAAAAAGTTTAAATCATAACCCGGCTCAGCCGTGAATTTCTACATAGTTTTTTACTTCGGTGTGGTTAAAAATTGTTTCGTATGGAGGAGTTCTGACCAAAAATACTTATTATAGATTTTAGTTTTTTATATTTATACTTTTTATTATTAAAGAAGCATCAAAGGCTATATATTTATTTTATCAAAGAATCTCTATTTATATGTAAATGTTTCTTTACATTTTAATATCGTTAATCCATATCCTATGCGCTGGAGACTTTGAAAAATGTTATACAGTACAAATTTTTAAAACGGAATATCATAGGAAAGAAAAAATACATTATAGATAAATGTCCTTCCTAGGAGGTATAAATAGTTTATTTTTTTCTCAGGTATTATTGTATTTATTTTGCATGGATCAACACATTTTCCATTTAAGACAGAATTCCATCATAGGCAGATTTTTTTCACTGGTTTTATCAGCTCACAGACTATCAAAGCCTGAGAGCTTATGTGCCCGTCAGATCTGTATGTGCGTAACGCGATAACTCATGATAAAAATAAACGATTTACTTGAAATTTTGGATATATGTATATTCTGATAAGGCGCTTCCCTGATTAGTTTTTGGAGTTCGTTTGATATGTATACAGGGGGAATGAAAAAACTACGGGCTACTGCCCCTCCCCTTAAATTATGTATATGGTTTTTCATGCATATTTATCAATTTTCGTTCAAAATTTTTTATATGATAAAGCATATCTTTGATTAGTTTAAGGGGTTAAATGTTGCGTATAAAACAGGGAAATGGAGGGAGCTGTCCCCCCTCCTTAATTTATTTTTCGAACGGAATTAACTCTTGAAAATATGAGGCTGTAATGTACAATTAGTATGCGTAGCCTGTGAGCTGAATGCCATCAGTTTAACTGGGTAATATTCTTTTTATTGTATTTAAGTTTTTCGCCTTTAAAAATACTATTCCTTAAAAAAAATGAATTTTAAAGGTTTTTGTAAAATTAAAGCGATTTTAAAATCTATGTGGTTTTGTAAAAATTTTGATTGATCCAAATTTTACTTATTTTATGCTCGTGTAAGGTCAGTCAGAGACAGTGATTTTAATACGGATTGTTCGAGACCGGAACTGAAAATTTCGTCCAATGCAGACCTAGGAAGATGGAAGTAGTCCCCCCCGGAATGGAAAATACGTTAGGTCCGGCCATGCGAGTCTTCAGAAAAAAGTAATGTCTCGGTCCTGCCAGGCCTGCGCCCAGAATACAAATTTTTTAACAGCCTCTTCAGGACAATTAAAAGCCTGAAGTTGTCAGAACTAAATTTAAAAAAAGACTTAATCTGCATCTTAGAAAACACATTCTTTTAAATAACTGGCGGACATTTAAACAGTACACTTCGTTTTTCTGCATAATGAGTTTTTTCTCCACTATTTCTTGTTTTTAAATTATTAAAAGTTAAGAATTGGTAAAGAAAAAAGAACTTGAACCATGTTATTTTTGATTATTTTACATTAGTTTTGTTTTGGCAAATTAGAAAAAATATTTACTTTTGAAAATATGATTTTTTTAAGTTATATTATTTTTTCAATAAATATTTTTAATAGTTTTAAAATTAATATTAAAAACTAAAACCCTGGATCAAAACTAAAATAAGATTTTCATCTTTAATTAAATGGAAAGAAATTGAAATCCGATGAATAATATTTCGAGTTATAACGATTTTTAATTATCTCATTTAAACCAGTACTAATTATATCAATTTTTTATAAATTGTATGAGAAATTTTAGGATGTGTTTTTCTTAGCAAATTATATGGCTAACCATCATAAAAAAAGAAAAAAAAATCAAAATTCTAACTGAAAAGATAGATTTTTCTTACACGTTTTCTAGAACTGTTAAAGTAATTGTTTTTTCAACTGCGCACATGTTTGTGTCTAACACCTTAAAGCCTGATGAATTATTTAAATGGCTATAACTCCGCGAGTTTTGAAGATATGAAGATGCAACTTTTTGTGTCTTATTCAGGACTGGATAAGGAAAGTTTTCCTAATTGGAATTTTTATCCTACGGGGGCCGTATAAAAATTTAATTTTCGTATTTTTTCAAATAGACCCCCCCCCCCCCATGGAGTTGAAACTTATTAAAAAATTCACCTTTTTTATGAATTTTTGCAACTGGAAGTATGGGTTTAGGGGCAATATTTAAGGAGATAGCATATTGTTTCGATATTTATGACTCCACCCTGTATACAATAAGAAAAACCAGTGATAATACACATTGTATAAAAAATAGCTATGAACTGGTCGATATTATGAATAATATTAAATGTATAAACAATGTAACTACATATTATTTCAAAGATCTTTTTAATAATATAGATTATTAGATCTACATAATATAATAAATGCACTGTTTAAAAAGTATCAACATGATTTGAATATATCAACAAACATAGATACTGATTATTTTCATAGTTTAACACATTTCATTATCTATAATAATTTTTTAATGCAAGATAACATAATATATATATACAAAAAGTCGGTATACCACAAGGTGGTTCTACATCTAGTATACTATCAGCCTTATATTTATATCATTATGGACGTAAATATATTAATAATAAAATACATTTATACACATTGATGATAAGATTTTAATTGACACTGATAATACCAGTATATCTCAATTTCCAGTAGATTTAATTTTAAAGTTGATTAATTTACTAATTTTAAATCCTGTCTTCATAATTCTGTATATCGTAATATAATTCATAATTATTTATATAGAATAAAAGGTTTATGTTCTTCTCATTTTATTAATGCAAATATCTAAAAAGCTAATTTATGATGCACTAAATAATGTAAAAAAATCATATATTCTTTAACATACAATTAGTTGTTACATGATATTAAAAACTATTAAAACATTGCGCAAAAAAATTATAAAAAATGATTAAAAAACAAAAAAATAATAATAAATTAAAAATGTAAAAAACAAAAAATGTCTATAAAAGGATGGCTGGGTGGGTCGATGTTAGAGTAAGGCGGAGGGCGGTGTTGTCTGGATAATACGCAATGGTTATTTTTAACAAATTGAGAAGGGGAAAGGAATTTGCTAAATTGCAAAACGTTTTAAACAGGTTGTTCATTTGACACTATTGTATGGATAATTGTATAGTTACATCAATTAATTTCTATTTATATTATTTAAGTATTTTCCATGATTAACTTGTACCTAACTTTTAACAAAATGAATTCCTCAAATACTATTTTCAAGTGCATTAAACTATTTTTAAGTGCATTTATTAATTATCTATTTTTATTTCTTATTTTATCTTATATTAAGATATTGGGTTTTGATTAGCATAGTCAAATTAAATAATTTTGTTTACATATTAATGTATGGTATATTTTTTCTGTTAATGCATTGTAAATGCGATTTTAATTTTTTTTAATTTTTATTGTGTTTCTTTTTTTATTTTTATATCCAATTGAGTAATTTTGCTGTGTTTCGTTTTTGATGTTTTTTCTTCATTTAGTTTCAAGTGTCTTGGTAGCCCCAAATTCGTATTATTTGTCTTTTTCATGGCAAATAAGAAGATGAAACCACACACTTCCTTTGTAGTTCCAAAGTATTTGGGGCTTGATAATTCAGCTTTGGTTCTGCAAATTCCATTTGTATTCATTTTATTGATTTATTTATTTCCCCCCTCAATGTTTCAATTTAGTAATTTTCTATTAAATTCAATGGTTCATATATTGTAATACAATTAATGGTTTTATATTTATATATATCACTTTCTTCTAGGCACGATAACTTCTTTAATTCTGCTCAGATCTCTTCCAAACTCATACATAAAGTCAAGGGGTATAAAATCTCGGTCAAGTTCATTAAGGGGCAAAATTGGACCAAGGGGATGGAAATTGGGTGGGTTTTTGTGAAAACCGAAAAAATGTCACAACTTCTTAATTAAAATAGATATCGAACCAGTTTAAAGTTTATATTACTTCTAAAAAATGGACCAAAAGTTTATGCATGACAGATTTTAGATATAGATAAAAATGGGCTCAGAGGTGAAAAAAACAGGGTTTTGGGGAGAATAACATGTAACTTTATCAATTCACAAGATACTAAATTTTTTATAAATGTACTTAAAATTATCTAAAACTTTTGTATTTACAAGTTTCGATCGGACTATTTCTTACCGATTAAAAAAATAAAAAAAGAGGGGGGGGGGAGGGTAGACAAAAATCCATAACTTCATCAATTCTTAAGCTATCAAATCTAATTCATTTTATTTTAAATCTTCTCAATATGTACAACTTTTATACTGACAAATTTTTAATAATAGAAATTCTTACCGGACGCATTTCCTGTCAATCTAATGATTTGAGATGTATTCAAATAACAAATTGGTTACTTTATGACTCATTTTTAAATTCAATTTTACTCTCAAACTCATCCAATTGATAGTTTTTTGTTTTTAGGAACTATGTAATTTGCCGTATTGGTTGATTTTTTAATAAAGTCAGAATATATTTCAAAATATGTTGTCAAAATGGACTTTTCAACCAAATTTCGCTTAAGATGATTCTGGTAAAGCCAGTTCTTACAGAAAAATTAAATTAAACATTTTTCAAAAGTGGCCAAATAAAGTTGTTATACTGGGTTTATCTCTAATCATATTTTTTTTTTGTTGTTGTTGTTGTTTAAATGAGCACTCTTCAAAATCTACCTCCGCCTAAAGGCCAAGCCGACAGGGATTTTTTTATATTCACTTGCAAAGATAGACTGATATAGGCATGCATTTTTTTTTCTTTTTTGTGCATATTTTGCTGATTTAAATGAAGAGAAGAAATTCATTTTATTTCATTGTTAAATAAAAAATAAGTTTGTATAAAATATAAACTAGTAAATCTGCAGATCAGGAGCCTCAACGTCAGCTTTGCACATCATTTTTTTTAAACACACTTTGGGTAATATTCAACTTCCTGCAAACTCTAATTTAAAATTTTCAAATCACGTAATTATTTATAAGAATAAAATAAGAATAAGAAGTTTTCAGCCATCAAAAGCGTTAATTTAAAGATTTAGTTATGTTAGGATATTCTGAGATTTTCATGATCTATTATTTTTGTTTTTTTATTATAACATTGTAGATTTCTTCAGGGGGGCTCCGCCCCCCTGAACCCCCCGTAATCTCATTAAACTTAAATTTGTAACTTTCTATCAATTTGCGAATGGTTATCGTATATCTTGTATTTCTTTATACATTTTTATTTATAAGGATAAGTAACAGTTTTAATAAGCATTTTTCATTATACTCATACTTCTACATACCTGCCCACCACAAACACTTAATCTGATGTATCAGGAACTTTTGAAAGTGTAAACTCAGTAAACTAGGGTTTTACAATTTTGTTTCCGAAAAAAATATGTTTTGATTGCATTTTGTGGCAGTTATCGCGGTCAGACAGACTGACAGGCGGAAAACAATAAATTTTGTGTCGCCAAAATAAACCTTCACTGAAGTTTTGGCAATGACGTCATTATTCATGAGTTATTGATATCCATGTTTCTAATATTTTTTACGACTACTATAAAATACCTGTTTTATTTCAATTATGAAGTCAAATTTTATCAGGTGAAATAATTGTTAAAAATATAATTATTATTTTTTTTTACTTCTAATAATGCCCCCATTTTTGTCAGAAAAATTCTTATTAACGAAACAAATTTCCGTGTTTAATATTTAACAAAATTCTACATTTATTTTTATTTTTATTCTGACGTCATATTTATTTTTTCTTAGTTCAATTTTTCGAATGGAAATTGCTCAATTGAAAATTATTGCCGTTAAAAAATTAATTCATATTTTGATTTTTTTTTTTTTTTTGGCAACGATAAAGGAAATTGGTTAAATTTTATCTAAAAAATCGCTATTGATTCTGCATGAAAAAGAAGAAATTTTGAATTATTAAGGAAAATATGTTAATAAAATTAATAAAACATAGCCTATCTTCTTTTCTGGTCTATGTTATAGTTATACACAAAGATACAAACACATTAATTCATCAGTTTTGACGTTGACTTCATTCAAATTTATAACATTATAAAATTAAGGATTATGATGAATGGTTGCTTAGCAACCATTAAGAGAAAATAAAGAAAATGAAATAAATACATTTGAAATAAGTAAATCTCTAAAACAAATTAGTTCATATTATTGGAACACATATATAAAAAATTTCCAAAATTTACAGTAATAATTCAAAAAATCTGACAAATTTGTAGACAAAATTTCAAAACAATACGAATAAATTAACCGGCAAATTTCAGTATCCATTTATCATTGAATTCCATCAATGAAATGTGACATTTTCTCTCAAGAAAAAAGAAATTAAAAATCATTGGATTTGCCATAGAAAAGCATTATTGCGCAAAATAAAATATTCTATATTTTTCGAACGAATGAATCAAATCTTACAAAAAACTATACAGCTTAATCCCAGTGCCTCACTAACATACCCACTTAATTTCAAGCCAATCGGGTGTTTTTTGCGTTGGTTATCGCGGAACAGACAGACTGACAAACTGACAGACATCCAGACAGACAGACAGAATCCAAAAAATTTCGTGTCTCCAAAGTAAGCCTTCACTGACGTTTCGGCAATAAGCTTAATAAGTTTATTAAGTTATTATATATAGGTTTATATCATGTCATTTTAAAGGAATAAAGGTATTTAATAATAGCTCTTTGTTTCAAGATGTACTGAACAGTAATATTGCTTTTTTGCATTTTCCCTTTATACGGAGCTAATTAGAACCTGTAAATAAAACAGGTGGACAACATTCTTCCCCATTTTTTATTAGTAAAAATAACAAGTATAAATTCGAATCTGGTTTATTTAACACCGAATTATATAAGCATAATGTAGGAGAATATTAATGGTGAACGTTCTGTTTTTCCATAAATTGGAATGAAAAATTTTATAATCATTCAATGATTTTAATAATAATTTTCTATCTTCATAAAACTAAAATAACAGGCTAATAAAAATTAAGGTAACAGATGTAAAGGAAAAGGTTACAAAAAAAAAAAAAAAAAAAAAAAAAAAAAAAATCGAAAAGAAATTGGTTTGATTATAAATAATAAAGGTATCAAATGACAAACCCTCCCTTCCCTTACAGATACCTTCCAATATCAACAGTCTGACCTCATGTGCCAAAAATCATAATAGGTATGGTAGGCAAATATTACCATTTTGTTTCTCAGTTCTTGATTTTATTACGCGAGAAGGATGTGCCATACGCCAAAGTAAAAGAACGTTTACAAGCATGAAACACACCTGTTGGGAAGTGGTATGTATGGAAACATAATCTTAATTTTGCATCTTTCCCGAGTGGAAATTTTTCGAATTGACTAATCCGTTGATAACGGCGTATTTCAGCAAATACAAACACGGAAACTTCAGAATATTTAAGCACGTTGGAAGATTTTTTTCTTTATAATTTAAAAAGCGCATCTTTGATTTTAACAAAATTTTCTTTGCTTTAAGTACATACTTTGAGCATTATTCCGTAATTTTTTCGATGATGTAAGCATTAAATTACTACATTAGTGTATATTTTTTAATTTTTGTTTATTTTTCTATATTGAAATTTGTATATATATATATATATATAATGTGAACTAATATATTCTTCAATAATAGGCGTTGATCTCCTTTTTAAAAAAAACTTTTGTATTTTTGAGGAAAACGTATTAAAAAATAGTAGTACTGGCGCATACTTCTCCGATTATCTCAAGGGCAGTTCAAGGTGAGAGGCTGGAAACACTATATATTGTATTCTCATGGTGAGCCTTATAACCACACGTGTAATTTCAAAGATCAGCCGTGAGGGCCCTTTCGCTATGCTTATTCGGCTAGATACTTGTATGATTACGATAAATATAAAATGATGCGATTTTTATTTAAAAAATTATGTTTTCAAAAGTAAATTAGATTTTCGGAATCAAAATTAATGTAAAACAATCAATAATGACGTGTTCCAAATTTCAAGCATTTAACTTTAACGGTTTTTGACTTATAAAAATGTAAATTCGAGAAATTGTTTCTAAGAATTCATTTCCATGACAATCATTGCTTGAAGGCTAGATTTTTAAAACAAATCAAAAAGTAAAAAAAAATTATTTCCTCTTCTATTTAAGATAAAAACATGATTTAAAAGTTAAACATAAAAAAGAAGAAATATTTAATGTAACAATTTTTGTTTAGAAAAATTGAATATTTTTGTGTCTCGGACCTTCTTAAACTGATATATTCTAACATCCGAATACATATTTTTTCAAATCGGAGTTATTGAGTAGGAAAGGGTCATTCTACGAAATATGCAATAACCCCTTCCAAGTTACTCACCTTTCCAAAAAGCATTCTTTATCTGAAGAAACCTCAGAATCATTTTCGTGATTTAAAGAGGCATTTATAATATTTTTCGCTGCCACTTACTGTCTGAAATGTTTTTGGGTAGTTTTTATAGTTCATAAATAGGTTTTATCAACATGAAATGTACTTTTTTCGGATGTTAGAGACATTCTAGAAAATATTTTCGCGTTCGATAGGTTTTCCAGACAAACCTCTTAAATGAAAATCTTTAACAATAATATCAAAATGAGAATAAGTTTGTTACTCTTACTTGTGTTAATTTAGTTTCACAATTGAAAATGTTTCATTGAGATTTGATAAAACTCTAAAAACCGATATTTGGTTTGAGAAAACTTATTCATGCACGGTAAAAATTGCTCAAAAATGTTTCCGAAAATCAGTGGCAGAAAAAGAAGCTATTTTTATGAATGCTTCTTTAAATCTCGTAAATATGTTTGATTCTGAGGTTTCTAAAGTAAAACATACATTTTAAACTCGTAGGTAATACGGAAGAGATCATTGTATATTTTCATTTAAAAATGTGTTACATTTTCATAAATTTATTTTATTAAAAAAAAAAAAATTCTAATTTGATGATACTGAGTTACCAACGATTCCGAAAACGGTCTTTATCGTTAGAAGACTAGGATACCGCTCTATTTTCTTGATTTAAAATAGCATGCATTGAAAAAAGTTTCTTTTACTGCCACTGATTTTCTGAAGCATCTTCGGGTTGTTTTTATAGTGCATTAATCATTTTCGGGTGCTATCAATTCTTAAGCACACATTTTAGTTTTAAACCAACATGTTATACTTACCAACATCCTAAATTAACAACAAAAACATTAATTTTATGCTAAATGATACTTTCTTCTTCTTGCAATGTACGAACTCAGCTACGCAGCGAATATAGTTTAACCCATTCGTGCCCAGCATCTTTTGCGTAAATTTTATTTGGTTGGCACCACTATTTTTAGAAGATTTAAGTTTAACTCATTAATCACGAAAATGCATCATTTAAATAAAACAATTATTGCTTTTCTTTTTTACCGGTGTCAAAAACAGTGCTGAATGCACCTTTTGAAGCGTCCCTAAAAAAGGACGCTAGGCACTAATGGGTTAATTGAGAATGAAATGCATCCTAAAATCAACACTGCAAATAGAGGTGTTTAAAATTTAGACACATACATAATTGAAAAAGAATTTTACACACTTATGTGTCCTAACCTGAAAACTAAGGCATAACAGATGTATTAATTTTAGACACATAAGCGTCTTACTATGATCATGGTGTAAACGAACCGAAAGTAATGTCTGAAACATCCGAAAACGTGTTAATTTAAGATACTTCATTGCTTCAAACGTGTCTTAATTTAAGACATTTTGGTACTTCGGTTCTTCTTACTTAATAATTGCCAGGGGACGTTCTCAGTTGCGCTGGCGTTTAAGATGTATTTCCTTCGAACTTCGTATAAGTTGTAATTCAAACTGAAAGTTTGTTTTTATCAACCTAATTTCTTTTTATGAACCAACCTTTATTTTTATCAACCAAACTTGATTGTTTTTATGCAACCCAAATTTTCTCTCTGCACACAACACACACATTACTCCAGGAGTTTGGTCGAAAATAAATGCAAGTTTTAGTGTAGTTTTAATATTTGGTGCCTTTATGTTTTTTGGGGTCGCTGAACACAGAATCTGAAATTATCCAACAAAATGTATCTCGTGAAAAACTTTCAAAAAACGTGACTTTTCTTTGTTTTTTCTAAGTAGCTTCAAAATTATGCATTTTACATGAAAGTCCTCATTACATAAATTAAAGACGACAAAATTTCCTACATTTTATGGGCTAAAAGTATTTTCTCTGATCAATGGTTTAGCCGTGACAATACCGCAAAAATGGGTGTGAAAAGATAAAATTCTGAAAAACAGTAATTACGGCACTGTTAGTCGATGAAACGTGAAAAACAGCCATTCTGAGCATTTTGATCACTTAATAATACTAAATATAATATTCATGACTATATTTTATAAATCTGATGTTCTTTGTTTCCTTCAAAACTAAAAAATAAATAACAGGAAAGTAAAATCATGCATTAACAGGGGTCGTAGTCTGGAAGCTCTTGTAAGGACGTTTTACCAGAATTTTTTTAATGTAATATTTGTTTTATTTAACGGGAAAAAAATCCATTTTCAGATGTAACAACCAGTGTTTTACGAAATTTCTGATACTAAAACAATTAAAATCATCTGAATTTCTCCATGCCTACGAACCCTGATTAAGCATAAATTATGAAGCATTTTCCAACATTTTTGAAATCTTTAACAAAACTTCGTTATTTAGGGAAATAATGTTAATGTCTATAGCCAAATATGTATTACAATACTTTTGAACAGCCCTGTATTTGATAAATATAATGGGAAAATTTAGTTTCGCAAGAAAATGCCTAGCAAGTTGAAATTTCTCTTTCAGCAATTTATCTAATAGACGGAAACATAATTGAAATTTTTTGTTCAGCCCTGTAGTTTACCTTGTACCTTTATGCTATAGTTTCCTTCATAACTAAAAAAATAAATAAAAATGAACATATATGTGATCAAAATCTTCATTTGCTATTACAAAGTACCCAATGGGCCAGTGGATCCAATGGGAGGGGAAATAGTCCAGCCGCAAAATATCAAATATTTACTAGTAAAAAAACTTTTATTTTACAATATTGGTAGTAATAAAAACACACACTAATCCCATACGTCTATTTTCTACTTTGTAAATGTCGGTGAAAAGTACGGACCCTCAAATAAAAGAAAGCGGAAATAGTATTTTTTGGTTTTTAAATAAATTTACTGACTAATGTACGTAATTATTTATAATTAAATAATGATTCATAATAAGTTGTCGTATTTATTGTTAGCAACTTCATTGTAAAATGCAGTTAATCATATAATCCTTAGCATTATTTATGGTCAATCTTTGCATAAAATATTCAGTTTTCATATTAAATCTATGTACAGTGCCGTAATTCCTGCTTTCCAGAATTTCTTGATTTTCACACCCATTTTTGAACTTTAAGACTGTCTGTGTGAGCTTTTATCAATTATAGCCTGTTTTAGTTAGTTTAAATATATGTAAAGAATGTTCCTGTTATAAATGTGTAAAATACACTTTTATCTTTTTATAAAAATAAACAGTTGTTGTTTGAAGAAGCAATTAAAAGATATAATTAAAAATAATTAAAATATTACAAATAGCATTAAAAAGCAAAATAAAGCATTTATAATTTAAGAAGGGTGTTTAATTCATTGAGCAGTCAATGAATTAGGTAGTGAGAATATCCGGCGCTTCTAGTGTTGAATAACATTTTTTTGTTTACTTTCCTTTTCAAACTGAACTTTTCTCATCACAGATTTTAGCTAGTAATATTAACTAGATTCTTGTACTAATATAAAAGTTGTAATTTTCTAAGAAAATTGAAACAATAAGTAAAATTGGCAATGTTTGAATTATGGATTAATTAATTGAATTTTATAATTTCTGTTCCTAATTAAGTCATAGCGCAACTGCTTTATTTAAGAAACTTAGTTGTCAAGCATGTTGACATAAGCGGTTTCAGTTATTAAGATATAGAGGATATTCGGAGTGTTAAAAATTATAAATCCACAAAGTATTTTAATTATATTGATGCTTCGATTATGAAACTGTAGCTTTATCAAAAGAGACACCTTAAATGATAATGGATATATTATTAATTTAATTGATTAAGATAAGTAAATATAAGAATATTCTTTTATAATAAGAATTATCAAATTAGTATTACTACAGAATAACACAAGTTTAACATTTCATCTGGGTTTCATAACATATATATTTATGTACATGCGATTTACATTATATTTACAACTTGTTAAACAAAAATATACTCTAGACTTAAGTTATTTACATAAAAATATTTTGAAATATATGTACTAAGTTAAAAAAATTAAACTTTTAATCAAGCATTATATATTTATTTTAATTTGCCCTAATTTTACTATCTCTCTGTATAAAGGACTGCTTAAATTGATAGAATTTTCTCAAAAATATTGCATTTTTTAACACTTTCCAACAAAGATGAAAAGTGTTCATGAGTGTGGCCCCTTGCCTTAAATCATGTAAGTATACTTGGATTACCATGAGATTGGTGTATGTTATCTAGTTTTGCCCAATATGTTATTTAGTTTTACCATATATTATTACCTTTGCCAGAACATATTCTATTGAAAATAGAGTGTGTAGAATGCACATTTCGTTTACAGGGAAACACAAACAGTTCTGTTATATTAAGTATGTGACGAAAATGTCCTTAACAGTATCTTTTAATGCAGTCACCATATTTGGAACGTAATAAAATTGATATGCATTATTGAAATGCAATGCATCATTTTTTCAGTAAAATACGGAGCACATATTATTTAGCATTCATTTACAAGGACACACAAAAGAATTCCTTTGCACTATAGCATGAGAGGTAAAATCACTTGCAGTGTAATTAAAAAATATTTCCTTATTTAAAAGCACAATGAAATTGATGTCCATTGCTAAGGTGCACTACTTTTTCTATTGTTGCATTTTATCATGATATTACATTTAAGAAGGCTTCTCATTTTTTTAAATACAAACTCTGTGATCTCATGGTTCAAAATGCTTTCATGCTATTTTTCACATATGAAACACGCTTGGTTTGATTTCAGGCATGACATATGCTCCATTTATTAGTTTCTTTTAAATCATTTATTTTTTCAATTGTCTCGATTTTATATCAAGACTATTTTTTGAAATATTTCTAGCAATACCCTTTTTTGCTTATACAGTCGAACCCCGTTATAAAGAACCCTGTTTATAACGAACTCCCGGATATAACGAACGAAAATTTTGGTCCCGACATTCTCTATTGCATTTAATGCTATTTTATTCTTTTATAGCGAACCTCCGGAATCTTAAGAATCGGTTATAACGAACATTTTTCCAATCGAACATGATTTTATTTTCTTTTTTTACTTTTCCGTGCGTTCTTTTTTTTTTTTTATTTATTGTGCCAGTTTAATGTAATCAATTTTAGTTATTTCAATTCATTAATGATCATATCTAATAGATTTTACGTTTTTTTTCTTAATGCACCATTATTAAACATTTAGGTATCAGGTAATAATATGCATATTTTGTAAACTCTTAACTTTTTTTAACGGTTCGGATATAGAGAACTGCCGGATATAGCGTACAAAAAATTCGGTCCCTTGAAGTTCGTTATAACGGGGTTCGACTGTATTTACATTTGTACTATAATTTGTAGTCTCGTTTTCAATTATTTTTTTACATCTTTTAATAGATATAATGGACATGTTACAAAGTATTCATCAAGATTTTCATATGACAAAGTTTTGGCCAAAATTTATTTACTATGGTCCGAGAGGTTGAAAGGTGAATTGTTCTAGCTCTATAAATTCTTCCTTTATACCATCTTGAAAATCCCAAGCATAACGCGAATATACATGTTCTATAAATGGACAATTAATTATTATTTGATAATCCAATTAGAAAAATTCATAAGTTGAAACCTTCAGAGAGTCCATTAATTATAGTTGGCGTTGAATTTCATCTGATTTAACATTAGAACCGCGGTGACGGGTCATTTTGACCCGTATCATAAGGAGAGAGGTCAATTCGAACCAGAAAATTCTTTATAAAACAAAAGTTAGATATATGCTGAGCAAAATGTTTTCAATAAATAACTTAAACAGTTTTAAATAAAAATCCCGGTGAGAAATATTTTTCTAAAATTTGAATGAATTTTCTCGCGGTTCTAGTGTTAAGAACGTAACGAAAATATTCTTATATATATTATAAAGGATAGACATATATGTGTGTAACGCTAGTGTCATTCTGCGATTGGCAACACCTGACGATGAAATTTTAATTTTTCAATTTTCGCTTTTGCAATATTTTAAATTTCCAAGCATCGCACATTTTCATCTTCACACAATCCCATTAGGGGAATAATGTACTTTCAAATGCAATTTGCTTGAGAACTGTGTCTAAATTTATTTTCAGATATTATTATTATTATTATTATTTTAAATGTATTTCTCTAATGATGGAAACTTGAGTTCCTCATTTCTCTGGAAATCAAGGTAAAATAGCAGATTACTGTATCATTTTATTGTCATTTTTTCATGGTGCAGTAAAAAATTGTAATTAAAATACCTGTTACGTCAAGAATGTCGTCGCCTACAAAACACGGTGAATTTTTGTTTTACTTCGTTATTAAATATTAATTAAATGGTTTTTGTTTTTTGAAAACTTACTTTACAAACGATAACTTCAATTTCTTTTTATAAAAATGCATTTTAAAGAATATTTGTGTGGCTTATTTCCTCAATCTTTACTTAGTTCGTATCAAAAAGCTGAACAAATGCAGTTTCCTTAATGCGTGTGAAATAATTTTATGAATTTTGGAGAAATATAACAAATGTGTGTGATGAAATGATGTCTGATAAAATTTGGAGGCATTATAAACAAACAATTGAAGGCATATAAATTATTAGACATTCGATTAGTTTTGCCAAGTTTCTTAAATGGCGAGATCGCTTTTTACAATATTTATGTATCAATCCACGATAGTGACGTCATGTGTAACTTTTTCTATAGATGTTGTTTAAGAATGGATCGTAAATGTGGAATGCATTAATGGATGCTAATGATGTCAATTTGCGTAAAAAGGCGTGTATTTTTATTCTTTAAATTGAAATGCGTTTTGTAGAAGTTCGTCATTTTTACATCAGCAACTTTGAAATTCTTCACAGGTGGAAATGTTTTACTTTTGAAAGTAACGTATTTGAAATCACACTCTGATAAAACACAATGTTTTACAAAAATATAAAGCGTCTTTATAGAAGAGCATTGACATACAGTGTGCATGATCAGATCAAAAGTCTTTGTACAAAAAGTAGCAATTCATATTAAAGAACTTAGTTATACCCGCCTGGAAGAATTTGCCTCGCAGAGTTAAACAAGCAAACAAATATTATCTTAGCATTAATTCCAGGTTAAAATAAACGTCATATTTCGAAGTTATTGTCCAAAATTCTTTTAAATAATCAAATTTTATTGTCATTTTTTAAGACATTCTACTGTAATTTTAACACATAATTAATTTGCTTAATGTAATTTTTCATATTTTTCAGTTAAGACTTCTTACTTAGAAAAAAAAAATACATAAATTATATATTTCACAAGGTCATATTTTAGTATATGAGCTTTCTAGTAAAACAATTTTACTAATAATTTAACTGAAAGCTGTTCATTTGTAGATGTGCCAGCATTAGCAATTCTATAAAATATCCTCTATTTTATATTTTAATTTTGAAAGTTGTTTATATTTTTTTTTTTCAAAGTGGTGGCAATTTGATCACTTTCATTGTTTGAACGATGTGTTTGTTGTAGTTTGTTGTTTGAATTTAGTGGCACAAAATCGAATAAGGGTCATGCTGACCAAAAATAATTTGAAAAGAAAATGAAGTACTGTTTTTGAAAATACACATTTTCCCTCATAAAGTTGTTAAAATTCCATAATTTTTCCATGATACACAGTTTGAGATTCCAGGCGAAATGCTTAAGTGAACATGGACTACACTGTTAAAAAAATTCTGAAATTCACGAATATTTTTTCCCTGAATTTCACAGAAAAAGTCCCTTTTCACAACAAAAGGGCATTATCCGTTACAAATCAGCAAATCCCACCATATTTCCTGAAAATAACGAAATGGGTGGAAATAAAAACAAAAAACGGAGACACTCCGTTGTGTAAGGGACTTAGTGGCCGAGTGGTCAAGGCACCATACCGCTAATTGTCTGCGAGCGCAGATTGTTGGTTCGTATCCCACTAGCGGTAAGAAATAATGAAAACATAAAAAGTCCCTTTTAAATTACATTTTTTCTGTTTATTTTTCTCTTATTTCTTATTAAAAAATCTTTTAATTAATTAGCCAATAAATAAATAAATAGTGTACGACAATTTCAAAAAATTGTCTATAACATTACTTTTCTAAAAAAAAATTGTTAATAAAAAATTTTTTTCATTCATTCATTCATTCATTCAAAAAAAAAAAAAAAAAAAAAAAAAAAAAAAAAAAAAAAACAGTGGTTTTAAACAGTGATTTATTTTTTAATTTAAACTATTTAAAAAATAAAAATTGATTTTAAAAAATAATAAGCATTATGCATCAATCTAAAATAAAATAAAATAAACTGTTTACAAATATTATAAAGAATGTATTTGAAAGGAAACCTTTATAAAGCACAACAGATTTTCCCACTAACTCATAAAAGACATATTCTGTACAACCCGGCATCAGCAGCTTTGGCTCGGTTAGTAAGGATTTATTCCGCTATCAAAACGTTCCAAGTTCGATCCTGAGGACGGCGTGAACTAAATTGTGCAATAATAATAATACGTAAAATAACATTGTAGCTTAAAATCACTCGGTAATTTCGAATTCTTTGATGATTAATCGATTTATTAATTTTAAAAATTATATTAAATTATTATCATTAAAAATCAGACTTTGTAACAGAAAGTTACCGATTCTTCAAACGGAGTTTTCATTTCTTGTATGTCCCACAACGGAAAATCTACTTACGGAACGGTAACAGTTCGGCTACATTGCTGCCGGTAGTTTCACCTGGAATTCACAGATTTATTTTTAACAGTGTAATGTTTAAAACAAAACGAGCATTGACTTAGACAAAACTAAATATTTTACCGCAACTGCGTCTAAAAGACATAAATAATGGTAATTTTTACTTTCGGAATCTGAGATTCGAATCGGAAGTCAGCAGTGTGACTGTTCACATGAAAACATTTAGCCGACAAACGCGAATTCAAGTTTAGTGTTAAAATGATTTTAAAATTATCAAATTAAAATGTCAACTTTTTTATATTTGTGGTGAATACGGACATGATAGGTACACATGTAAAAATTGAGAAGGTGAAAATGATGTCAGATTTAGATTTCATGGGGAAAAAAATTCTATGCTAGTGTCAAAGTGGAATAAATTTTATTATTTTTTTCTTTTTTCATTCCCAGCATAAGATCCGCAATTGAAAACTTCATAGTAATAACTGATCATTATTATTTTTAACTAATTACGAATGCGATTAAAGTTTGATTTTTCAACAATTTTGACAATTGAGATTTACAGAAATAGTATTTTCCTAACTTTAGGTAAAAATAATATTTGTTTGAGAGTTTAGACTAACAAATTTTGTAGGTTTGTTGTATATTCAAAGAAACAGCTCATTCTTAAACAATTTCTTTCGTTGAATTAATCTACCTCGTATTCGTAAAGAACAATCCAAAAGGATTTTATTATCACATAGTTACATGCGTAGCATTATATAACCAAGTAAGAGTTAATGTTATAAACAGGGCCGTGCTTAAGGGGGGGCGAACCGGACATTTGCCCAGGGCCGCCAAAATTAGGGGCCGCAAAAAATACTGATCATTTTTTACATTTGTTTAAGATTTAAATTTTCGTTTACATTACGCAATGTCATTGGGAACTCATATCTTTCATGGTTAATTTGAGGTAAAAAAAGAAAACTAGCCGTAATCTGTCGAGTTTGGTTATTATTAACATACGTTACACCTATGCATACTGACTAGACGGAACTACTTTCTACTCAGTGTTGAATTCAGGGGGTGGTCCGTGAGAAATGAAATACACCCCTGGAAATTTTGATATTTTTGAATTTCAATGGTCAAAAAGTGCAATTTCCCCCGGAACTCTATTATGTCTCCCCCCCCCCCCCCTAGAGCCACAGAAGTCCCTGCCGGAGAAAAGCGTCTGAATTTAACTCTGTTTCTGCTCTAAAGAATTTGGAATTACCGAATAGAAATCTTTCTTAGTGCTCCTAATAGAGGATATGCCGATTAGATCATGTTTTATAAATTCAAAAGTTTCGACTCAATAACTGTAAATTTTTTGCCAACAATTTTGAAAATTTTCTCAGTTTAATGGTCGATTTTCTGACTGAATCTTGAATGTGGGATGCGCGGGACCACCTAGAAAAGACTGAGTGTGCAATGGCAATCGTTTATGAAGCAAACAGTGGCGCACCCAGGATTTTATTTCGGGGGGGGGGGGGGTGAGAAAAAATTAAATTTCCATATTTTTGTTATAAAGCACGTTGAATTGTGTTGTAAACTTATGTAATTTCAGACAAAAAGGTCGTAGCCACAAGAAAAAAGGCTAAATCTATCCGGAATTTTCCGAAAATTTAAAACAATCATCATCAGTTTCAAGTTTGGTCTTAAAAAATATATCTCAATATTTGACAAATAGTCGCCGAAAAATATAATTTTTGTCAATTGTTCACAGAAAAAATTTCTGGTTTTGTTAAGGGAATGCGCAAGTTGCCAAATTTTGCGAAAAGACCGCAAATAAAATCCGAATTTTGTTAAAGGGCCGTAAAAAAACAAGAATTTCGTCAAGGGATGGAGGCAAAAAGTCTAATTTCATCAACTAATCGCAGAAAAAATGTTTCAAGTGATCCCGGGACAAACGCGAATTTCGTCTAATGACTGTTGAAAAAATGCGAATTTTGACAAAGTATTGTGAAAAAAATAATAATTTCATCCAAAAATCGAGGGGAGAATGCAAATCTCGACAAAAGATACTGGGAAAACACCAAATTTCGTCAAAGGGTTGCAAAAAACCCGAATTTCGTCACAAGGCCCTGCAAAATTTGCAAATTTCGACGAAAAATCTCCCCCCCGCAAAAAACCGCGATTTTTTTCTAATAATCGCGGAAGAACGTGAATTTCGACAACGGATTAAAAAAAATACGCATTACGTCAAAGGTCACAGAAAAAAAAGCGAATTTGTTGAAAGAACAGCAAAAAAAGTGTGAATTTCGTCAGTGAATAACAGAAAAAAAGCTAATTTCGTCAACAGCGAAAAAAATCGCAAACTTTTACAAAGGATCGCGAGAAAAAGTCAAATATCGTCAACTAATCGTGGAGAGAATGCAAATTTATAAACTCAAAATTCGAATTTCATCAAAAAACCGCAAAAAAAAACTCGAATTTCGAGAAAAGATCGCGAAAAATCAAAAAGTCGAGGGAAAATGCAAATTTCGACAAAGGATCGCAGAGAAAACGCAAATTCCGTCAAACGATCACAAAGAATATTTTGTCAAAGGGTCGAGAAAAAAAACGTGAATTTCGTCGAAGAATTAAAAAAAATACTAATTTCGTTAGTGGACCGTAAAAAACACGATTTTCATCAAAGTGTGTTTTTGACAAAGTGTTGCGAAAAAAAGCAAATTTCGTCATAAAGCAGAGGACAAAAGTGCAAATTTTGATAAGGACGAAGTATCGTGTAAAAGAAACGTGAATTTCGTCAAAGGGCCTAAGAAAAAATATGAATTCGCCAAAGAGCCACAGACAAAAGCTAATTTCATCAAAGTGCTGTGGAAAAATGATGAATTTCAACAAATGATCGTTAAATGACACGTATTCTGTGAAAAAGCCCAGAAGAACGCAAATTTCTTCAAAAGCCTACTGAAAATGCCAATTTCTTTGTAGAGCCGCGGGAGAGGGGGGGGGGGGTGGATGCGAATTTTGAGAAAATATCTTGAAAAAATACAGAGATGTCAGGAGAAAGAAAATAGATTTATCTACAAAAGTAAGGATTATAGAAATCAAAATTATAAATTTATCTTACAAAAAAAAAAAAAAAAAAATCATTTCATTTTTGATTATTTTGGGAGAGGGTGTGATCCCAATAACCTCCTACACATCTTTGGCTATAATGTGGTGTCACTGAACCAGATTTCGTCCCAGATTTAAAAATGGGCAAGGCGCTACTCTTGTAGAATGGGCACCTTTATAGAGTTGAGTCTAGAAGCTTAATAATTTTTTTGATGCAGCCGTTCGATTCATTACTTTTTCGAGTAGAAAGGGAAAAAAATCGCAAAATATGCTAAAAAAAAAAGTAATGTTTTTAAAGATTGCGAAAAAACGGCAAATTTTGCAGTTAAAAAAGCACAAAAACGGCAAATTTTATTGAAAAAATCGCGAAAATCGACGATTTTGTTGAAAAATCTCGAAAAAAAACGACAAATTTTGTTAAAAAGATCTTGAAAAAAAGGCAAATTTCGTCAAAAAAATGGCGAAAAAAATCGCAAATTTTGTCAAAAGATCACAACCCCCCCCCCCCCACAAATTTCGAAAAAGGGGGCCTGAAAAAAAGCACATAGTTCATGCGGGAGTGGAATCGCCCCACCTCCTTGTAACTTGTAACCTTTCAAAAAATTTGCTGTGAATTTCTTTTTTTTTCTTTTTTTTTTTTTTTAGAATTACATGTGTGATTCTGTCAGATTTCCCCAAAAATTAAGAGAAAATAAGGCTGTCTTTTCCAAAAACTAAAAAAGTCGGTCGTAATTCCGAAAATTCTGACATAAAATGTATCGCAAATTTGACAAATGATCGAAAAAGAAAGTTAAATTGTTGAAAAAAAAATCTGCAATTTCGTCATAGGATAGTGGAAAAAACGGGAAATTTGTCAGAGGATTGTGAAAGATGCGAATTTCGTTCAAAGATCACAAAAAAAATGAATTTCGTAAAAAAAAATACGTTTTTTCCGAGACTCTTTGATGAAATTCGCATTTTTTCCACGGCATTTTGACGAAAGTCTCATTGTCTGCTGTACTTTGATAAAATTCGCGTTTCTTTAGCACCCCAGTGAAAAATATATATATATATATAATTTTTTCTGTGGTCATTTGACAAGATTCGTATTTAGTATTTTATTAACATTAGATTAAATATAATTTGTTTAAGAGTTAAAATTACCAATATAAGTTGCATTTTTATTATAACTAATTTTTATAGGTTTATTATAAAACATGGAAAAAGTTCTTTCTTAAACATTTTCTATCATCGAACGAAATTCGACGGTTCTACCTTGTGTCGATAATAAAACATTTTGATCCGTGAAAACTTTTAATTCAACATTTGATTTTCTTTTCGACCTAATACAAATTCATAATATTTTTTATACTGATTTATTAAAAGAATGGAAATACCTGCACATTTACTAGATGTACGAGCGAACTTCGCCAGAGACACTGGTCAGTTTCTCTAAAAGAATCTTGAATCCAACGAAATATATCAAGTAAAGATGACATTAAATTTAAAAAAAAAAAAAAATTCTTAATTGCGAATCAAATATCCATAATTGCTGTTTTATTCGTATAATCCTACACTATCACTATCCAGCTCAAAATCGATGAAAGCTATATAACAAAATCAGACAAAAAGCTCTAAAATCCCTGCAATACCTGTGTTTAATTAATTTTTTAGTAGGCTTGTTATCTTGAATTTCCCATTTCTATCTAAAACTGCTACTGATATATGTTGAAAGGGCTTAAAATTTTCGAGCATCCTTTTAATACCAAACGGCTGATTCTAAAATCGCTGAAATATATGTTTACATTTTTTATCTTGATTTTCTCGCTCTTACCTAAAACGTCTGCTGAGGTATAGTGAAAGGGTCTAAAATTGTGACCACCAAATTAAAGCCCTTAAGTGGGAATTTCAAAAATCGATTAGTTATCCTGAAACTGATGCTTCTATCTACAATCTCTGCTGCGATGGTGACATTACCAAAAAGTTCAATCCTCAATTTAATTTTATTAGTTGGGACAGAAGATTTCTGAAATCGCAGGATTATATGCTTAATTATTTTTAATAAGTTTGTTATCTTGAATTTTACGCTCCTACCTCATAATTCGGGAGGCGACAGCACAGATAATCACTTCATCGAGCTCACGGATTTAATTCTAGGATTAGTTAAATCTCGATTCGCATACTGAAACACAATCAATCTACCAAATCATATCTTGGTGGAAAACATTTGAAAACTCGATTTTAGCGATTGACTCGTAGGTTTACCAATATGATTTCCTCCTCCCAGTCCTCCATATTTTCATGCTTTTGGATGCAGGAATACACAAAAATAAACCTGCGAGTCAAATACTAAAATTGGGTTTTCATGTGTTTTCCACCAAGATATTGCTTGACAGACTGATTACGTTTTTATATGCGATTCAAGTTTTAACTTATCCTAGAATTTCATCCATGAACTTGATGAGGTGATTATCTGTGCTGCCAACTCCTGGTCCATAAAACTGCTGTGGGGATATGGACAAAAGTTCTAAAATTTTTGAATCCCCATTTAAAATCCTTAGAGGAGAATTTCTGAAATCGTTGGAATACGTATTTAATTATTGTTTTAGTAGATTTTTTTCCTAAAATTTCACGCTGCTACCTAGAAGTAACTGCTGAGATATGGCCGAATGTTCTAAAATTATCGTCCTTCTACCACTTTAATCCCCCTTAGTGAGGGGATTTTCGATAATTTTTTCTTAGTTTGAGATTATCCACAATTTCCTTCTTTCTAGGTCTAGTAGTTTGAGCTGTATGTTGATTATGAGTTAGTCACAGCAAACTTTTTACATAGATAAATAGCTAATTCAGAATATCTTACCCGTTTCGTCATAAAATGTATTTTAAATATTCTGTTCACTAGTTTTCTCAATAAAATGTGCTTTGAAAATTTTGTTTTCAAGTTGCTTTATTTAAATTTGGGATGCTCGGAACAAAAATGAAATTCAATTTAGAGATTTTCTGTAAATGTGTGTGACAAAAAATCTAACATCGTATTATGAGTTAATGGAATAAAATTTCAGACAAATGTAGTACAATATATTACTTACGATTTATGATACTATAGTCTGACAATTCAAATGAATTGATGAATTAAATATTTCATGGTAACTGAGAATAATTCATCATGATTTTTATGAATACTGAATACAATGAGGAATTTGATATGTATATTTTTTGTAATAATTTTTATAACGTAATTTTTGCACCTTTTTGCGTTAAAAAGTGTATACTAATTCATTCATGTGATATATTTTGTACAATTTGTAGAGTTTTAATATTTTTTATCCGTTTAAAAATTTACAATAAAAAAAGGCCGCCAAAATATATTTCGCCCAGGGCCGCCAAAGTCCTAAGCACGGCCCTGGTTATAAATTTTATCAAACTTATCAAAATGCTATTAATTGAATTACATAATATTTATATAACTTACAAGGAGATGATACGAGGCTTGTGTCACCGAATTGGATGAACGTTTGTGTATCGATAGAGTATAGTTAGTATATAAATATATGACAGCCATAAAGCGCAATACCCAGGGGGTCTCGAGAAAATAACCCTTAAAGTTCATGCTATAGTTTATAATCGGATAAATTTCCACCACTAGCACGCGCCTCCGTGGCTTGATCGGTAGACGCTGGAGTCGAAGTTTTTTCACCTGGGATCTAATCCCGCTACAACCTTTTTTCGAAACGAAAATTCACAGTGGTTATCTTTGAACCGCAATTGAAAAAATATGCATGACAATTGAAATTTACGAAAAATATAAATTAAATTGACTTTTTTGTGAGATATAAATGCATTTTCACCGGCGAAATTTTGCATGTTTAAATATTTTATGTAAAAAAAAGTAATTTAATTTATTTGTCTATAGACCACAATTTTTATTTTGTTATTTAAAATTGTTTACATTTATTTCTATGAATAATCTACTAATTATTACAGACAAATAAATTAAATTCGTGAAATAAATGCGTGAATAATAATATTTTAATTTGTTTCATTATAGAAATATAATAAAACTGTATTATATAAACATATTAAACAAGAAAAAATTCCGAAAAAAATACTACATAGACGCTTATTCTAATTAAAAATCCAGAATCCAACATTTAAAAAAAAATCATTTTAAAATATAAAAATCATATTTCAAATAAACCTGGAAGTATTTCAAGTATTTGCACGGAAAAAATTAAAATAACATAATTGTTTACAGATTTTAATTTATTTCTCTATTAAAAATAGTAGCAAATCACAGAAAAAAACTAAATAATTTTAAATAACAACAAAAAATTTCAAGTCTATACATATATATAAAATAAATATGCTTACTTAAGAAAAAACCATGTGTACACATATAATATGCGAAATTTCGCAGTTAAAAATGCATTTATATCTCACAAAAAAGTCAATTTAATTTATATTTTTCGTAAATTTCAATTGTCATGCATATTTTTTCAATTACGGTTCAAAAATAATCACTGTGAATTTTCGTTCCGAAAAAAGGTTGGAGCGGGATTAGATCCCAGGTGGAAAAAACTCGAGTCCAGCGCTCTACCGATCAAGCCACGGAGGCGCTTGCTGATGGCGGAAATTTATCCGATTATAAACTATAGCATGAACTTTAAGGGTTATTTTCTCGAGACCCCCTGGGTATTGCGCTTTATGGCTGTCATATATTTATATACTAACTATACTCTATCGATACACAAACGTTCATCCAATTCGGTGACACAAGCCTCGTATCCTCTCCTTGTTAGTGGTCATAATTCATTATTTTTGATAAATTTGATGCATATAATATTTATCATTATTTGATTTTTGATTTTAATTATTATTTGATTAGTAACATTTTCTAGTTTCAACTTTAGGCATATGTAAATTTGTGCTATTAAAAAAAAACTTTGAATTGTGCTTTACCAATATGTAATAATATTTTTCGTCACGTTTTTATTAAATATTATAAGGTAACAAAACACCAAAAATAATTTATGGATACACTGTCTTTTATGTCCCATTACAATTCCCATGGTTGAAATTCTCAGAATGAGTTTTCTTTCATTCTGACCATTTCTTAGGACAGACAACGTAAAAAGTATTGTAAAAAAAGAATGGTGACACTAAAATATGGAATCTAACTTTCAAAATTCTGGTAAAACTAAATTTTGCAAGATTAATTTTGTTATTTTTTGTAAATATTTCTTGTTTCTATAAAATTTTAAAAATACTAAATGTAAGAATAAGTTTTCGGTAATTTAATTTCAAGCTTCTTAATACCCAATCAAACTTTAGTCACTTTGTCTTTCCAAACCTTTGAAATCTTGTCAGAAAAATGTTTTAAACTCTTTTTTTGCTATTTCACACTCTCTAAATATTGCAAATTAACAGTGAGTTTACAGATTTTATCATGAATAGTGTTATTGTCGTTTACAAATTTTCTAGAAATGTTATTTGAACACTTTCAGCTGAAAATTAGAAAAGTCATTTTTCGATATTGACACAATCCCCCGAACACATATTTCGAGTGTTTTTAAATATTAAAATAGTGCCAATTTGCATTCAAGCTAAATGTGGCATGAGAAAACCAATAAAATTAAGAAATATTATTGCTCATATTGGATTTTAAAAAGTTTATAAATATTTAAACTGTCCTAAGAAAGTAAAGCCCCGAGACTTTAAAAAAATCCCTGTCGGCTTGGCCTATAAACGGAGGTAGATTTCGAAGAGTGCTCATTTCAACAACAAAAAATAAAATTTGATTACAGATGAGCCCAGTTTAGCAACTTTATTTGGCCGCTTTTGAAAAAAATTTAATTTCATTTTTTTCTGTAAGAACTGGTTTTATCAGAATCATCTTAAGCTAAATTCAGCTCAAATGCCCATTTTGACAGCATATTTTGAAATATATTCTGACTTTATTAAAAAATCAAGCAATACGGCAAATTATATAGTTCTTAAATGACAAAAAACTATCAATTGGATGCGTTTGAGAGCAAAATTGAATTTAAAAATGAGTCATAAAACAACCAATTTGTTATTTGAATATATTCCCAATTCTTTAATCACGATCGCTACATGAAATTTTGTGCGAAGTGCCCACTTTTACAACTTTTTAAAAAAATATATATTTAGCCTTTATCAAAAAAAAAAAAAAAAAAAAAAAAGGATCAATACGGCACATTATAGAGTTCTCAAATAAGAGGTTTGAGAGCAAAATTGAATATAAAAATGAGTCAGAAAAAACGCAATTTGTTATTTGAATACCTCATTTTTTCAACCACGATCGCTCCGAGAAATTCTGTTCAAAACACCCATTTCGGCAGCTGTTTAAAAAATATATTCTGTCTTCATCAAAAAACTGACCAATTACTCACATTATAAGGTTGTTAAATAAGAGGATCTGCCATTTGGATGCGTTTAAAATCAAAAATGAATTTAAAAATTAGTTAGAATATAAGCTGTTTGGATTTGAGGTTTTTTCTCCATCTCCTATTTTTGTTTAATTTATTTGTGCTATAAGAATTAGTCCTATGAAAAACTTGTTATACAAAAGTTGTAGATATTATTGAGAAGATGTAAAAGAAATTTAATTAGATTTGATAGCTAAAAATTAACGAATTTATGGATTTTTTTCTTTTTCCACCGCCCTGTTTCTTTTCGTTTTTAATTTTTTCCATCGGTAAGAGTTGGTCCTATCAAAAACTTGTAAATACAAAAGTTTTAGATAATTTTAACAAGATTTATAAAAAATTTAGTTGGATTTGATGCTTTGAAAATTGACGAAGTTATGATTTTTTTTCTCCTGAAAATCCTGTTTTTTTCACCCTTTGAGCTCATTTCTACATTTATCAAAAATCTGTTATGCATAAACTTTTGACCCATTTTTAAGAAGTAATATAAACTTTAAACCGATTCATATATATTTTTATCAAGAAGTTATGGCGTTTTTTCGATTTTCACAAAAACACTCCCTATTTCCACCCCCTTGGACCGATTTTACCCATTAATGAACTTACCCGAGATTTTATACCCCTTAATTTTATGTATCAGTTTGGAAGAGATTGGAGCAGATCTTTAGAAGTTATCGGCCGTGTTCAGCTGTCACGCGCGCTGGACGCTCAGGAGCCACGGACATGGAGTGGGTACCTATAGTGGACGGGATGTGCGTTCAGTACTCGCTGCTGTGCCACTCGCTACTGTAACTGTGCGCTCAATAAGAGATGGAGAACAGATCACGGATGTAATTACTTGTGGTGCCAATTATAAAGATAATCTGTTACAAATGCATGTGAGCTCGCTGGCTGAATGGCCAGAGTGCTGAGCTTGTACCCAGACGATACGGGTTCGAAACCTGCGCGGGCCAAAAGTTGGTTTGTGTGTTTGTTTTTTTTTTTTTTTTTGTTGCTTTTTATTAATAAATAAGACATTTTTATTAAAGGTAAATTTTATATTAATAATACAGAAGCACATGTATTTCTATTGTAATAATAAAATACTTATTTAAATACGAGAAAATTAGATTTTTGCGGAGAAAGTTTTAATATTCTAATTATCCTTTTAATATTCTAAATTTAGAAAATTAAAAGGATAATTAGAACGATATGATATTAATATCGTTCCAAAGTGATTTATATATATATTAAGCAAATGAAAAAAAAAAGCTTTCTGCGAAAATATCCGTATACGCATAAAATAAATATTAATGTTGTTGTTCTTCTTCTTCTTCTTGTTTTTTTTTTTTTTTTTTTTTTTTGAAAATTTTAGAAGTAAGTTTTTATTGAGATTAGGATGCAAATATAATGCATGCGTGGATATTTTACGGTGTTAACGTCAAAATGGAAAATATTATAAAAGCAAAATGTAAAAGATATACATTTTTTTAAATTAAGAAAATCTGCATGCATATATTTTAATGAGGTGAAATATTTGGAGTTTGCCTTCTAGTTTTGTAATGAATAAAGTATGATTAGAATGTTTATAATTTTTCTATTGAAAGTACAAATAAGTGTTTTGCTTATACTAACATAATTTCGGATGTCGTTTGTTTCTCATATTTTATGACATATTTTGGCCTGTTATCCACACGGTATTAAAATATACAATCATTAAATTAGAAATATATACATACTAAAACTTCTTCTGAAAAATTATCTAACTAACAATGCAAATTCCATTGAAATCAATCCAGTATTGTAGATTGCAAATCAAATGTGATAATTCAGAATTATCATAGGATTTTAAAGCAAAGTAACAGAAATAGGCATTTATTTCTGAAAAAGGTTTCACCATGAAGCTGCAAACTTAAATTGACCTTCGCAAAAATATCGGCGATATCATAAGATCGCACATCATTATCGATCAACGGAACCGACAGGCGAATGACACTAGGGTGAATGGACGATCGCCCGCATCATGCCTTTGATATCGCTCCGGCACGAAGCGAAAGTACCTAGGGGTCAAGAACGCCAGACAGACCGGCGCCGTGGGTGTGAAATTTTAGGTACCAATAATAACACGATTTTACTAATCATGTAATGAAGAAAAGACCATTAAGGTCCAGGATTGGTTTGTGACCCCTAAAGGGAGGTCCAGAGGGCTCCGAAATCGTAAGAAATAGAGAAGCCAGTGGCTTGCAAGGAGGATTCAAAGAGAGATTTTCTCGTAGAGAGTGGAGAGAGAGAGCAGAGCGGCTGGCTCGGAGTGTTCTCTCGTTCCCGATCAAGTGAAGCAGCTCGGTTTTGAGAGCTGGTAAGATAAATCCCGCCAGTGGATTTTAGAAGGGGATTCTGATCCCAATGCTCGTGCAGCATCACGGAGTATTCTCTCGCCAGGAGAGACAGCGATAACTCTCGTCTTGAGTGGATTGATAACGCCGTAATCTGTGAACTATTTTACCTTTACGTTGTGCGTCATTTTCAGAGACTTTACGACTATCACGAACTTTGTGTTTTTGGAACTCAATCAGAACTCTAGTTGAAGCTAGTTGTTATAAGAGTCTACGTTTTCTATAATAATTTTTATGCTGTATATATATTTACTCCAGAGGATCTTTTTTGTTCTACAAATAAATAATAGATTCTCCACTAAATATTCTTGCCTGGATTATTTGCCGAGCGGCACACACGCTACCAACCACTTAGCATATTAATCTACTAAGGGCTAAGTTATTACAGCTGGTGGCAGCGGGAGCCACTAGCCCAGGACTATAGTTCGCCGTGCAGTTCCAGAGTTACTCATCGATAGGATCCAGTGCCCTGGTGACAAAGGCACCCAGCCGCGAACAAAGATACAGCGCCCAGATAACAAGGCACCCAGCCGCGAACAGAGATACAGCGCCCAGCTGACAAAGGCCCCCAGCCACGAACAGAGATAAACATCTGACAAAGACACCTAGCCGTAACAGAGGTACAGCGCCTAGCTGGCGAAAAGGCACCCAGCTGCAACCCACACAGAGCACCCAACACCCGCTGACGGAAAGATTCCCCAAAAGAGATGCAGACGACGGCAAATAGGTAAACTCATTCCAATTTTGAGTGACTCTGTTTCATAATTTTTGCATAAAGTTAAATTCGGTGAGGAAAATTATGTACTATGTTTCTCTACTTTTATTATTTTAGTCTAAAATTAAGAAATTAGTAAGGAGTGTTAATTAAAAAAAAATTTCCTTCTATTCTTAATGATAAAAACATTAAACGTTAAATGCATTTCTTTCCGGACAAAACGGAACAAACTAGAAAGTTTTGAAAAAAAAGAGTGTACAACTCAGTAGATTATAATTTTTTTCTAGCAGCGTAAATGTTATGAGGTTATTCATAAATTTAAGTTTCTCTATATCAAATGCTTCTATACAGAAAGATGTATTGTTACCTGTTGAACTAAAATTTATTATGTTTACATTCTTGAAGTGTAGTTTTTGAAGAATCGGAATGCTAAAATTGGCAATATTTTTCTAAAATTAGAGATAGGTATAGGTACTTGTATTGTGGTCGGTTGAAAAAAAAAGTGTTGAATCGGTTAATTGTGTACTTTTCATGTATATATCTTTCATTTCATTCTCATTTACTGTGTTTAAACTGTGTAGTAAAAGTGTATGTATAAAATTGATTATTGCATATATGTCAGGGTAATTGTATAGGTTGTTACGAATAGATAGAAATTTTCGTTAGCGCAACTCAGTTTAGAAAAATGACAGTCATAACTGATTTAAAGCAGAGTAGAAAAATCGATTTGCAAATGTTAGCAGACGAGCTGGGAATTGATATTGATAAGAGTGATAAAATAGCTGTAATTATACAGAAAATTGAATCAGCTGCAGATTATGATAAAGATCTTACTTTATCGCAGGCTAATTATATTGTACAAGATAGGGAGGCTAACACAGCCGCAGAAAAGGAACAGGAAAAATTAGAGGCAGAAAGAGTAAGGGTCGAGCGAGAATTAGAGGCAGAAAGAGAAAGAGCGGAACGTGTCAGGGAAGAAAAACAGAGAGAAAGGGAATTTCAATTGGAACAATTGAGATTGACTCAAAACGCGAACAGACGAGAAGCAACGTCAAGTAGTGGGTCTGAGAGAAGTCAGAAACCGACTTTAAAGGCGTTAATGCATAAATTCGATCCCGAACGGTCAGATATTACCCTGTTTTTAAACCTTTTTGAACGCCAATCTCTCGTGCAGGCATAGAGCCAGAAGAGCTTGTGACCCATCTTCTATCGCTGCTTCCGGCAGATATTGCAGAATTAATTTTGCGCGAGCCCGCTGAAAAAATCGATGACTTCACGCGCGTGAAATCGGTTTTGTTAGCCCGTTTTCGGCTAAGTCCTGAAGCGTATCGCCAGAAATTTACAAGGCATTCTCGGATAGCAGGTACCCCTTGGAAGGATATTATTTTCGAGTTAAATAGTTATTTAGAAGGATGGTTAACCGGACTAGAAATTTCAAATTTCGAGGATTTAAAGAAATTATTGGTAACAGACCAAATTAAGCGCCGTACGCCGGTAGAATACAAAGAGCATTTTATTGACTCTTGGGCAAATTTCAAAGACCCGTTGGCTTTAGTTAAGTGTTTAGACGAGTTTGAGGCAGTCAAAGGGCCTTCTAAAAAAATCTGGAACCCGAGGAATTTTCCTATAAAATCAGAAAAGCCGAGATTCGAAGATAAACCGCGTGTTGAGAAATCTTCCCAAACTAAAACTAGTTGGAGAGACAAGGATCTCGATAAAGAAAGAAGCCGTGTTTTCGAGCAAAAGAAAGCAAACAAATGTTTTATTTGCGGAAGTTTGTCGCACTATCGTGCCCAGTGCCCGGAAAAACACAAGAGGGAAAATAACGCCGCTTCAGTAGGGCATTTAAATAGAAATCAAGAATTCGAGAAAGGTTTTTCGCCGTATTTAAGTAAGGCTCGTATTAACGGGGAGGAAATTACGGTATTAAGAGATTCGGGGACGTGTTTCGATGTGATTTCCAGCAAATTTATAAATCACAGTCAATTAGATGGTGAATTTATGTGGATAAAACAACCACTCTTGAATGATGTTCGCTGTTTGCCTACCGCTAACATAACGCCTGAAATTGACGAAATAGGAAGTATCTCTAGGAAGGCTATAGTAACTGATAGAGACGTAGACATGTCCTATTATATACTAAGGAATGATACGCAAAAACTCATCGACGAGTTGAAAAAGCGCGAAGTTAAGACGTTAAACGCAGTAGTTACGCGCGCGCAGGCGAAGAAAAGCGTCAGCCAGGCAGAGAGCGAGGGAGGCGAAACAGAAACCGAAAGTAATGAAGGGACAGAGAGAGAGGAGGGAAGCGAGCTCTCAGAGCAGGCAGATAAGGAAGGGTCAGACAACGAGTTCTTACCCGTAGCAGGGGAGGACTTAGGGACCGGTTTGTCTAGAGTGAAAAGAGCGGACTTCATAGCTGAACCAGGCACGGACTCCTCGCTGCAAGACATTCGCGAAAAAGCAAAACTAAACAAATCAAATTTTGAAATTAAAGAGAATTTAGTAATGAGAAAAGTAACGGACCATCACGGTTTCGAAAGAAAACAGTTGGTTGTCCCAACAAAGTACAGGGAAGCGATACTTAGTGCTTGTCACGAAGGTATAGCGGCTCACATGGGCCAATCAAAAACAAAGGATAAAATATTGAGACAATTTTTCTGGCCTAATATTGTTAGGGAAATTGAGGGTTTTGTCAAGTCATGCCATGCATGCCAGGTAGTGGGAAAGGCGGGGGAAACTAAGAAAGCCCCATTAAAATTAGTTCCCATAATTTCGGAAATGTTTTCAAAATTATCGTGCGATCTAGTAGGTCCCTTGCCGACGTCAAAAAAAGGGAATAAATATTTTCTTACAGCAATCTATGTTTATTCACGGTATCCAGAAGCAATACCGATACCAGATATGCTTTCGGAAACGATCATTGAAGCGATGATTATGATTTTTAGTAGACTAGGTTACCCGTCTAGCATACAAACGGACCTAGGGAGGAGTTTTACTTCAAATTTAACAACAGCCTTCCTAAAAAGGTTTGGGGTAAAACTAAACCATTCAAGTGTATGTCACCCCTCCTCAAACGTTATTGAGAGATGGCACAGGTCAGTAAAAAGGCTTTTAAATGTGCTATGCTTGGAAAACGGTAGTGATTGGGAAGCTAATCTGCCCCACGCGCTTTTAACCCTTAGGACGATAACGCATGATTCTACAGGTTTTAGCCCAGCAGAGCTAGTTCATGGGAAAAACCTCCGTACTCCGGAAACTCTGCTTTTCGAGCAGTGGACGGGAGAAAATGACGAGCATGAATTAGTCACCGAGTACGTTTTCAAACTTATGAACCTACTAAAACGCTGTCAGGAGCTAGCGGTTGAAAACATGACCATTACTAGAGACAAACGGAAAATGTGGTATGATAGAAATGCTAAAGAACGAAACTTTGAACCAGGAGATGAAGTGTTAGTTTTGGCAACTAATAAGAAAAACAAAATGTCTGTAGGTTGGATCGGCCCCGGTAGAGTAGAATCTAAAATTTCAGAGACAAATTATATAGCGAGTATACCAGGGAGAGGAGAAAAATCGCAAATCTATCACGTAAATCTATTAAAACCCTATATCACTAGGATAGGTAAAATAAATATTCTGACAAACGAATTTAATGAGACAGATGACTTTAAGGATTTGGAGATAGCATTCCTGTTAGCAGATTCAAATAGTTATAACTTTGACGAAGTTATCGAACAAAGTTAATAAAACGAGCGGTGCACAGCAGGCGAAATTCAAATGTTAAAGCAGGTATTAGACGAATACAGGGAAGTTTTTTCGAATGACCCGTGCTTAACGGACCTGACTGTTCATGATATTGAGCTAACTGAGGAAAAACCGGTGAGTATTAGGCCGTATAGGGCATCCCCTAGGCAGAACGAAATACTGAAAAAGAGATAAAGCGCATGCTTGAATTAAATATAATTAAGGAAGGGGAGTCTGATTATAATTCCCCCCATGATTTTAGTCGAAACTCCGGGCAGGGAACCACACCCTTGCATTGATTATCGCCGATTAAATGCGATAACAAAAACAGAATTTTTTCCGCTTCCGAATATTGAACAAAGGGTCGAAAAGGTGGCGGCGGCAAAATATATTTCTGTATTAGACCTGACCAAAGGATACCGGTAGATACCCATGACACCAAAAGCACAAAAATTAGCTGCTTTTGTCACAAGCTTTGGTAGTTTCTTACCACTGGCAATGCCATTCGGATTGTCCAACGCTAGCTATAGGTTTTCCAAATTTATGTCTAAATTACTAAATGGGTTGGAAGAATTTTGTCTTCCATATTTAGATGACATGGCCATTTTTCAGATAGCTGGGAAGACCATATTCAGCATCTAAACACGGTACTACATCGAATTAAAGAGGCGAAACTTACCGTTAAAATTTCGAAATGCAGATTCGCACAAAACACGGTTAAATATCTGGGACATATAGTAGGCGAAGGGAAAAGGAAACCGTCAGAAGCGAAAATCCGCGCCATAACGGAACTCCCAGACCCTAAAAATAAAACGGAAATAAGAAGATGCCTCGGCATGGCAGGATACTACTCACGTTATATAGAAAATTATGCGACCATCGTAGAGCCGCTCACACGAGAATTAAAAGGAAAAAACAAAAAAGAAAAAATCGTATGGACCGATGAAATGAAAGAGGCTTTCGAAACCTTAAAGTCTAAACTTACCCAAAAACCAATCCTATATGCGCCAAATTATAATCTAGAGTTTGTGGTTAAGACGGATGCGTCAGATAAAGGGATAGGGGTAGTTTTAGCACAAAGACAAGGCTCAGAAGAGCATCCCATTATTTATTTAAGCAGAAAATTTTCGGAGCAAGAGAAAAGTTATAGCGCCACAGAGAAAGAATGTGCGGCTATAATTTTTGACGTAAATATTACGTCACTACATTGATGGACAAGAGTTCAGTATCGAGACCGATCACAATCCTTTAGTGTTCCTCAAAAACAATGCAGGTAACAATCCCAGATTGTTAAGATGGTCTTTATCTCTGCAACCGTTCCTGTATGCCATATAACACAGAGCGGGCAAAGATATACCCCACGTTGACTGTCTGAGCAGGGCAATAAAATAAAGGGAAAAAAAGAGGCTCTTTTTTTCTCACATTTGTAAATAGTTTTCTTTTATTGTATATATAAGGTTTTCTTTAGGTGTTTATACTTGCTTCAACACCTTTAATTTATTGGAGTTCTCCAAACAAAACAAAGTCGTTAAAAGAGTTTGAAAATTTTTTAAAGTGTCTTTTTTTAGAATTGACAAAATATAATTTCGAGTGCAAAGAGCCACTCAAGTGTATGAACTAACAATGTTTTGCTTTTTAGATTTCACGTCTTTCAGACGTTAAATAATCTTAGAGGTGGGGGTAGTTGTGATAATTCAGAATTATCATGGGATTTTAAAGCAAAGTAACAGAAATAGGCATTTATTTCTGAAAAAGATTTCACCATGAAGCTGCAAACTCAAAGTAACCCTCGCAAGAATGTCGGCGATATCATAAGATCGCTACATCATTATTGATCAACGGAACTGACAGGCGAATGACACTAGGGTGAATGGACGATCGCCCGCATCATGCCTTTGATATCGCTCCGGCGCGAAGCGAAAGTACCTAGGGGTCAAGAACGCCAGACAGACCGGCGCCGTGGGTGTGAAATTTCAGGTACCAATAATAGCACGATTTTACTAATCATGTAATCAAGAAAAGACCATTAAGGTTCAGGATTGGTTTGTGACCCCTAAAGGGAGGTCCAGAGGGCTCCGAAATCGTAAGAAAAAGAGAAGCCAGTGGCTTGCAAGGAGGATTCAGAGAAAGATTTTCTCGCAGAGAGTGGAGAGAGAGAGCAGAGCGGCTGGCTCGGAGTGTTCTCTCGTTCCCGATCAAGTGAAGCAGCTCGGTTTTGAGAGCTGGTAAGATAAATCCCGCCAGTGGATTTTAGGAGGGGATTCTGATCCCAGTGCTCGTGCAGCATCACGGAGTATTCTCTCGCCAGGAGAGACAGCGATAACTCTCGTCTTGAGTGGATTGATAACGCCGTAATCTGTGAACCATTTTACCTTTACGTTGTGCGTCATTTTCAGAGACTTTACGACTATCACGAACTTTGTGTTTTTGGAACTCAATCAGAACTCTAGTTGAAGCTAGTTGTTATAAGAGTCTACGTTTTCTATAATAATTTTTATGCTGTATATATATTTACTCCAGAGGATCTTTTTTGTTCTACAAATAAATAATAGATTCTCCACTAAATATTCTTGCCTGGATTATTTGCCGAGAGGCACACACGCTACCAATCACTTAGCATATTAATCTACTAAGGGCTAAGTTATTACACAATCTTGTAATACGTGGATACAGGGCCATCGCTAAGACTTTTTATTGGTGGGGGAGAAAACCTTAATATTGTCAAGTCAAATTTTTATATTCGCCAACTCGTTTTATAATTTTGCCAAGTTAACGCACTTTGAAAATGTAATACAGTTCTTATTAGTAAAAAAATTAATAATATTCCCAATTAGAGTTGTAACTTTTGCAAATTCTATCAAAAATAGAAAATGTATTGCAGTTTTTATTAAAATTTTAATTAAATTTGACATAAAAGTTTTAAATTTGCAAAGTGTAACAACATTTGTGAATGTTTTGGGAGGGTAGGCTCCCCCCTTAGCTAGTCCCCCGTGTGGATATCTCAACCTTGGTTTATCAACAGCACTCTATTAATTACAACAATAGAATCAACAGTATTTTATTATTTAATACGAAAAGTATAAAGCAACTGATAAATGATTTTTAAATAAATAAAAAGAAAATTATTAAAAAATTTAAATTTTATCAGTCAACCTACCAGCTTTGTTTACAAACAAAGTGCAACCAATAACAGATAAGCACAAAATGCGCAATCACGTGATCAAATCGCCCAGCAGTTTTTTTCGCGTAACGCGCGTCAGCTTTTAGCAGGGTTGGATGTCTTATTTTAAATGCTGATCGAGCTTAATTACATGAAATAGGTCACGTGATACTTTTCCGGAATACTTTTAATTTTATTTGAGTGGTCACAGGTATGTATTTCTGTTACGAAAATCACGTTTTGAAAGGATAAAGGCGTCACTTAAATTTTGATATCATAACTTTTAAGATTCATATTTCGAAATTATGAAAGATGTAAATGATAAAGCATTAATGAATAATTTTTAATATATATATATATATATATATATATATATATATATATATATATTAATAGCATAGCGTCACATAAATTTTGATATCATTAGTTTTAAGTCCCAAATTTAAAATTCTTAGAGATGTAAGATAAAGTGCTGCGTCACAAGCTTTTAACCCGTTCAGGATTTTTTGTATTGATATCATTGCTTTTTTTAGGTTAATTATAAAAACAAAAAATTAAAGACTAATGCAAAAAATTCATATTCATGATTCATTCACCTTTAATTACCCTTCCCCCATCCACTTAAAAAAGATATTTCATATTTTATTAATGTGTGCTGTACTACTTGATTTTGTTAAAAGCAACTCTGTAGTAAAATACGTTAGTAAAAGATAAGAAGGTAATGTACATTGAGCACCATACATCTCAGAAAGGGTTTTATAATCTATGCTGTATGTATGATTTCTCATTCTTGTTAACTATGTTTATTCTTTACACATGTTGATACATATACTGCAGATGGATTAAAATGATCAGGGATACAATATTCAGAATGTGCTGGAAAATATTTCATAATCTATGCTGCATGCATGATTCTTGTTAATTATGTTTCAACCTATGTATAGGTTGGTAATATTGCAGATTGATTAAGACTATATGCGTTACAATATTCAGAATATGCTGGAAATGTTTCATAATCTATGTTGCACACGTGTTTTTCTTTCTTGTTAGTTATGATTTGTTCTTTATATAGACTGGTAAAATTACTGCAAATAGATTAAAATGATAGGTTTACAATATTGAAAATGCATTGGAAAGTGTTTCATAATCTATACTTATGCGTAATTTTTCATTCTTGTTAGTTTATTTATGTTTTGCTGTTTGCATAGGGTGGGAAGATTACTGTACAAAGATGAAAATTATAGGTTTAAAGTATTCAGAATGAATTGGAAAGTATCTAAACATGCTATATGCAAAAATTTTTATTGTCGTTAATTATGCTTTGTTTTTTTGCACAGAATGGTAAAATTCTTATAAATGAATGACAATAAGTTTACAGTATTCAGAATACGTAGGAAAATGCATCATAATCGATACAGTATGCATGATTCTTTGTTCTTGTTAGTTATGTTTTGTTCTTTGCACTGGGTGGAAAAATTACTATATATGGATGAAAATAGTAGGTTAATAGTATTCAGAATATGTTGGAAGTTGCATCATATCCTATGCTGCACACATAACTTTTCGTTCTTTTTTTTTTTTTACACAATGATAAAATTATTGCAGATGGAAGAAGGCATTTAATTAAATCAGGCTTATATTAAAATTGACAATATATATTCTAAATTAATCAATGTACCTATCATTTGTACAAAAGAATGTCCTGATTGGTAATTGCCCCGGTGTAATTGATAATTACAATGCTCCCCGGGTAGTTACTGAGAATCAAAATTTTTTAATTAAGCAAACTTTAAATAATATTTTAATCAAAGCCTATATTTTATTGAATAGAAACATGGTGAATCATTAACCATGCTAAATTTGGCCACATCTATTGTAAACATTAAAAGATATTTAGATGTTAGTGTTTTTTGATCAGGAATTACCCCGGTCCACCCTATAAGTTTCATACTTTAATTAGGAAAATGTTTAACTGACAAAGAAAGAAAATCAGGACTCTTATTTATTAAATATTTTCATTTCATATGAAACTTTCCATTCTTGGGCGACTTAACTTACAAAATAAAACTAATATACTTTTATCGAACATTTCAGTCACTAAGCATAAAACATACAAAGTACATAAATTTAAACATTTCATGTTTTTTAGATTTTAATTTTTTTAAACATAATTTTGTGAAAAAAGCAGACAGCTACTAAAAAGTATTCCATATTTGCTTAGGGTTTCTTGCAGTGCAGTACATCAAAAGTCTTTTCTTGGTTTTCAACATTGTACGTAATATTTTGACGACTTGAAATTTTTTTATTTTTTTCTCATAAATCATGTAAAATAACATTTATCCATTAAGAACCACATTTGATTTACTAAACAGCTATAAATACAATAAACAACTCAGAAAGCATCACAGGGATTTATGAAAAGAATTTGCATGTGCATATTTAAGCATTATTGAGATTTACTTAACTAAAACAGACTTAACGAATCTAGTAAACATTTTAATTGTTAACACTATAGATTATTAAAAAGCATCATGAAAGATATAATTTATCTAAATGAAACATTTTATCCAACATTTCAGTTGCTAAAATATGCATAGCTTGCGACCAAGAATTGTGCAAATAAAATGTTGCAGACTTCTGGACACTGTTTACATTTTAAAAGCAGTAATTTGAATGTAATATTGAACTAGAATTCATAATAAATGCTTAAAATAATGTATAATACAGTGAACACTGTGAAATCCACAAAATATATCATATGGAATCCATGTTAGAATGTAAACATTGAAAAACGACTCAACGTATAGGCTCATGGATGAAGTTAAGTGATACTTTTTTTTTCATGAAATAAAAATTTTTTAATGAAATAAACTACAATGCAAGAAAATTCAAGTATTTTTTACTCTGCATTTAAAAATAATAATTTGAGCAAGGAAATGATGTATGCTCGATTGGTTATGCTTAATGCAAACCTATTCTTTGTTAAAACAGTGATAAAACTTTAACAATAAATGATTTTATCTCTACAAACTTTTTGCTTATTTCACAATACAAATGAATATTTCCTTCAGTAAATTTTCTTGAACCAGAAAATTTTATATTGGTTCAAGGAGTAATTTGTGTTCATAGACTAGCGGTAAAAATTACTGATAATAAACCAAAACAAAATACAGTACAGGGCTTTTACCTGGCAATCTCACAATATTTGGAATATGCTCCCCCCCCCCTCCTTTAATCCATAAGTTTTCAAAAACACAAACATAACAAAATTTTAACAATGACATCATGTAGAGTATGATCAATGACAATACTGACAAGTACTACAATGACATGTAGAGTATGTACAATTTCATCTTTTGCAATTATTTAAATAAAAATTCCTGCATTATTCAATGGTAGCAATCAATAAGTAAAAATATATAATTGTACCTAAGTAGTATTATTTTATCCTTTTACACAAATTTTGATTGATATATTTAGAAAAATCTGAAATTTTAAATATATTCAGACTCGTTTCCTTCCCCCCCAAAATGGCATTGGTAATTTTTAAAAACACACAATAACAAAATTGTAGCAATCACATGTAAAATATGAATAAAAACTTACCTTTGGAATTTTGTTAAAACTAATCAAAATTATTTTTTTAGAAATTTATTGTTGTTGTTTGCAATCGTTTCATGATTTGTTTCAATGGTCATTTCATGAAATGTGTGCTTATTCCCATAATCTATAGACAAAATCTGTGATTTTTTCTGCAAATTTGTTGCAAATAGTTTGCAATATTTTTCTATGACAGATTGCGAAAATTCACTCTGATACTGCAATCTTTTGATAAAATTTGCTATGTATTTCTGCCTTTTTTTGATGAAATTTACAATATTTTCCCTCGACTGCTTACTGAAATTCATATATTTTTCAGTGATGGTTTCACAAAACTCATTTTTTTATTAGATAAGTTGACTAAATTTACATTTATTTTTGTGATCAATTTCCAAAATTCCCCCTCCAATCATTTCATGATTTTTTTTCAACTCATGATAAAATTTGTGTTTTTTTCTGCTATTGATTGACAAAACTTAATATTTTTTTGGCTATTTTTTTTTCAATATTCTTTAATAAGTTTACAATATTTTTTAATGACACATTTTCAAAATTTGGTATGTGCTTCCAATTTTTGACAAAATTCATTACGGATATCGTGATTTTTTTCACAAAATTTATAGTTTTCTCAATTATTTACCAGAATTTGTTCTTTTCACTATCATATACTGAAGTGTGCAATATTTTTCAACAAATAGGCATCATTTGCAATAATTTTCTGGAAAGATTCTACTTTTTATGACATTTGAAATTATTTTTTGCAATAATTTGATAAAATTAGTATTTCAAATTTCAAGATTGTCAAAATTCAAGAATTTTTTTCAACATATTATAAAAAATTGTGAAATGGGGAGTTGTATGGCATGTTTCGTGCATCCAGTGATGTTTTTTCTGTTTTTAATGGGCATGCAATGCTAACACATGCATTAATGACTGCAGCATTGATGCGTTTACTGCATTTTAGAGATTCCTGCACAGTGAGTTTCATCGATACAATAATTGTTTCTTTGGTTTTAATAAACACACAGTGCCAGTGCTCTACACGCGAGATTGCAATGTTGACAAATTTCGTGTATTTCAGTGATTCCTGCATAGCGAATTTCATGGATCTAATGATGGCTTTTAGCGCTCATACACGAAGCTCCGTGTGAAATGGGGGGTGAAGGGGGAGGTCGCTCCGGATGCAGAAAGTTTGTGTTTTCCAAATTTTTACTACCAAAATCATTTTTAGCCTGCCACAAGAAAAAGTTTGTGGGGTGGGAGGGGGAAGGGGGCGCCAAATTAAGACTATGCGCTGGCCGCAGTTTTCTCTTTGCACATCCCTCTATACACGCATTAATGATTGCGGTGTTGACGAGTTTCTTGCATTTTAGTGATTCTTGCACAGTAATTTTTGTGGATCGAGTGATGTCCCTTTGACCTAACGGGCAAACTGTGTCCATAGACGAATTAATGTTTGTGTAATTGACAAAATTTGTGCATTTTAGTGATTCTTGCACAATAATTTTTGTAAATCCAGCGATTTTTTTTTTATAATGGTCACTCAGCGGTTATACACACATTAGTGATTGTGCCAAAAAAATCCAAGGAGTCTAAAAAATTTCAAGGACTTGCCACTTTTGTTGTTATTTATGTGGCATGCACTTGCACATCCCAATTTTTAATGCCCCATTTGGAGAGAAAAACACTTCAAACAAATTTTTCTCTGTTAGAATATAATTATTGGTGTTGAAACTGTACAGAATTAATAACCTTGGTTATTTTGTAAGTTCAAAAAAAAAAAAAAAATTTCACAATTTTCCTATGAGTGACCAATGGTCATATATATACACAGAGATCAGTCAAACTGACGTCAAAATCAACTGTAAACATGGGATAAGAAATATTAAAAAATTAATAAAGCATCCCCAAAAGTAAGTACGAAATCTAAATATCGAGGTAGTATCTGATGTAATTAGTCCCGACCCAGAGTTGTTTTTATTTACGACAATTTTTTAGCTGTTTACATTATAAATACATACTTCCTGACGTATGTCTATAGAGTGCAATACAAATTAAACAATTTACTATTTTATTTTGAGTTTTCTTAAAAAAAATAAACAAAATTTTTCATTTTTAATGAAAATGCAGGTTAAATTAAAGGTATGACAAAATGAAAATTGTTGGGAAGGGGGAAGGAGGGGGCATCGCCCCCTCCCCAAACCAGTGTTGAATTCAGACTTTTTTCCGGAAGGAATTTCTGCAACTTCGTCGGAGACGTCCTATTGTTCCAGAAAAAACGCGAATTTTCATTAAAATGTCGCTAAAAAGTGCTAATTTTGTCAGTGTCGCGGAAAAAGAGCGAATTTCTACAAAAGATCGCGGAAAAAGCACGAATTTTGTCAAAGGTCACGCAAAAAAAGGATCGACAAATTCAACAAAAAAGGATCATTTTCTACAAAGGATCGTTAAAACATGTGAATTTTGACACAAGATCGCTGAAAGCGCGAGTTTTGTCAAAGTGTCGTGGAAAAAATTGAATTTCGTCAAAAGGTCGAGGAAAAAGCACGAATTTCGTCAAATGTTTGAAAAAAACGTTAATTTTGTCAAAGTATAGCGAAAAACGAGCAAATTTCGTCAAAAGGTCATGGAAAAAGCGCTAATTTTATCAAAAGGTTGGAAAAAGGGAAGGCAAAGTATCAAGGAAAAAGTACTAATTTCGACATAGGATCGCTGAAAAAGCGTGAACTTCGACATAGGATTGTTGAAAAAGCGCTAATTTTGTCAAAGTTTTGCGAAAAAGCGCGAATTTCGTCAAATGATCACGGAAAAAGCGCGAATTTCATCATAGGGTCGCGGAAAAAGCGCGAATTTCATCATAGGGTCGCGGAAAAAATGCGAATTTCGACAGAGGTTCGCGTAAAAAACACGAAATTCGACATAGTATCGCTGAAAAAACGCGATTTTTGTCAAAGTGTTGCGCAAAAAGTTTGAATTTTGTCAAAAGTTCGAAGAAAAAGCACTACTTTTTTCAAAGGGTTGCAAAAAACTGCTAATTTTGTCAAAGTACAGCGAAAAAGTGTGAATTTCGTCAAAGAGTCGCGAAAAAAACGCGAATTTTATTAGAGGATCGCATAAAAAACGTGAATTTTATCAGAGGATCGCGTAAAAAAAACGCGAACTTCGACATAGGATCGCTAAAAAGGCGCGATTTTTGTCAAAGTGTCGTGTAAAAAACTTAAATTTCGTCAAAAGTTCGCGGAAAGAGCGCTAATTTTTTCAAAAGGTTGCGAAAAGGGAAGGCAAAGGAACCCTGAAAAAATGCGAATTTCGACATAGGATCGCTGAAAATTGTGAACTTCGACATTGGATTGCTGAAAAAGTGCTAATTTTCTCAAAGTATCGCAAAAAAGTGCGAATTTCGTCAAATGATCACGGAAAAAGCGTGAATTACGTCAAAAGGTCAGAAAAAACACGAATTTTGACAGAGGATCGCGAAAAAAACGCAAACTTTGACGTAGGATCGCTGAAAAGCACGTATTTCGACATAAGACCGCTGAAAAAGCGCATCTTTTTGTCAAAGTGTCACGCGAAAAGCTCGAATTTCGTCTAAAGTTAGCTACTTTTTTCAAAGGGTTGCAAAAAAGTGCTAATTTTGTCAAAGTATAGCGGAAAAGAACGAATTTCGTCAAAAGGTCGCGAAAAAAGTGCTAATTTTGTCAAAGGGTTTGAAGAAAGGTATGCAAAGAATCGCGGAAAAAGTGTGAATTTCGACATAGGATCGCTGAAAAAGCGCCAACTTCGACATAAGATTGCTGAAAAAGCGCTAATTTTATCAAAACACTGCGAAAAGGTGAGAATTTCGTCAAAAGGTGGCGGAAAAAGCGCTTATTTCGACATACGATCGCTGGAAAAGCGCGAGTTTTGTCAGTGTTGTGGAAAAAACTTCAATTTCGTCAAAAGGTCGCAGAAAAATGAGCTACTTTTCCCAAAGGGTTGCAAAACATCGCTAATTTTGTTAAAGTATCGCAGAAAAGAGCCAATTTCGTCAAAGGATCGCGGAAAAAAACCTGAATTTTGACAGAGTATCGCGGGTAAAAAACGCGAGATTTGTCAAAAATGCCAAAAAATGCGAATTCCGTCAAAGAGTCACGAAAAGAGCGCGAATTTAGTCAAAAGGTCGCAGAAAAAAAGCCTGTTTAGTTTGTAAAAAGCATTTCATTTGATAATTCGTTTAATAATAACTGTACAAGGAGGTATTTCATGAGCAGAAATTATGACTATGTTGATTCTATGTTTCTTGGTATCACCCCCCCCCAAAAAAAAAGATCCTCTGGATCCGCCCCTGTAAACCAGTATATCATTTTATAAACATATCCAATTTCCATAATGTCATAACTTTTTATTTAACTTGTGCTGTCTTTAATAATGTGAATTTTTGTTTAATTTCTTTAAAAGATAAACAAAATTGCATTGCTAATTGGTCTCTATTACACAAATGTACTTGAATGGAAAAGGATTATAATCAAGTATTACTATAAATAAAAACAAGATTGATTGAAAATTTGGTGGGCAAAGTTTGAAATTTCAAACCTTTATCACTTTAATTAAAAACATTCTTAACGTTATTTATATGCGTAACGAAAGAATAAGAGTTGAATATAAGGGGGGGGGGGGGGGGAAGTATAAGTTACATTAGAAATTCCCGAAAATTTTAAAAAGTAAAATTTTGATAAAAATTTAAATACTGAGATGCTTAATTTTTTTTAATCTGAAAAGAATGTAAAATCAAAAGTAAGCTATAGGTATGCATATTTCGAAAAAGATGTTATTTTGAGGCAATTTTCGTTAACTTAAATACAAACGATTCACAAATAAACTATTTTACACACGGGATTGGGAACAATTTTCATTTTGTCATACCTTAAATTTAACCTGGACTTTCATTAAAAACGAAAAATTTTGTTTATTTATTTTTTTTTTATTTTAAAGAAAACTCAAAATAGTAAATTGTTTAATTTGTATTGCGCTCCATAGACTCGTCAGGAAGCATGTATTTATAATGTAAACAGCTATAATGTAAACAGTAAAAAATTGTCGTAAATAAAAAAAATTCTGGGTCGGGAATAATTAGATCAGATACTACCTCGATATTTAAGATTTCGTACTTACTCTTAGGCATGCTTTATTAATTTTTTAATATTTCTAATCCCATGTTTACAGTTGATTTTTGACGCCTCGCGTAGCTTTCAGAAGCTTTAGCTTACCGCCAGCGAATTCGATTACGATTCAAAACAAAACTATCCAAACGCGTATGAATACAAATAATAGCAAATTATTAAAAATAATTTTTGTTTGTAAACTTTAAAAAAAATCATAAGTCGAAAGTATATTGAATATGTACAGTTAAAAAATATTTTCCTATTTTAAAAAAGGATTCAAAATATTTTTTCCACAAAATGCAAAAATATCCAATGTAAAAAACGTAATATTTTCTGTTTTACGAAAAATAAAGACAATATAAATAGAAATTTGATTTAGTATATATTTATTGAATGTTTTAAAGCACATGATAAGATGTTTTTGTAGTGTAAAAAACATTTATTGCTTCGATTCGGATGTTTTAACTGTGACCCTAACTACATAAGGCTTGTCGCACCGGCTTTGTCTGCTAACCCATAGAATAACATGTAATCCGCGAGCTAATATAGTCCAATTTTCCAAGACCAATATATAACAAACAAGAGTTTTCCAAGAAACTATGCAAGTCTTATTCACTCTATCTTAAAGAGATTCATATTATATATAAGTTTTAATAAAATCTCCCAGGCCTTTTCTAGATCTCATTATCAGGAACAAACACCATCGATTTCGGTTTAAAAATGGGTATCGAGATCTAAAAATATACGGCACGTAGAAATGTAAAAATTATAGGATAGGATTAGACTGGGAATATAAGACTATATTAAAAAAATTGGATCATTCTGACCAATATTTGCGGAGTTATTAGATGGCAGCTTTTGAGATTTCCTTTGATGTTGAGTTAGCTGTATATACAGTTGGCAAAAAAAGTATTTGTACACTTCATTTTTTTAAATTATAATGAAATTAAGCAAAACCTTTAAGCAAAAAATACTGTAATACATTAATTTAATGCATTATAATATTATAGAAGCAAAAACAAAATTAAACGAAACGATTTTTTACATTATAATAAACAAATATACAAAAATATAATGCAAAAAAAGTATTTGTACACTATATTAATGTAATATAATTAATGAAAATTTAGTAAAATTATACAAATTAATATTTTGTACGAATTCATTTAGCGTTTATGACTACTTCTAGATGGTGTGACATAGATTCCACCAACTTTTTTTTAGCGGTCTGGTTAATGTTATTCCATGACACAATAAGAGCTTCTTTAAAACTGTTTTTTACTAATACATATTTTTTTTTCGGATTTTTGCATCCAATAGCATCTGCAAATTTTCTATTGGATTCAAGTCTAGAGATTTTAGAGGAGTTACCACTCGTCTTCGAGTATTGTCGTAAGCATGTGCTGGTGATCACAGCAGTATGCTTTGGTCGTTATCCTGCAGAAAGTGAAAAGCTTCCTCTATGCATAAGTTCTTGGCACAGTTTAATTAATTATGGCGCGACACATCAATGTATGTTAAACCTGTCCTTCCATTGTCAATACATTTTAAATGTCCTGCTCCATTAGAAGCTATACACCCCAAAAGTATAATATTCCCCCCAACATGCTTGATAGTTTGAAGTATACGTTTTGGATCTAGAACAGTTTTATTTTTACGCCAATTTTTTCGAATGCTTGATGGTAAGAAAATTCCGAATTTTCCCTCATCAAAAAAAATTACTGTTTTCCAAAAATCCAATGATTTACTTCTGAATGCGAAAGCGAATACTATGCGTTTTCGCCTATTTGTTTCGCTGAAGAATGGATTTTTCCTTGAGGTTCTTCCTTTTAAATCTGCATTGAGAAGAATATATTTTATTGTTTGAGGTATTACTCTGATGTGAGAAGATGTTGCAAGGTCTCCAGCAAATTTTTGAACCGAACGCATGTGATTTTTTAAAGCTTTTTTAACAACACTCCCTTTTTCCCTCATTGTTAGTTTGCAAAGAAGTCCTGGTTTTCATTGAATTTCGATGCTTTTAATTTATTCATAGTTTCTCACTATACATCCAATAGTTGTAAATGGTAATTTAATAGCTTTTACAAATTCTTGTTGCGAATTTAAATTTTTATTATGCTCAATCATAGGATTTCATATATCTAGAGGTGCCTCTCTAGTATTAGGTTCTATACTCAATTGCTTCAAGAGCAAATTAGATTAAATGTCAGACAAATATAATATGAACTTAAAAATTATTAACAGCTTCTGTAAAAGTAGTCCTTTGAACCATAAACACTATAAAACACAGTACATATCAGGATGGAGAAATGTACAAATACTTTTTTTGCAAGAAATTTTTAAACTTTTCCTATTAGAAAATTATTTTACATCTTTATCGAAATTTTCTGTTGTGTAATTTAAAACACACGGTAAACAGACTGTATTAAAACTACTTTTGACAAAATATCTGTTTTTATTTAGTTAAAAATTAAAAATTTTAGAGTGTACAAATACTTTTTTTGCCAACTGTATGAAGTTCCGCATTTACCTTACGTGGATACCTTATGACGATGGTAGGCTTAAAGCTGCGTCACTTGAAGGCTGCCGCCTTCTATGATAAATTTTAGTGCAAGGAAGAACCTGGGTGAATCACTAAAAGACTTAAAACAGCAATCAGGAAAGACTTGAAACAGCAAATGCTGAGTACAGTAAGAAGGAACGAACGATAGTCTTTATTCCAAATCTAAAAGTCCCACAATAAACTATTTTCTCCAAAAGTCCAAATTTGTGATTTTCTACAATCATGTTACAGTGAAATTTTTTTCAAGTTCCACATTAAAAGGTAACGAAAAACATGTATCTTTTTTTTTTCAATTTTTAATAATTGATATTACAAAAGTACATTTGTGAGACATATACATGTGCTTTGAACTTTTACATAATTTCACGTAAAGCAAGAGATAATGAACTCCATAAATTAATGTTTGAGTTTTCCCTGTGTTTTTTTAAACAATGAACGTTTATCTTTGGCATGGATTGGAATGCCATTAAGCAATTTTAGCCTGCAAAGAAGAAAAAAAAAATTCTGAAATTTAACTTGAAAAGGACATTTTCTTTTTCTAATACGTGCAGTGTCATTTCTTTTTTAAAAATACACGAGAAAAATCTTTTTCTTAAATAAAGGAAAAACTATCCGTCCACTTTCTGATTTTACATATTAGATTATTTAAAGTTTCCTACTTTTCAAATCTGACTGCATGATAACAGACTAAAAAAATTCTGGTACAATAAACTAACCATAATCTGGTCAGTGTGAGTGTTTCGTTAGTTGATCTAATTTATATATTTATCTATTTTTTAAAAAGTTAGAAAGATTTTCCTGAAATAAAGTTTTTTCAGAGAAAAAGTGTTTGTCATTGATAATAACAGAATACCATTTCATGGCGAAAGTAAATCTTTTCATGTCCAGAAAGAAACTTCGCAAACTTTGTAAAATCTATACATTTTTTTTCTTTTTTTTTAACTCTGACTCTTTCGAATTCAAAATGTGTTGCCTAAAACCAATATATGAATAAAATGACGCGAAGATTGATTTTCAGTTCCCCTTTCGAACTGAAACCGAAGTGTTCATAGTGTAACCAATTTAAAAAAAATGATCTTTTGTAAACTAAACTTTTACTTCTTTTTTCGAGCGTTTACTTCTTTAACAGGTGGAGATGAATATTACAGGCAAAACACTGGGTGGACATACGTAGGAAAATGAATGATCGCGATCAATTTACATGTCAATTGCGAGACTTTGATTATCTTTGCATAAGGAAATGAATAATTTCTAGAAAACACACCCGTGTTTTCATATTTGGAAAATTATATCCAAAATATTCCTTTTAGAGAAAGACCACATTCTTTAAACGAAATTTCTACAAGAATTTTAAGTTTTATTTTTACTTCTAAATTATGTATGAATAATGTAAATTTCACTCTATATGGATTATTCAAATATATGCTGTAATAAATATATTCTGTTCTTTAACCCCTTGAAGGGCGGTGTTGGTAAATGATAACACCTAATTTTAATCCGAAATTGAAACATCGGCACCAGAATGTTTCTTTGAAAATTTTACTTTTATAAGATACGAAAAAATACTCTTTTATTACTTTATAAATAAAATTTCGTGTAAATACTGCTGTCATTCAATTATTTCAGCATTTTACTAATACAAGTACCTTGCCCCGAAAAGAGTTAAACCTTCATCACTTTCGTCATGAGAGTCGAGCAAAGCAAAGCTGAAGAAATATATTTTTGATATGTTTGGTTAAATATTATAAAAAACGTGTTTGGTTCAAGGAATGAATTAAGTTTTCTTTTATCTTGTTGATGTTATGGTTATCTACTGCACACGGGGTGATAAATACATTGGAATTTGGAACTTAAATACTTAACAATTTTTCCTGGATCTACTAGGGAAATCATTTTTTTTTTTACATTAGTCAGTTGCTTGGTAAACGGAAAAAAAGTTATCGGAAAAAAAGTGACATAAACTACAAAAGCGGAAAAAAAGTTACACGGAAAAAAGTGACAAGGAAAAAAAGTTACCGGAAAAAAGTGACAAGGGGATTTTGGGGATTTATTATTGATTTTGGGAATTCATTCGTTAAGTATGAAAAGGGGATCGGGGAAGGACACAAAATTTAGGTAAATGGGTTTTTCATGCTGAATTAACTGTTCTGGTTCAATTTTTGGATATACGTTCATCCTGAAAAGACGCTTGCCTGATTAGTTTTGGGAAGGGACGATTATCCCCCCCCCCCCCCCATCCGTCCTCAATTAGATGAATGGGTTTTTATGCAGAATTATCCAACGTGTGTCAAATTTGCATATAGGATCTTTTCGATAAGGCTTATGTATAGTATAAAATGCCTGAAGAGATTCAAGGAGTTTAAGAGTTAAGTATAGAGGGGGAATGGGGGATAACCTTTCTTAAATTAAATTAATGGCTTTTTACGCATAATTATCCGATTTGCTTAAAATTTAGGACATAAGTTCATTATGATAAGACGCATCTTAGATTAGTTATGGGTTCTTCTGCTTATTATGAAGGGGGGGGGGCGAGCAATTATCTCCCCCTCAAACTAGATAAATAGGTTTTTATGCAGAATTATCCCATGTATTTCAATTTTAAATGTAGGTTCTTTCTGGTAAGGTGAATTCCGGAATAGTTTAAAGGATTTAATTGTTAAGTATAAAGGGGAGATGGGGGAAACCCCTCTTAAATTAAATAAATGGCTTTTTATGCAGAATTATCTGATTTGCTTCGAATTTTGGACATGGGTTCATTATGATAAGACGTATTTCTGATTAGTTATGGGGTTCTATTGGTAATTAAAAAGGAGGGCGGGTGATTACTATCCCCACCTTAAATTAGAATTTAAAAAAATTATGCACACTTATCCGATGTATTTCAAATTTTGGAAATAGGATCTTTCGCATAAAGTGAATTCCTGAATAGTTTTAAGGGTTTAATGGCTATGTACGGAATGAAATGTAATGGGAGAACGGGGGATAAATGCCCTTAAATTAAATAAATGGCTTTTTACGCAGAATCAACCGATTTGCTTCAAATTTTGGATGTATATTCATTATAAGAAGGCGTATCTCTGATTAATTATGGGGTTCTTTTGCTAATTAAATAGTCGAAGCGGGCGATTAATCCCCCACTCTTTAAATAAAATAAATTGTTTTTTTTCTTTCACAACTATCCAACATATTTCAAATTTTGGATATAGGTTCTTCCTGATAATGTGAATCCCTGAATAGTTTTAAGGGTTTAATGGCTAAGTATAGAGCGGTGAACGGGGGATAACCCACAATTAATAAGGGCTTCGCCTTATCATAATCGCACAATCAAAATTTGTATCAAATCAGATAATTCTGCGTAAAAACCCATTTATTAATTTAAGGGGGGTATCGTCCGTTCCCCCACTATTTACTTAGCCATTAAACTTTTAAAATTATTCCGGGATTCACTTTATGAGAAAGAACATATATCCAAAGTATGAAATATATCGGATAAGTGAGCATAAAAACAATTTATCTAATTTAAGGGGGGGGGGAATAATCACCCGCCCCAATTTTTAATTGGCAAAATATCCCCATTTGTAATCAGGGATACGCCTTATCATAATGAATCTATAATCCAAAATTTGAAGCAAATCCGATAATTCTGCGTAAAAAGTAATTTAATTTAAGGTGGGTTATATTCCATTCCCCTTCTATACTTAGATATTAAATCCTTAAAACTATTCAGAGATCCACCTTATCAGAAAGAACCTATATTTAAAATTTGAAATACATGGGATAATTCTGCATAAAAACCTATTTATCTAGTTTAAGGGAGAGATAATTGCTCGCCCCCCCTTTATAATAAGCAGAAGAACCCCATAACTAATCAGAGATACGTCTTATCATAATGAACCTATGTCCTAAATTTTAAGCAAATCGGATAATTATGCGTAAAAAGCCATTAATTTAATTTAAGAAAGGTTATCCCCCGTTCCCCCTCTATACTTAACTCTTAAACTCCTTGAATCTCTTCAGGCATTTCATACTATACATAAGCCTTATCGAAAAGATCCTATATGCAAATTTGACACACGTTGGATAATTCTGCATAAAAACCCATTCATCTAATTGAGGACGGATGGGGGGGGGGATAATCGTCCCTTCCCAAAACTAATCAGGCAAGCGTCTTTTCAGGATGAACGTATATCCAAAAATTGAACCAGAACAGTTAATTCAGCATGAAAAACCCATTTAACCTAAACTATGAGCCCCCCCCCCCCGATCCCCCTTTCATACTTAACCAATGAAAACCCAAAATCAATAATAAATCCCCAAAATCAATTCTTTGTCACTTTTTTTCCGGTAACTTTTTTTCCGCGTCACTTTTTTTCCGCTTTTGTAGTTTATGTCACTTTTTCCGATAACTTTTTCCGGTCACTTTTTTTCCTAGATTCAGTTGCTTTACCAATAAAAATTTGTTTTTATATTTTATATAAAATAAGCATAATTTAATAAATTCAATGCATTTAACAATTTTGATTGATTCTTTAAATTTATATAACAAATATCAAAAGAAATTTATTTATCAATGAAGTATATATTTTTGACAGTATGATTCAGAAAAAAAAACTTTTAAATGGTTAAACTGCATACGTATGTAAGAATATGAGTAATTTTTAACTTACATAATCCATTATTCCCAAAATGAAGCAAAAATATAAGCAGCTGTATCCATATATCTATTGATTAGTATCAATACTAAGTGTGCAACTAAGTTTCTGGGCTTTTTTTAATCCATGAAAAATGAACAGTTTCATGGATTTAATGAGAGATAATTACTTCTCTACTATTCTCTACTTTCTACTAAGAAGTACTATTATACATTCGTACTTCTCAAGGATTTAATGAGAAGTACGAAAAAATAGTTTATTGAAAGTATTGTCTCTTGCTAGCTACACATTTTTGCCCTCTCTCTGACAATACATAAATACCGCAATGATAAAAAAGACGCGTCTTTGGGCCGAAACCATTTATCCAATCAATTTTCCACCTATTCAAAATTAGCGAAGTGTATCTGAGCTAAGACATGCGTCATCGACCAGAACAAGAAATAATCGGAAGGAGGCAGGCCTGGCGAATATAGCGGGTCAGGGAGCAGATTATATTTCAGCGTTTTGGTGGTGTCCTGAACGATGGAATCGTGATAGCACGGAACGTTGTCTGCTACAATATCAATTGTTTGTGTTTCGTGTCCCATTCTGGCCGTTGTTCGAGCAGTGCATGGATAAAATTAATTAGTTGTTATCGGTAGTAATGCCCATCGCCAGTTTCAGCAGCTCATGGTATACGATTCCTTTCTGATTCCACCAAACACTTATATTCTTTTCGAAGCGATTTGGGAGTGCCGTTCGATGTTATTGCTTCGCCAAGTAAAAGCCACGATTTTTTGCATTTGGGATTCTCGAAATATATCCACTTTTCATTGCAATAACAATTCCATGCAAGAAACTCTTTCTTTTATGCCGCAAGAGCAGAATTTGGACAGTGGCTCTTCGCTTTTTCATCTGTCTCTCAGTCAACTCATGCGGCACCCATTTTCTTTCCTTTCTTATTTTTTCCATGATGTAACCGTTTCAAAATGTTTTAGGGAGTCATTTTAATCTTGCATTTTTGTTATCATCGTCCTCTAATAACACTTACAGATTGGCATCTGAAGTTATGATAGTTGGCTTCAATTTGCTCTGAATTTTGGATATAGGTTTTTTATGTGATAAAGCATATCCCTGATTAGTTTAGAGGGTTCAATTATTAAGTATAAAAAGGGGAAATGGAGAAAGTTATTTCCCCCCTTAATTTGTTTTTCGAACGACATTAACTCTTGAAAATATAAAGCTGCAATATACAATTAGTATGCGTAGCTTGTGAGCTCAATGTCATCAGTTTAACTGTGCAATATTCTTTTTTAATTTATAAATTTTGTTTAATTATTGACTTCATAACATTTTCTATGCACCATTTACTAAACACGTTATTTTTATTTTCACGTTAATATTGAACTTTCCACTGCGTGTGTTCTAGCTCTTTTGTTAAGTATAAATATATTTTTATAAAAGCTTCATATTTTTTAAACAAAAATCTCGAAAAAGTCAAATTTCAAGGCATCAATGTAATGTTACTCTTAAAAGTACCATGTCCATTTAAATAAATTGGTTCTATCCCCAAAAGAAGGGAAAATCAATAACAGACCAGATATATAATGACCTTGCCTACAAATTAAAATAAAAAAGAACTAAGGCGTGACTTCATAAATGAGGTCTTGTAAGCTCGCTCCAATTAAGAGAAAATTTAACTAAGGGGCTGCACTCCCAACTAGTTAGCCTCCCACGAAGGACACCATTGGAATATGTATCCTGCTGACAGGAAACGGGTGAATTTCTTCCCGCAGTTAATGGTTTAAAGATGAAGCTATCAAATTAGCTTCGTTGAAAGATTTGATAAAGAAGCAGTTCCCACGATCTACTTACTCATCATCAAAATATCTCCCATTTAGATATGATACAGCGATAAATCTTTTAAGAAACGATAAGATTTAGGGTTTCATAGGGTAAATAGGACAATTATTTTTTTTTTCAATATTATTAAGCAATGTAATCACGTAGTTCATAAATAAAAATTCCATTACTTGTGACAACAAATTATGAAATGATATTTATGCAACCAATTTATTAAACCAATTACCACAGAGAATACTCTTCCAATATTTGTAAAATTTAAATTGATATATCTAAATTTCTATGAAATATAAAGTTTGTTTTGTAACGCTGTATAAAGTTACTGTTACGCATATTTTAAAATATCTTCGGAATTTAAAGAAAATGTGGTTCTGTAGTAGAAACACTGATAAAAATGGACTTTAAAAAATATTACCAATCTTTTTAAAAGTAAATATTTTTGTAAACCGCATGGTAAAATTAATATTTATTCTTTTCTGAAATTAAATACGAAAAAAGTATGCAAAGAGAATTATTCTTTTAAAAGATATACCGAAATTCCATGGATGATATTTAAAAAAAATAATTAAAAGTAATTAAATTATATATTAAAAGGTATACATAAATATTTGTACATTTAAACAGAAAAATTGAGTGAATAAGAAAAATGAAGTAAAGAATTTAAGTGGCGTGATATTAATCCAACATTTAATATGATTTCAAATAATGTTGATATTGGCAGAGTTATCTTGTATTGTTGCTTAAGTTTGTAAGATTGTTGCCCTTAAGACTTGAAGAATTTTTAATTATTTACTGTTATTCATGGTCATGTTTTTTAGAAGGAAATATATAGTCCATCTGTACCTTTTTCTTCATTAAAAGTACTTCATAACACGACATTAAGTACTACACAATTTTCAGAAACATTTTTGTGTCACGTCGTGAAGAAGCTTTAGGTCATCTCATAATCCTCTGAACTCCTCCGAGTAGCATAAAAGAACTTTTATTAGAAAACATTACCTTTATTTCTGTCTTCTGCTGCATAATTTGAATATTTATTACAAAAAATTAATTTTAATTTTTTTATGAAATCTGTAAGCAGAGGTTACATTCGTTAATAAATCTGAAAGTTTATTTTTTATTTCTGCTGTTGTTATAGCCGGTCATAACAGTACCTCAAGTTTCAATAAACAATCAGACCTATATGAAAACTTTCTTGGTCTTCCTGAACTGATTTTTCATTTCGGCATACTGTTATGTGGTAAATTGGCTTTGCCTTTTTTAAGGCGCAGATCGTTTGCCCTGATGCTTATAAATCTAAAGCTGTACGACTTCCAGGAACATTTTATTCTAATAAGGCGAAAGAATGACATTGTTGAACAATTTTTGAGCTTTTTAAGTCGCATTATATGCAGCAGATTTTTTAAGCTAAAATAATTTTACATATCCCTCTGTTCAAACCACTACTATAACTAAAACAAGTAAATACAAAAATATCATACATTAAACATAGATTATGAAACACCTTCCAAGACTAACCTCTTTACAAAACTTTAACAAAAGTCTAACAAAACCTTATTATTTAAGTAAATAAGGTGTTAATGTCGCTAGCCAAATATGTATACCAATAATTTTCAACAGACTTGTATTTGATCTGTCACTTGATATATACAGGATATCTAAACTATTTGGCAAAACTTTAAGGGGTGATAGTACACATCAAGACAAACAATAATAAATGGGAAACTAAGGGTCCCAAACGTCTTCTGAAGGAGATATGCGCCAATTAAGTTTAGGGTCCAAAATTTCAAATATACATAAAAAACGGAAAAATTGGTCGATTGATTTGCGGTTTTCATTAAAACTATTCTTTATGTCAGTATTTTCATGAAAATAAATTATAAAGGTAAATTTCAAAAAACGTTGATAGAGGGCGCTTTAGACTTTGGAGTAACGAACAACTATTTTTTGCCGTTATTTTCTGCATCTCATTAAATGTTTTCGGTAGCTTAAAATTAAACTTAAATTTTGAGCTCAAAATCTGAATAGTTGGGCGTGGTTAAGTAGCCAAATTGGACTGTGTTCACAGGAACAAATTTCAAATGATTATAAAGAACGATAAAAATGGTCGATTCGTTTGTGGTTTTGGCTAAACTGCTCTTTAAATCAGTATTTTCGGGAAAATAAATTTTAAAGATAAATTTCAAAAAATGCCGATAGAGGGCACTTTAGACTTTGGAGTAACGAACAACTATTTTTTACGGTTATTTTTTGCATCTCATTAATTTTCTTAAAAGCTTAGACATAAACTTAAATTTGGAGCTCAAAATCTGAATCTTTGAGAATGGTTAAATAGCGCAAAATGAACTGTGTTCAAGGGGGAGGGAGGGGGGGGGGGTTCAAATTTCAAATGATTATAAAAAACGTAAAAATCAATCGATTTGTTTGCGGTTTTCGCTAAAACTATTCTTTATGTCAGTATTCTCTTGAAAATAAATTAAATTTTTTTTTTTAAATTAAAAAATTTCTTTAAATGCAAACTTAAGAAACTTCTTTTAATAACAATTTTAATTTTTCTTAAGAAAGGTGTTATAGTAAAAATAAAATACATTGACATGTTTCGGAACCGGTTCATATTATGACTATGGAACTTATTTGACGGTTCCGAAACATGCCAATGTATTTTATTTTTACTATAACACCTTTCTTAAGAAAAATTAAAATTGTTATTAAAATGTTTATATAAAAGGTGAATATTTTAAAATCTGATGATTTAAAATATCAATTGGATTTAATTAACTTTTTATCATTAAGAAACTTCTTTAAACTTAAGAGTAACCAACAATTATTTTTAACCGTTATTTTTTGTATCTAATTAAATGCTTGCAAAAGTTTAGTCTTAAATTTTGAGCTTAAATTCTGAAACGTTGGGAGGGGTTAAGAAGCGCAAATTGAGTTGTGTTCAGGAATTGAAATTTAACCCTCCCCCCCCCTCGAATACAATTCAGTTTTGTGCTACTTAATTACTCCCAACGATTCAGTTTTTCAGCTCAAAATTTAAGTCTAAGCTTTTGCAAGCATTTAATGAGATAAAAAAAAAAAATAACGGTCAAAAAAAGTTGTACGTTACTCCAAAGTCTAAGGCGCTCTCTATCGACATTTATTGAAGTTTATCTTTAAAATTTATTTTCAAGAAAATACTGATTTAAAGAGTAGTTTTAGCGAAAACCACAAACAAATGGACCAATGTTTCCGTTTTTTATAATCATTTCAAATCTGAAGCTCCTCTCCCTCCCCCTCTGAACACAGTTCAGTTTGTTACTTTTCCGTTTTAACTATTCAGATTTTGAGCACAAAATTTAAGTATAAGCTTTTGCAAGCATTTAATGAAGTTAAAAAATAACGGTTAAAATTTGTTGCACATTACTCTAAAGTCTAAGGTGTCCTCTATCGGCATTTTTTGAAATTTATCTTTATAATTTATTTTCAAGAAAATACTGATTTAAAGAATAGTTTTAGCGGAAACTGCAAATGAATCGACCAATTTTTCCGTTTTTTATAATCATTTGAAATTTGAACCTTTGAACACAGTTCAGTTTACGCTACTTAACCACTCCCAACTATTCTGATTTTGAGCTCAAAATTTAAGTTCAAGTCTAAACTTCCGAAAACTTTTAATGAGATGCAAAAAATACCGGCAAAAAATAGTTGTTCGTTACTCCAAAGTCTAAAGCGCCCTCTATCGGCATTTTTTGAAATTTATCTTTATAATTTATTTTTAATAAAATACCGACATAAAAAATAGTTTTAATGAAAATCGCAAATCAATCGACCAATTTTTCCGTTTTTTATGTTTATTTGAAATTTTCGACCCTAAACATTAATGGCGTCCATCTCCTTCGGAAAACGTTTGGGACCCTTAGTTTCCTATTTAATTTTGTTTGTCTTGATATATACTATCACCCCTTAAAGTTTTGCCCAATAGTTTAAGTACACCCTGTATATACTATATAATGCAGGTTCAAATTTCTCATTCAGCAATATATACAAATACATAGAAACATACTTGAATAATTTTGTTCTGCCATATACAGTTGGCAAAAAAAGTATTTGTACACTTCATTTTTTTAAATTATAATGAAATTAAGCAAAACCTTTAAGCAAAAAATACTGTAATACATTAATTTAATGCATTATAATATTATAGAAGCAAAAACAAAATTAAACGAAACGATTTTTTACATTATAATAAACAAATATACAAAAATATAATGCAAAAAAAGTATTTGTACACTATATTAATGTAATATAATTAATGAAAATTTAGTAAAATTATACAAATTAATATTTTGTACGAATTCATTTAGCGTTTATGACTACTTCTAGATGGTGTGACATAGATTCCACCAACTTTTTTTTAGCGGTCTGGTTAATGTTATTCCATGACACAATAAGAGCTTCTTTAAAACTGTTTTTTACTAATACATATTTTTTTTTCGGATTTTTGCATCCAATAGCATCTGCAAATTTTCTATTGGATTCAAGTCTAGAGATTTTAGAGGAGTTACCACTCGTCTTCGAGTATTGTCGTAAGCATGTGCTGGTGATCACAGCAGTATGCTTTGGTCGTTATCCTGCAGAAAGTGAAAAGCTTCCTCTATGCATAAGTTCTTGGCACAGTTTAATTAATTATGGCGCGACACATCAATGTATGTTAAACCTGTCCTTCCATTGTCAATACATTTTAAATGTCCTGCTCCATTAGAAGCTATACACCCCAAAAGTATAATATTCCCCCCAACATGCTTGATAGTTTGAAGTATACGTTTTGGATCTAGAACAGTTTTATTTTTACGCCAATTTTTTCGAATGCTTGATGGTAAGAAAATTCCGAATTTTCCCTCATCAAAAAAAATTACTGTTTTCCAAAAATCCAATGATTTACTTCTGAATGCGAAAGCGAATACTATGCGTTTTCGCCTATTTGTTTCGCTGAAGAATGGATTTTTCCTTGAGGTTCTTCCTTTTAAATCTGCATTGAGAAGAATATATTTTATTGTTTGAGGTATTACTCTGATGTGAGAAGATGTTGCAAGGTCTCCAGCAAATTTTTGAACCGAACGCATGTGATTTTTTAAAGCTTTTTTAACAACACTCCCTTTTTCCCTCATTGTTAGTTTGCAAAGAAGTCCTGGTTTTCATTGAATTTCGATGCTTTTAATTTATTCATAGTTTCTCACTATACATCCAATAGTTGTAAATGGTAATTTAATAGCTTTTACAAATTCTTGTTGCGGATTTAAATTTTTATTATGCTCAATCATAGGATTTCATATATCTAGAGGTGCCTCTCTAGTATTAGGTTCTATACTCAATTGCTTCAAGAGCAAATTAGATTAAATGTCAGACAAATATAATATGAACTTAAAAATTATTAACAGCTTCTGTAAAAGTAGTCCTTTGAACCATAAACACTATAAAACACAGTACATATCAGGATGGAGAAATGTACAAATACTTTTTTTGCAAGAAATTTTTAAACTTTTCCTATTAGAAAATTATTTTACATCTTTATCGAAATTTTCTGTTGTGTAATTTAAAACACACGGTAAACAGACTGTATTAAAACTACTTTTGACAAAATATCTGTTTTTATTTAGTTAAAAATTAAAAATTTTAGAGTGTACAAATACTTTTTTTGCCAACTGTAGTTTATTTAGTATCTTTATTACATTCCAGTATTTAGCTGGAATTCAGTTTAAACAAAAACACAATTAAAACCATTTAAATCACATTTTCAAAAATTATCGACCATGTATCCAATTCTATGCATGACCCTGTATATCACTTTACCTGTATTATACAAACATTTCTTAGCAAACTGAATGCAGTTCAGCGTAAAAATGACTAAATTATTTAAAAACGACCTTTAAGTACATTACACTCATATTCACTAACCTTTACGAGTTCTTTTGTGTAGCCCTGTATATCAACTGTAGCATTTATACACATGATAAAATATGAATACATTTAGTGAAACTCAAAACACCATATTATAAATAAAAAAATGCATATTAGCCATCATCGATAATATACAGTACTTCGGATAGAATGTACTATTTGAAATCTTGAGTATGTCTCTGTGAATACTATGCACTTCGCATTATGCGTGAAATAACTTATATTAAGACACAGTGACACTTATCAATTTTATTAAACATACAATAGTTTAATGTAATTAAAATATGTCGCAACCCATTCCTTCCTTTACCATAATGTAATAAAGTTCTTTTGTATTGCCCTGTAAATAAATAATGGCTACTCTTTTCACTCCGTTCTTTACGGAATGCATATTTTAGTGCACTTTATAGATGTATATAAATTTGAATATGTTTGACAGGGTGTAACATCTTTATAATTCATTTGAAACGACTTTTTCCAATACACTCTAAAAGTGGAAAAAGTGAAAAGCTCACTTTTTGGGAGAGTGAGAGCCATTTTCACTCTTTTTGGAGTGACTTTTGTAAAAATACCCTCTAAAGGAGTGGAATTTTCCACTCTATACAAAGGAGTGAATAATCTCACTCTATAATCGAGAGTGAGAGGGTCACTCCACTGATGAGAGTGACTGTCTCACTCCACTAATGAGAGTGAAAGACCGACATTAAAAATTAAAAAAAAATTCCATTAAACTTTGAACCAATATATAGAGTAAAATAATAAAAAACACCAAAATATGTCAATTTTTTATTTCCAAAATCTCTATTTCATAATATAAACTGGAAAATTATGCTTATTTGGTATTTTTTTAATACTCACTCTTTCAAGAGTCAGGAGTTTCTCTTTCGAAGAAGTCGACACTCACTCCTTTCAAAAGAGTCAATCAGTTTCTTGTCGTTTCTATCCAAATGTGTCCGCCATTTTAGAATAAGATCGTTTTTCCTGTTATCCGACATCAAACAAAATACTCTACTGTGTGTTTTTCTAGTTTCTACTTGCCGATTCGATTACATTTTTGTCACTATCGATACAGAATAGCGGATAATCTATTCTGTCTTCAAATTCAAACAACCAACCTTCCTTTAAAACGGCACGATATTTCTTGTTCGACTCGCCGTTGGTGATTTCGATTCGAAGGAAGCAAAATAACTTTCTCTGAGGAAAACAAAGGTAAATAAATGGTTTTTGAAACTCATTATTAAAGTAGTAATAAAAAGTATAAGTGTTGTATGTTAATTAACTATTTCGACTTGTTTTCGAACTAACATATACGCTACGCTATTGCTAAATTTTGGTAAACAAAGTTTTATTTATAACTAATCACGAGTTTAACAAGTGTTTGAATTAAAAAAAAATGTAATATGTTAGTCCTTTTATGAAATTCATTATGGTTTCAAAATGTTAAATTAAGATTTGCCAGCCAATGCCTTTGAAAATTTTATTTTTCTTGCTAAATTCAATCTCACTTTACTTTTGCTATTGCAGCTGTATGTAATTACTTATATTTGATTCGTATAAAAGGAATGTATATAGAAGGTTCTTTTGAGAAGGGGTGCAGGAAATGTTTTATTCCTAGCATTTCCCCCAATCCATGGGAAAATTTCTCCAAATTTTATGTTATGTAATAGATAAATGCTACATTACCGACCATAGCTATAGAATTTTTTTTCCAATATTTCATCATTTATGTGCAAGTATAAGCATCAGGGAAGATTCTGTATGCAAAAAAAAAAAAAAACATCTGAAATTTACATCAAGTTTTCTGAAAAGTTGTGTGAAAAAAGGGGAAGGAGAATCCACCCTCAGATCTATGTCCTTTTTGCGGCTCTTTGACAAAATTAGTTTTTTTTTTCAATGTTTTGACAAAGTTTGTATTTTAAGCAATCTTTTGATGAACATTAAAATTATTTCAGGACCTTTTGGCAAGTTTTCTGGTTATTTCGTGATCTTTTGATGAGTTTGTGGTTATTTTGCGATCTTTTGATGAAATTTGCGGTTACTTTGCAGCCTTTTGATGAAATTCGCAGTTGTTTCAAGATCTTTTGACGAAACCTGCGGCTCTTTTCATGATCTTTAGACAAAATTTGTGATTTTTTTCACTTTTATTTCATGGAATTTGCTAACCTTTTGTCATCTTTTGATGCAATTCACTATACTTTTGTGATATTTTGACAAATTTTCAGTTCTTTTCCCGATCTCTTAACAAAATTTGTGGTTGTTTTGCGATATTTTTACAAAATTTGCATTTATTTTGCCATCTTTTGACAAAATTCTAGTTGTTTCGATGAACTTCGTAGTTTTTTCACCTTCTTTTGATGAAATTTTCAGTTATTTTAGGGCTGTTATCGGCGACCATTATTGTATTCTCTTTGAACTAGTGTTTTTCTCATACAAATTTTGAGTTCTGTTTCCCATGAAAATAGGCAGCCCTTTATTTCACTATTTTTTAATTAAATTTTCAGTTTTTTTGCAATCTTCTGCGAAATTTGCTGATTTTGCGCTCTTTTAATAAATTTGTGTTTTTTGTTTGTTTGTTTGTTTTTTCTTTACGTTTTTTTTGATGAAATTTTATGTTATATGATGATTTTTTGAAGAACCTTTAAAAAAATCTTGCACATCTTTTGACAAATTTTGCAAACTTTTTCACAATCTTTTGAAGAAATTAGGGTACTTCTAGGTTATCCCGTCGACCAAAAAATTATCGCCAAACTATAAGATTAAATGCCAATAATGGAGGATCGTGAATGTCACATTCAATGACATTAATTGCGATTCACGTGTTTAAAATGTCATTAAGTGATTTTTATTTCGACTTTTTATTAATATTTTTATTAATATTCTACTAATTATTTGTTTTTTCGTTATTTAAAATAAAAATTATGTCAACATGTATAATTTGAATATTAGTTTGGCGATTTGTATAATTTGGCTATTAGTTTGGCGATTTGTATAAATTGGCGAAATTGCTCGACGGGATAACCTAGAAGTACCGAAATTAGCATGTTTTTCTGTATTCCTATGACAAGATTTGCGGTAATTTTGATATCTAATGATAATGTTTCTTCGAAATTCTTGGACAAAATTTGCAGTATTTTAAAATTTGTCGTTAAAATCGTGATCAGTTGTTTATAATTTTACAAAATTTTTCCTGATCCTAGATCACCACCAAAGTTTATTGAATGTTTTTTCTTTTTTCTGGGGGGGGGGGGGCGAGGAAGATACCTCCATTAGTGACTGAAGCTGTAACGATTTCAGCGATTGCAAAGCGGGTTTGTTGCATTCATTGTTTTTTTTTTTTCTTTTCATGTACGTTAGGGGTGCATAACCTATATCAGCAGTTTTCATGTTTGCATATATAACAGATGTAGCAAGGATTATTTTCAAGATGTAATAATATTCCTTGACATTATTCTTAAGAGTAAATTTTGTTTTATCAAAACTGCTAAAAAAACAAACATAAGTGGATGGTGCTCAAAAAAATGTAAACTTTAGCAATGAAAGAGAAAGAAGGAGCCAATTGACAAGATTTTTCCATGCCTAATCAATGAAATACCCAATTTTTCTGCACCAGATCAACACAATTTGCAATTTTTTATGCCTAATCAACCAAAATTGTGTTTTTTATGAAACCGATCCATAAATTTGCAACTTTTAAAAAACCACGCGAAAAAATTCACAATTTTTCTGTGCTTGGTCAAATATTCACAATTTTTACGAAACCAATTGACGAAATTTGCGATTTTTACAAAATTGATTGTCAAAATTTTCCAATTTTCCGTACTTGCTCGACTAGCGCCATACTGATTTCTTGTCGGATTAAAAAAAATTACGATGTTTCTCAAGTACGGCGACGAAATTCGCAATTTCAACAAAGCCGATTGATGAAATTCGCGATTTTTTGTTTGTGATCCATGAAATTCATGATTTTTCGAGTCTGATTTTCGCAGTTCGGGATTTTTCGAATGTGATTCTTGAAATTTGTGACTTTCACAAAGCATATCTTCAAAATTAACTATTTTTGCAAAGCCAATTGGCAAAATTCGGGAATTTTACCAAGTTAATCAACGAAATTCGCAATTTTTACGATTTCGATGCCGAAATTTGCAATTCTTAGGAAGCCGGTGGACGAAATTCAAGATTTTTACGAAGCCGATGGACGAAATTCAAGATTTTTACAAAGCCGATGGACGAAATTCATGATTTTTACAAAGTTGATCGATGAAATTTGCGCTTTTTCTAAGCATGATCGACGAAATTTGTGATTTTTCTAAGCCTAATCTAAAAAATTTGTGATTTTTATGAAGTCTATAAAAAAATTTACAATTTTTATGATGCTGATCAAGAAAATTCATGATCTTTCCGCGCCTGATTACCAAAATTCACAATTTTTTCTAAGCCGATCGTCAAAATTTGCGAATTTTATAAAACTGATTAACAAAACTCACAATTGTTTCGCAGCTGGTCAATGAAATTTTCAGTTTTTCCGCACATCATCGCAAAATTCGTGATTTTTCAGTGCCTTATAAACGATATTTGCAATTTTATCGTTCCTGATCAGCAAAATTGGTGATTATTTTCTTGTTGATCAACAAAATTTGTGTTTTTTTCACCTGATGATAAACCGAGAAGAAATACAAATTTTTCGCAGCCAATGTTGAAATTTTTTCGTGCATCATGAACAAAACTGATGATTTTTTTTGCCTGATCAACGAAATTTGCGATTTTTCGCATACGACTGACAAAATTCACCATTTTTCTGTGCTCATCAACAAAAATTCACTATTTTTGGTGCCTTATCATGAAAGTTACAATTTTTTGTTCTTGATCAACAAAATACAATTTTTTCTTGCTTGATCAAAGAAACTGTTTTTTAGATGTGATAAACGAAAAACATTCAATTTTTTCCGCTGCCAATGAATTTATTTTGCAATTTTTTCTAGTATCATCAACAAAACTAACGATTTTTTCTCGATTCGAAGCCGATCAATGAAATGTGCAATTTTTCGAGTCCAACAGATAAAAATCTCTATTTTCTCACACTTGGTCATTAGAATTTGTGACTTTTCTGTGCCCCATCTGCGAAATTTGAAATTCTTAAGTGACTGACAAAATTTTAAATTTTTTTTGCGGTAAAGTGACTATTCAATTTTTTCTATTTGTAAATTGAAAAAAGTCATGGGCTACAGGTTGTGCATCCCTAATGTACCTGTAGTGCCTGTGTAACATACGTTAGTGGCTGTAACTTTAAAGAATTTTGTAATTTTATGGATTGCTGCGCAGCAAGTTTGCTGCAACCTAGGACGTTTTGTTTTTTTGTGCACACAGTGCCCATACATGCATTAGACCTTTTTAATGATTTTCCAACGAATTTACTGAACAGTTTGCTGTATACATTAATTTTTGTTGTTTGTTTTCATATGGGCACAGTGTTCATACATGTGTTATTGACTTCAGCTTTAACAAATTTCATGCACTTTAGACATCATTGTACAAGTTTGTTGCATCCATGAATTTTACGTGCACAGATCACTGATATGCATCAGTTACTGCAGTTTTAATTTTTAATGTGTTTCATGCATCCTATTTTTTCATTAATAATTTTAAATATCCATGTTTCTATATTAAATATGTTGTTTATCAATTGCTATAAAGGTACTACAGTGCATCATGGTGGTCTGTGATCAGATGTTGTTCACAATAGATTTTTTTTCTCTTTCTCTTTAAGAACCTGATGATTTAAATTTAATTATAAAATTTTTTGTCGTGTCCAATTATAAACCCAATACTCTGTATTCTAATAGAAAAATATATATATATGTATATGCACTATAGAAATCAATAAACAAAATATAAAAGCATAATTTTTGCAGCTTAGAACTTAGTATTGTTATTCGATTCATAATGTAACATTCATGAACTGGACATCTAAAATAGTTATAAGAATCTTAATGTAGTTTGATAATGTTAGTTTACAAGCACTTATTAAACTTGCTTGATTAAAAAATTCATTTGTCAAATTTTAGCAATAGCATTGGTTTGAAAAGAAGCGACTTATACTCTTTAATAATATTTTAACATTGAGTTTCATAAAATATTTATTTACCTGTTTTTTTTTCCAGTCTGGAAGCTTTAATTTAATATTCATAGTCTATTAATTTGAAGGTTTCCTTATTTTTTATGAATCACTTTGTTTTTATAATCAAAGCCTCTTTTATATAAGAGAAGAAAAAAAAAGTCAGGTACTTGTATTTACTAAAGAATGCAAAAAACTCATTGAGTGGCGGGACATCTTATTACAATTACGTGAAATCGGCTGCCCGAGAAACATAGCTGGAACCATTGCAACATATCTTAAATTTCGTAGCATTCTTATCAACTGGGGTTCAGGAACTTCAGTTCACCCATTAGAAAAGGGTTGCCCCCAAGGTTCGTGCTTGGGCCCAATCCTTTGGCTGCTTATTGCCAATGTCTTGCTAAAAGAATTGGAGAATTTAGGCTTCAATCTTTACTCCTTCGCAGATGACTTCAACTTTGTTTTCTCGGGCCGTCGTCGTCTGGATCTCGAACTGCAAGCGGCAAGAGCTTTCCCTGCTTTTTGCCAGTTGCTGGCTCGCCTTCATCTCCAGCTTTCACCCGGAAAATCCCAAGCTTTAACCTTCATTAAACCAAGAGAACTCAAACGCAAGCCCGTGATGCGAGTCAATGGGGTTAGCGTCCATCACGTTCATACTCTTAAATTATTAGGTTTAATTATTGATAAACATCAGAGCTGGATTCCACATATCAAAGCACTAAAAATTAAACTTTTAAATTACTACCATAATTCCTGTAAATTAACATAAAAAACATGGGGCATCAAGCCCAATATGTTAAAAACATGGTACCACATAATCATTGAACGCATCATCTTTTACTGTGTGGGCGTTTGGGGAGGTTCGCTAACCAAAGTGGCTAAGCAAAAACTTGCCTCTATCCAGCGCATATTCCTTCTGCAAATGGTTAGAGGTTATAGAACTATCTCAACGGATGCACTCACAGTACTTACTGGTATTCCACCCATACACTTAACACTTGCTTACGAATTTCAGAAAAACAGAATACTACACTTAGAACACGAACCAACACAGTCAGCACTTTTCCCTAACTTGCTCTTACAAAGAAAAGTCCACAGCTGGACTATGCATCCGGCGGATGAGACATCCTATCTTCAAGTTAATGTTAATAAGCACTCTTACAGCCCCTCGAAAAATCCAGCCATTTTCACCGATGGTTCACACACGGAGACAGGAGTAGCATCATCCTTCTGTGTTTTCAAAGACAGTGTTGTTATTCATCAGTGGGCTTGCAGGATTGGAGATAACAATTCGGTGTTCCAAGCGGAACTCTTCGCAATCCTGCGGGCTTTGGAATGGATTGTTCTCTATCCTCATACTACTTTTTTTCACCTTTATAGTGACAGCCTTTCAAGCCTACAAGAAATATTCGCCCATAGAACAAAACACCCTTTAGTGCTTAAGATAAAAGTTATCTTAAAAACTCTCGTCCATAGGGTCTCTCTCGGTCATGTCACCGCTCACATCGGCATAGCTGGCAATGAGCTAGCTGACGCACTGGCCAAGGAGGCCACCTCACGTCCAAACATAGATATCCCCCTTCCTGTTCCCCCGTCTAATGTTCGCCACTTCCTCAAAAGAAACATTCTTTCAGACTGGCAACTCTACTGGGATGCCTCAAGCAAAGGCAGGCACACCTATTCCCTTATCCCAAAAGTCTCATACAATCTCTTAGCTTTCTCCCCTCCCACATCAGCATTCCTCTCCGGCCATGGTCCATTCAGGACATACCTAAATTATTTTAAACGCTCAGATACGGACCTCTGCGAGTGTGGGGCCATAGGGTCCCCAGACCACTACTATTTCTTCTGCACACTCACAGAGGCCTGGCACCTTAAGAACCCTTATTCCCGCCCAGATACCTGGCTCACAAATATCTTAACCCGCCCAAAACTACTCCGTAAACTGGCACAAATTTATCACTTCCTTATGGACCTGGCCAATCTTACCACTTAACCGTTCTCTCCTAAGACTGCCCGCTGTCGCGTTAGAGCCTTTGTTGAGCTTTTGGCAGTCGTAGCGCCACTTGTCGCGATGGAGCAGGTCTCCGGCGCGCATATCACTGTGTTGATGTTGTATACAGCCTGTATATTATGTATTTTATGTATTTTTTTTTTATTTATTTTTTTTTTTTTGTTGAAGTTATTGTAATGAATCCCCACATGCCGGGGAACATTCCGGGTGGGACAAATAGGGTCTACACCGGATCCTAGCGATCTGGTGATCTTGTCCCACTTAGGCATAAATAAATAAATAAATAAATAAATAAATAAATGTTTTGAAATACTAACAACTAAAATTTTTTTAGCTTTATTGTGAAGAGCATAGGTAGTTGTTGGCTGTTTGTATGACAGCCAATTATTAGCACAAAAAATATAGGCCCTAAAGAGGAAGGGGATGCCTTCCATGGATGGTTGTTCTGCGAAAATCCAAGGTTAGAAGAAAACCATGGAAAACTCCAAAAAATTAGACCGACAGGTGTGATTGGGGCCATTCCAGGGTAACACAATAACTGTTTAAGTAACAAGTTGATGTTGTTTTAATCTTAGAATGAAAAATTATCGGAATTAGAAAATTTGTTTTATCTGAATTTTAAGCACCATCATTAACTTCTATTAAATATACTTACTAATTAAGATTTAAGCGATTAGGAATAAAAATTACAGTAACTTTATTCATGGTAACAGAATTGGGGATGCACCGGATACTGATTTTGCCGGATATCGGATACCGGATATCCGGTAACCTATTTGCCTGCCGGATTCGGATATCCGGTACTAAATATGTTTTTAGCTCACAGGCTATCATAGCCTGAGAGCTTATGTGCCCGTCCGTTCTGTATGTATGTTCGTATGTACGTAACGCGATAACTCATGATAAAAATATCCGATCCACTTGAAATTTTGTATGTAGGTATATCCTGACAAGGTGCTTCCCTGATTAGTTTTTGGAGTTCATTCGATATGTATAAGAGGGGGAACGGGGGGCTCATGCCCCCCGTTAGTTGATATAGATGGGATTTTCATGCAGAATTAAGTTTTCAAAATTTAGATTAGGTTCATTCTGATGAGGCGATTCCGTGACTGTTATTAGGTGTTCATTGATTAAGTATAAATAGGGGGAACAGGGGTTCTAATGCCCCCTCCCGTTAGTTGATATAAATGGGATTTTCATGCAGAATTAAGTTTTCAAAATTTAGATTAGGATCATTCTGATGAGGCGATTCCGTGACTGTTATTAGGTGTTCATTGAATAAGTATAAATAGGGGGAACAGGGGTTCTAATGCCCCCCCCCCCCGTTAGTTGATATAAATGGGATTTTCATGCAGAATTAAGTTTTCGTTCAAAATTTAGATTAGGATCATTCTGATGAGGCGATTCAGTGACTGTTATTAGTTGTTCATTGAATAAGTATAAATAGCGGGAACAGGGGTTCTAATGCCCCCCCCCCCCGTTAGTTGATATAAATGGGATTTTCATGCAGAATTAAGTTTTCGTTCAAAATTTAGATTAGGATCATTTTGATGAGGCGATTCCGTGACTGTTATTAGGTGTTCATTGAATAAGTATAAATAGGGGGAACAGGGGTTCTAATGCCCCCCCCCCGTTAGTTGATATAAATGGGATTTTCATGCAGAATTAAGTTTTCGTTCAAAATTTAGATTAGGATCATTTTGATGAGGCGATTCAGTGACTGTTATTAGTTGTTCATTGAATAAGTATAAATAGGGGGAACAGGGGTTCTAATGCCCCCCACCCGTTAGTTGATATAAATGGGATTTTCATGCAGAATTAAGTTTTCGTTCAAAATTTAGATTAGGATCATTCTGATGAGGCGATTCCGTGACTGTTATTAGGTGTTCATTGAATAAGTATAAATAGGGGGCACAGGGGTTCTAATGCCCCCCCCCCCCCGTTAGTTGATATAAATGGGATTTTCATGCAGAATTAAGTTTTCGTTCAAAATTTAGATTAGGATCATTCTGATGAGGCGATTCCGTGACTGTTATTAGGTGTTCATTGAATAAGTATAAATAGGGGGAACAGGGGCTCTAATGCCCCCCCCCCCCGTTAGTTGATATAAATGGGATTTTCATGCAGAATTAATTTTCGTTCAAAATTTAGATTAGGATCATTCTGATGAGGCGATTCCGTGACTGTTATTAGTTGTTCATTGAATAAGTATAAATAAGGGGAACAGGGGTTCTAATGCCCCCCCCCCCCGTTAGTTGATATAAATGGGATTTTCATGCAGAATTAAGTTTTCGTTCAAAATTTAGATTAGGATCATTCTGATGAGGCGATTCCGTGACTGTTATTAGGTGTTCATTGAATAAGTATAATTAAGGGGAACAGGGGTTCTAATGTCCCCCCCCCTTAATTTATATAAATGGGTTTTTGAAGCAGAATTTTCAGATTTCGTTCAAATCTCTGAATAGTTTTGGAAGTTTAATGGTTAAGTATAAAAGAGGGGGATAACTCTTTTTAAATTATATAAATGCTAAATGGGTTTTTATTAAGAATTATCTAATTTGCTTTGAATTTTGGATATAGATTTTTTATATGATAAAGCATGTCTTTGATAGTATAGGAGGTTCAATGATTAAGTATAAAAAAAGAGAAAAGGGGAGAGCTGTTTCCCCTTCTTAATTTTTTTTTTTCGAACGGAATTGACCCTTGAAAATATAAAGCTTTAATGTGCAATTAGTATTTGTAGCCTGTGAGCTCAATGCCTTCAGTTTAACTGGGCAGTATTCTTTATTAGTTATGGTGAATGTTTGTTTATTTCTTTATACAAGCCATCTCATATAATAAATTGCAAACATGTTTCACACACCATTACAACATTTTAAACATATTGCAATATATTTTACAGAAACTATATATCTTTGACTATCAGGGCTTGAAATTCAGGTTTTCCCTGGAGGAGAGAGTTTTCCTCATAACATTTGTAAATGCAGAGGAGTTAAACTATATGAGAGGGGGAAAATATTTTTTAAACCCTATTATTTTTTACATGCCACTTAAACATTTACAATTTATACTGACGGGACAAAATTCCTCTGAAATAATTTAAACCAACAACTCAAGATAATTATCCAAAATGTTTATTTTAATTAAAACAAAGGAAAAGAATCAAGCCTTATATATATCATATCCATTTTTCAATTTTCACTTAATATTATGGGCAATTAATAAATGAATTGCTAAATGAATTTTTTAATTTAGATTTTATTCGATTTTGTGTGGTTTAGAATCTTTTATAGGTTATATTTTAGACAAACAAAACAGAGTAACTTTTCTAACACATTAAATTATCGAAATACTTGGTTATGCTTTTTTCATCTTATTTTTTTTCTTAATTTTGTAAAATCTGATGTGCATTCAATTTTATTTTGCTTTCAAGAATAATACATGTAGGTGATTATTGTCAATATCCTTTGGTGATAATATATCACTTAGTGGAATTATCGTCAATACTGTAATCCCTGACATTTTAGTTAATTGAATTATGTGCTACTATGCACTGGAATTTTAAACCAATATGAAATTCTGAAAAGGACATAGTCAGTAGGTTTCTTCTATTACCTGAGAAATGGTTTATTTAGAAAAAATCATGTCTTAATTTCTGTGAACTTTGCACATAAACTATTTATTATTTCTAAATGTGTTTCCTTGAAGGTCATCAATTTTTTCTTTTTAAATCATTTGGAAAACGGTTGTTGTTATCGGTCGAGAATGGACCTTGTGGTGTCCGCATTTTATTTTATTTATGATTCATCCAGGAAGATTAATGTTTAATGCATGACATACATAATAGATGACTCTTATTACATAAATCATGTTTTGATCATCATAAAAATGATGTTTTTAGTGAACTCAATGGGAAACATTTAAACATCTTGCTTTGGGCAATGGATATCCACATTTATTAATTTTATGAAATACTTTAAATTTAGAAGAATTTTTATTTGAATAGGAAATTAAAATGTCATTGTTAATAAAGAAGAGAGTAGAAAAATTACAAAATGAGCAGATGCAAGTTATCAGATATTGAAAAAAAAAAAAAACGAATCCGAACAGAAACATCGTATGAAAGATAGTCTTTTAAATCAAAAAAAGAGGTACGATTATTGAGCCCATTGATGACTAAATGTGTGATGATTTTGAAAAATGAAAAATCTAATGTTAAACCACTGATTGTAAAAACAAAAACAAAACAAAAAACACTTTTTTTATTGTTCTTTTTTTCCAATGTGCATCACAGGATTTAATCTCATTTTGTTTAGTGCTAATTCCAGACTCATGTGCTAGAGCTCAGACTCTAGAGACCATTACTGCCCTTTTAATTATTTCTTGCTTCAACACAGGAAAAAAGTCGCAAAATATATAAATCGGCCATAGAAAAAATATCGCTGATTTCGTCCATCATGGCAAAAATAAATTTTTAAAAATTGTCGACGGTCTGAAAAAATTTTAACTTTGAGAGAACTTGGGCAGTGGGAAAATAGAAGGAAATTCGTCAATCAATTACAGTAAAATGTCGTAAAATTTGTTAATCTGTCATAAGGAAATATCATGAAATTCGTCAGCCAATAACAAAGACAAGACACAAATTTTTCAGCTGGACACAGAAAATGATTGTTAATTTCATCAGAGTGTCACAAAAACAAAAAGGGAAATTTGCCAATCAGACGCAGAATAAAATAGCGAAATTTGTCAATTAAATGAAATAAATAAATTTGTGAAATTTGCCAGTTGGTCTCCAGAAAAAAAAAAAAAAAATTGTAAGAGGCAAGCAGGAAAATCATGTGAGAAAAATTACAAAGCTTTTCAGTCAAACACAGAAAAACAATCATGATTTTTTTATATTTGTCGTACGAGCAAACTGTGAGAATTTTCAATCGATAGAGGAAAATATCAAGAAAATAGTCAGTCGGTCCTGAGACTTGATCGTCATTTCACAAAGAAAAAAATTTCAAAAAGTGATTTATTGGGAAAACATAAATGACACAAGATTCTCTAGTGCATGAATCCTGCCATCCCGTCCCGAAATTCAAACCCATTATGTGTATAATAATAATAATGAATAAAAAATGCAATTCTAACATTTAAATACTCTGCTTATTTGTCAATGAACCGCTGACAATTGCTAATAATATGTATAATGAAATGCTGATAATTTTTAGAACAAATTTTACACATTTATTAATATGTCTATAATTGTAAAGCATTTTCACAAAGAAATATATAGCATCCTTTTATAATGTAAACATAAAAGTCTTACTAATATACCAATGGTTGAAGAGTTATCTCCAAACATAGGTTTAATTGATGATTTTTTTTCATGTTTTAATTATTCAATACTGTTTTACCTTAAGATACATTTAATTTTATTTTAAGTTAAATCACTTTGAAATTTATATAAAAAAATAATTTTAATTTTGAATATTTATAATGAAGTCACGAAAATAACTAGTTGGATGCACCAATCCCAAGACTCTCTTCTATTTCATAGATCTCAATGTTTCAAAAAATATTTACAAATATTAAGACTACATCAATATTGTTAGTTCAATATCATACCAACATTGATTTTATCTAGAATTTTTGCTGCAGTCAATTAATTAGATTAAGAAGGAGTTTATATCGATCATGATATTTATTAAAATTAATTTTTTTTTGTTATTGCGCTATAAATCAGCTGTTTGCGAATAACCAGTTTTAGCAAGATACGAAATTTCTATTGTTGCATGAACTGTCAATTAAAAAACGTTCGAAAAGCAAATTAAGGGGGTAATAGCCCCCTCCCATTTCCTCTTTTTATATTTAATCATTGAATCCCCTAAACTAACCAAGGATATGCTTTATCACATAAAAAAACCTATATCCAAAATTCATAGCAAATAGAATAATTCTTCATAAAAAACCCATTTATGTAACTTAAGAGGAGTTATCCCCCTTCTTTTTACTTAACCATTAAACGTCCAAAACTACTCAGAGATTCGCCTTATCAAAAAGAATGTAAATCTAAAATTTAAAGCAAATAGGATAATTCTGCATAAAAACTCATTTATCAAATTTAAGGGGATTTGAGGTAATCGCCCGTATCCCTTTTATGCTTAACAAAAAATCCCAACAGATAATTGGAGAAGCATTTTATCACTATGAACCAGTTTCCAAATATTAAAGCAAATCGGTTAATTCTGCAAGAAAAATCATTTATCTAAATTAAGAGGGGTAGTCCCACCGATATCCCATTTATACTTATCAAATGAACTCCCAAAACAAATAACTAGTTGGATGCACCAATCCCAAGACTCTCTTCTATTTCATAGATCTCAATGTTTAAAAAAAAAGTGCCTTATCGGAATGAACCCATATCCAAATTTTGAAGCAAATTGGTAAATTCTGGGTGAAAAAAACCATTAAACTAAATTAAAAGGGGGGAGCCATTAACTCCCATTTTCCCCCACTTAGACTTATCGAATGAACTCGCAAAACTGATCATGGAGGTGTCCTCATCAGAATGATCCTATGTCTAAAACTTGAATGAAATTTGATAATTTTGCATGAAAAATTCATTTATCTAAATTAAAGGGGGGGGGGATTAGCCCCCGTTTCTCCTCTTTATACTTATCCAATGAACTCCCAAAACTAATTATAGCGGTTTACTCATCAGAATGATTCTATATCTAAAATTTGAATGAAATCTGATAAATCCGCATGAAAAACAGGTCATTCCATCTCAAATCACTCAGATTTTTCCAAAAATGACACCCACCATCACCAATTTTGATAAAATTCAGTGGATTTGTAGAATTTCTAATGCCGATTCCAAAAATATCAATTATATTGAAATTGATCAAACGGTTTGTGAGTTATGAGCTTTTAAATAGCTCCCAAGATGGCCGATTTGCCGCCATTTTGAATAGCACATGTGACAACAAAAAAGTCCATAACTTCTTTCCGGTTTAAGCTAGAGCTTTCAAATTTTTTTGCTTTGTTCAGAATAAAGTAAACTTTCATTTAAACAGATTTTTGTGAACCTCATTTTATAAAAATGCTGTCAAAAATGACTTTTTGTCATTTTTTTAAGTAAAAAAAGGGGCAACTTCAATGACTGATTTCCCTCAATGTACCCCTTTCAATTTTCATCTAATTGCATATCTAAGCAACTCAAAGTGTGTTTTGATGACTAATAAAAAAAACTTAATGGGCGGTTCACGGGTGTTTATTTAAAAAAATAAATTCAATTTTACTGACTTTCACAATAACAGAAAACACAAGATAATATTGATATTTCTTTTATTACCAGAAATATCATACATATTTACATCTAAAAGTTTGATAAGGTTTAATGTTACATAAATATAAATATTTAATGTGCCTAAAAAACGGGAATCCCATAGGAATAAATAGGAATACCAATAATGGATTCTTGCAATCGGACAAATTGAAATCTATTGCAGTCTCAGTAAATTATGAATGAAAAGGAAATGATGGAAAAAGTTCTACAAATAGTTGAATTTTATGACAAAATCGTACTTTTATAATACAAAATACAATAAAATTGCAACTCTTAAATAAAAATTACGGTACTTTAAATTAATACAAAATAACATATCACATACACAATAAACATGCTATTAAAAATATATCTACATCAATAATAATTTAAAGTAAAGGTAATTAATATTTTTAAAAATCCCTGCCAACAGGCAGATATAAATTTTGAAGTTAAATACAGTAGACTCCCTCAAATCCGCACAGCTTGGAACCAGAAGTTTTGTGGATTTTAGAATTTTGCAGATTTCCTGTCATTACTTTGTTTACCTTTTTTAAAACAGGAATTTGAATGCAATTAATAATGAAATCAAAACTAAAATGAATGCTTTACAATATAATAAAATATTAAAATAAGTAATAAGTAATAAATTAAAATAATAACAATTTAGATAATTTTCAAAGTGATTAAAATATTAAAAGTAAGGATCAAGTTAATAATCAATAATATATGATTAAATATTCATTATAAACATGAAATATATCTTTCCTAAATTATTCAATGTAGTTACTAATGTACCTCATAAAGATACATTACTAATTCTCAACAAAATCATAAAATAAAGAAGTTTTTTTCAGGTTTAGCCAGATTTAGATTTAATAACCAAAAAAGCTTGATTAATACATAAATATATTTGATAAGAAGATTGTGATTACCAATGATATAAGAAAAATCTGAATTTTTTCAGAATATATTTCTTTCGTGGGAAAAAAAAAAAAAAAAAAAAAAAAAAAAAAACATGAATTCAGTACTATTAACAAAAGTTACAAATTAAAATAAAATGGAATTGACATAAAATTATAAAAGTCAAATTTTGTCCCTATATCTGAACTGAATGTTTCATTATTTACATCCTTAAATTATATGCAGAATTTAGAGTTGTGGATTTTAGGGTTTCGGATTTGAGAGAGTTACTGTACTTGTTTCAGTAACAAACACTAAATCAAATTTAGATATAAACCTAGTTCAACAATTTTATCTGGTTCTTTTTAAAATTTAATTTTTCTGTAAGAACTGGTTTTATCACAATTATGTTAAGGCGGTGTATATAAAAAAATATTTTTGTACCCTCAACAACTCAAAATTTTCTAACACATTTTCAGATTCATTTTTAAAAGTAAAAACATGATACTTGTTGATGTGATTTTTTTTTCACAGATTTATAAGTGACCTCAGGGCTGCTACAGGCAACTATTTTTATACTCTGTGTGCACCAGTATTTTTCTAATATAAAATTTGAAGTATATTTTACCTGCAAATGTTATCAAAGCATCTATTATGGATTTCATTTTTAAGAAAGTGGTTGGTGCCAGTTAGAATTAAAAAATAGTCGCCTGTGGCAGCCTTGCAACCTGTGTTTTTATTTTTTGTTCAATGAATTAGACCTTGATTTACAACAATTATTTTCTCAGTATGACCATTTTTTCCGTTTCCAGTACTATCGCTTAAATTCAATTCAAAATGCCCACTTTAACAGCATTTTTTAATATAATATGCCTTATATATATGGGTGATTCTCAAAATAGAGGACAATTTATGTCTTTCGGCATAGAAAAAAAATTGAGAGGTTTTCTGTCATGTTTTTATATTTAGATATGTTTTTCTTAATATTATTCATTATTTGCACTCAAGAATTACTCACTTTTTAGTTAAAAACACCTTAAAATAACAGAATAAATGTTCAAAATGTCATTAGCATGGATGTCCACAGCAGCTGTGCCTTGTATATACTAGCTTTTTAAAGAGTTAATATCATGATTATAAAATAAAACAGATGTTATTCTTTCTTTAAATTAATCAAGGAGAGGATTTATCCAATAAATTTCCTTTTAAAAATAAAATTATAGTATATAAAAAAAGAATTAAAGTTTGTCCTCCATATTCTGTTTTCAAAACAAGGTCATACTATAACAGCTGGTTAATAATCAAAATTTCATTTTCACATATGACAATAGTTTGAAAATATAAAGTTTCTTCATGGCAACAAGTAGCCATTTTATCCCAGCCTGAAAATAGAAGCATGTATTGTATTTTAAGAATAGAAGTTGAATATTAGGGGCGTACATCAATTGTATGTCATTAGAATGGATAATAATTTTTATGTTTATTTTATAATTAAAATTTTTATTTTACTTATTTGCATAGGACTTTTGTGTTTTAAAAAGCCCCATAAAGGACTATTGCATTGTGATTATAGTAAGGCTCATAATCTTATTTAAATTAAAATTTGTCATTAGCATGGACAAATATCAGTGTCATTAGCATGGTTTTTCTGTCCATGCTAAAGACTCCTATGTGCAGAAATGTAACCATTGCTTATATTGTATCTTTTACAAAGTTTAATTTTACATATAAATTTAGGTTTTACATTTATTATCCATAAAATATGCATTAAATCTGTCAGAAAATCACTAAGACAGCTTCTTACATTGTTAGTGTCAGAATGTTGCTCATGTAAACAAAGTTTGCTCTTTGGTAATGTTTTTATTCTCCTTATATGTATATATGTAAAAATGGAAACCATTTGCTGAAAAGGAAGGGTAGTAAATATAGAAAAAAATATTTAGACAGGAAGAAAATAAAAATTTCTTAATATATTTATTCCATGCAATTTGTTTTGTCATTAGCATGGCTCAAAAAATATTAATTATTTTTTTAAAGTTAATTTTTAAATATTTAGCTCTGCTGACTACATGTAAAGTATACATAATACTATATTAACAACACCTATTTTTTGAGAAATTTTGCTAACAGTAATTTTTTTAAGATTTCACTTTTGAAATTGTCCCCTATTTTGAGAATCACCCATATATATATAGAACCTGCCAATTGAATGCATTTGTGAACAAAAATGGATTTAAAAATGAATTAGAAAATCCAATGATTTTGCTTTGCCGAACTGTCCCGTTCACATAGAAAGCAAGGCATTTTTGTATACACAGCTTTTTGTGCCAATAATATTAATGTACATTTGAAGTCACTGCAGATAAACCATTTGTCTATCTCATGCTGAATACAATCAGATTGTTTTCTAAAAGTCGTTAGATAAGTTCGAAAGCATCCACAAGTATAGTTTACATTATCTGTGACTATTACATGATGCTTGTTCTCGGCGATGAATCTTAGAAATCACCTCTGGTTGATCGCAAACAAACTATACGTGATAAAAGAAAACTAAGAACAGTTGTGTAATTAGCATAGAATTGTGCATTGTTTCTTAATCATCTGATATGTAGACTAGTGTAACTTTTACTTACTGTATTTTTTATTTAAGAGTTTTAATTTTATCACATTTTTCATTATATACAAGTATGATTTTGTTATATAATGTACCTATTCGTAGAGTTTTTTCTATCATTTCTTTTTTACTTATAATTTATTGAAACTCTGCAATAAATTTCAATTTGTCAGGAAAGTACTTCTATGTCTTGCGAAAATCCATTATTGGCATTCCTATTAATTCCCTTTTTTATAAGGGGATTCCCCTTTTTTAGCCACATTAAACATACATATTTAAGTAACATAAAACCTTATCAAACTTTTGGATGTAAATATATATAAATATTTCTGGTAATAAAATAAATGTGAACTCATTATCTTGCATTTTCTGTTATTGGGGAAAGTCAGTAAAATTGAATTTATTTTTTTAAATAAAAACCTGTGAACTGCCCATTAAGTTTTTTTTATTAGTCATCAAAACACACTTTGAGTTGCTTATTTATGCAACTAGATGAAAATTGAAGGGGGTACATTGGGGAAAATCAGCCATTGAAGTTGCCCCCTTTTTTACTTAAAAAAATGACAAAAAGTAATTTTTGACAGCATTTTTATAAAATGAGGTTCACAAAAATCTGTTTAAATGAAAGTTTACTTTATCCTGAACAAAACAAAAAAAAATTGAAAGCTCTAGCTTAAACCTGAAAGAAGTTTTGGACTTTTATGTTGTCACATGTGCTATTCAAAATGGCGGCAAATCGGCCATCTTGGGAGCTATTTAAAAGCTCATAACTCACAAACCTTTTGATCTATTTCAATATAATTTATGTTTTTGGAATCAGCATTAGAAATTCTACAAATTCACTGAATTTTATCAAAATTGGTGATGGTGGGTGCCATGGTCTGGGTGATCTGCCATGGAATGACCCAAACCTAATTATCGAAGTTAAGGGTTGGAAATTAGCCCCGCATTTCGCTTCGTTATACTTATCTAATGAGCACCTAATACTAATCACAGAAGCGCCTCATCAGAATGATCCTATGTCTAAATTATAAGTGAAAACTGATAATTCTGGATGGCAACTTATTGATATAAATTAAGGGGAGGAGTATTAGCCCCCATTCCCCCACTTATACTAATCGATTGAACTTTCAAAACTAATCAGGGAAGTGCCTAATCAGAATATACCTATATCCATAATTTCAAGTGAATTGTATATTTTTATCAGGAGTTACGGTGTCAGGCATGTACATACATACAGAATGGGCGGGCAGATAATCTCCCAAGCTTCGATAGCCTGTCAGTTAAAAATCATTATTACAGTACCATCTTGTGGCAAAATATTTTCAAATTGAAGGAAGACCGGACAGATATTCCCAAAAACGTATCCAAAGAAATTTGGTTCAATTCTACGCATGTCTTCATACAGTGTTTGTGTTTGATGTAGAATAATGTAAATGACACAAAAATTGTGATTACAGCATGGCCTTACAACGAAATATTTCCATATTGAAAATGGACCTGCTGGCTACAGCCAAAAACATGCATAAATATTTGGTTCATTCTATGCATAACTTCATACATTTTTGATGATATGATGGCGACACTGGGACAGACAGGTTTTGAATAAACATGTTTTTTGGGATATTGGATCCCTAAAACATATAAATTTGCCAAAAAAATTGATTACTCTCTTAAAACGAAAAAGCTGAATTAACTCAAGTTGAGCTGAAATCCACTCTTTTCCCATGTTGAAAGGAACCTTCTCAAGAAGAGCTGAAAGAACTCAAGTGAATGAGCTGTTTTTAATCAACTCATGATTGAGTGATCTCTATTTTACTCATACTTGAGTGAAATCAAATCAATAAAGGTTAAATCCAGTAGTACTTGAGTGATTTGTAATCAAGTCATACTTGAGTGAAATGAAGTCATTTAAGACAGAATCTCGTAGCACTTGAGCGATTTGTAACCAAATCATACTTGAGTGAAATGAAGTCTTTAGGATTAAATCGAGTAGCACTTGAGTTAGCTGCAGCCAACTCGTATTTGAGTGAAGCGAAATAACTTAAGGCAAATCCAGTTGCACTTGAGCGATTTGTTATCAATTCAAGTTGGAGTGAAATGTTCTCATTTTTTATTTAATCCAGTAGCACTTAGGCGATTTGTAACCAATTCACACATGAATGAAATCAACTCATTTAAGAGTGAATCCAAAACTCCTTGAATTTGAAGAATTGAATAAATTCACTCTTAAGAAAAGCAAAATTGCTTAAAATTACAAAAATCTTCAAGCGATTTCTAAATCGTCTGAATAAAATCACATCATTTAAAACTAAATTCAGTAATCCTCGATTAATTTTTATCAATGAAATTCAATATAACATGGAATTATTGCCACATTTTAAAGTGTTGCAATTAAATTCTCATTTCGGATTTAAATTTCTGTTTATTGACATTACAAAGGTATATATATATATATATATATAAAGAGAGAGAGAGAGAGAGAGAGAGATTGGAAAACTGTAACATGGATTCTCCAATATTTCTTCCAAGTCTTTAATTAACAAGACTTAAAACATTCTAATTTATATCACTGAAAGTTCTCTAATGAATCATAAAAACATTTTTTTTTCTTTCTAATTCAATGAAACTGTTTCCTATGTCAATTTAGGGGAAAAGGCAATTGAATCGTTATACAAAATTCTTACATGAATTTTTTATTATTCTGTCAAATCAGAAATTTTTAACATCAGTATTTTCTTTTGTTAAATTTAAAAGTACATATATTCATTAAATTGAAAATACTGGTGATCTCAAAATTGCAAATTTGTAAACCCTTATTCATGCAAACTGCCTAAATTTGCATAACTGTACAACAGCACCCGAACAACATTAAACAGAATATCAGCTTCTGATGCTGTGGTGCTAATGGGATTTTTCCTTTCTTTTCTTGGGCAATTTCAAGTTTACATATTTTCCAATGATACTTATAGCTTCAGATATGCTTATATACAATTTTAATTTTTTCATTAGCTTCTGATTTAATTGCAAATAACAATTATTTTTTTATTAAAAATTTACGATTTCAATCAAATAAACAAATCTTAGGCATCTTACTAAAAAAATATTGAAAAAATAAACTTGATATCAGCCCAACGATTCAACTTCAGCACCACAATGTCAGAAGCTGATTATTCCCCTTAAGAGTTTAGATAATCCTATGCAGAAGTTATTTTCAAATATCTTGTTTGGATTTTAAAATTTTTACCTTTTTTTTGGGGGGGGGGGGCATAGAATATTTGAGGATGATCTGTAAGTGGGTTAGTTTTTACTTTTGCAATTTTGGTTAGTTTTTTTTTTTTGTATTAATAGGAGTTTCAGAACCAGTTTTGAAAAAGAATGTATTAAGAAACATAAAACCTAAATTTAAAAAAGTATTCCCCCCCCCCCTCAACACACATGGCCAGTGCAGGGTTTAAATAAATGAAATTGAAAATATTTTAAATGGTTAAACATCAACCCATGATACCTTGTTGTAATTATTCCTCGATTTAAATCTCAATCAAAATCTTATATTTCTTAAACTGACTAAATTTTAAAAAAATATTTTAATTCTTTAGTTTGAAATCTGAAATGGCTTTGAAATCTTAGATAAAATAATTGTTACCCATAGCATTTATATAAGCACATTGCAATTGGGAAATGTGGAGGAATGCCATTAAAAAACTTGTATAGCTAAAATTTGGATTATGGACAATTATTTTATTGTATGAAGAACCTTCAACTAAATATTGTAGTACAAAAGTACTAACTGGAAATAACTGAGAAATGGATTTATTGACCATGTGCGATTGTTCTTTATATCATTTAAAACATTTGTTAAAACTTGAATTTATATTCAAGAATAACTTATTTCTTCTTAATTAATCTTTTAATTTTTTATTTTATTCAATGTTTCTTAAATCAACTAACTTTTAAATAAATATAAAAGCATAAGACTGCAGCATTTTATGTCAAAAGTTAGAGCCAAATGTGCAATTTAGAATGTTGCAAGAAAGAAAAAAAACTAATTTTATTTAACAACAAAAACATTTTATTTAGCAAGAACAAAATAAACCTAACATTAATTGATAATTCTTTCCAACATCAGATAAACAAGTTTGAATAATATCTTTAACAGGACCTTTATAAATATAACAGTCCATTTGCATTAAACATTAAATACATAAAGAGCATATTGTAATCTGTCCACTGGTTTGTCCAACTTTTAAAATCTTAGGCAAAATAGACGCTTTCTTGAAGATCCTTGAGATTAAATAAGATTGTTGAATTTGACTCCTCACAGTAGAATTTTACTGCTCCATGAAATCATCTTCCTGTGTTAAAAGAAAATATTGAAATTACGTTAAATAGCAATAAATATAATGTTAAGGAATGATTATGAACATATTAAAATATTTTGCAGTTTTCAGATTAAATGTTTTATAAAATTTCCCATCCATAGTCTAAACAAAAAATGAACCATACACTAAAAATTTTAGCTTTATAAATATTACACTACTGAAAATTCAGCCAATCATGAATAAAATGGAAATTGAATAAATAAATCCTGTACGATTACACTTGTTTAAATCATGGTGTTACTTCTGATACAATCTTAAAACAAATCACCATTTTAAAAACAAATTTAAAATGAAAGTTCTTAAAGCAACATTATAAAATATTGTTGAAAATTCACCTTTGTTGCTACTTTCAAAATGTATCAGCGTTGGCAAATACCCAACCAATACAGGTTTTTGTGGATTTTTAGTTGTTTTTCTATATATTTGCATATTCATATAATAAAAGATAGAACCTACAACAATTAGACCAGGGTTGGAACGGTTTAAACCAATTGGTTTTAACTATGGTTTAAACAACTGTTTACTCCTTTTGGTTTAAACAACGGTTTAGTTTAAACCAACTGGTTTTTTCTAAAAAAAGAAAATTGGTTTTTTTTCAGAAGAAATCTAATGACATTTTCTCTTTTTCTTAATAATTTATGTATGTCAGATTATTGAATATAAATAACTTCTATTATTTAACACTTTATATCAGCAATAAGCATTGGATGTAGCAGGTTTATATCATTTTTTGGGTATAGAATTAAAATCAGTCTGCATTGGTGAATATATTTATTTCTCTTTAGAAAAAGCTTCGAACATGTGAATTGATCTAATATAAAATAGATTAAAAATATTCAATATTTAATAGAAAAATCTTAATTTTTTGAAAACTGCAGATTATTTAACGCAATAACATAACACAATCCATAAGATTTCAAACTGTAAAGGAAATACCCAATCTTAGTTGGGGAGGTTATCTTAAGCATTAAAATCAAAATATGAAGTCGAATAAGAGAGTTTTCAAAGATTGGATGCCACTTATAGCATTTTAATAATAGTGATTTTTCCCCCCTGTTAGTTATCTACTAAATCTATGACCAAAAATGTTGACTTCAAATTGTCATTCAAGAAACAAAATCTCAAGAAGTATTTGAAATTTATTATTTCGATAGCTATGGAGAAGAATATTTTATTTATCAGACTACTTTCAATTTACATTAAATACATAAAGAGCATATTGTAATCTGTAATTAAAAGATTAGTTATAAAGATTTTCAGAGTATCAATTCTTCACTGTATACAGCACTTTATTCTTAGAACATAAGACAGTTTGCTAATACTGTTTAAATTAAAATTTAATTTCTTTTATTTTTTACATAAATTTATTGTAAATATTTAATTTAAATCATTTTAAAATGAAGTTACAGTTTATAATCCAATGTCTATTTTTATCAATAAATATGCATGTATATGTAATGGTGATTTTGAATATAGAGACACATAACTCATTGATCTTTAAGATTTTAGTCAAGCTGTAAAAGAAATTCTTCTTGATTAGGAAAATTACCCGGGTGCAGGGGCCTCGCTAAGGGGGGGGGGGCAGGGGGGAGCCTCCCCCCCCAAACATTCGTAAATGCTGTTACACTTGGCAAATTTAATTAAAATTTTAATAAAAATTGTAGTACATTTTCTATTTTTGATAAAATTTGCAAAAGTTACAAATCTAATTGGAAATATTATTAAACTTTTTACAAATAAGAACTGTAACACATTTTCTAAGTGTGGTAACTTGGCAAAATTATAAAACGAGTTGGCAAATATGAAAATTTGACTTGGCAATTTAAGGTCTTCTCCCCCACCAATTAAAAGTCCTAAGAGGTTGGAAGGATTTTGGATTTTGTACTCTACAAACAATGGGGTGCTGCAGCACTGATTTGCTAGCAAATTATTTTTCGATATTTTATTTATAGGTATTTTTTAGGTCTCGCGTATAAGTCGACCCCCCACTTTGAAGTTCTTTTTTTTGTCTAAAATTTTTCGACTTATACGCGAGTATATACGGTAATTGATGATTTTGTATTTTGGTTCTTATCTACTCAGCATTTATAGTTTTTCCTGGGAATAAGTAAATTAGATCTTTACTCTCCTTCTTCTTTTTACATGATGATTTTTAGGTATAATCTTCTACAGAAATTATCTTGGCAGCATAACAGCAAACAAACTTGGATACTTTTTGGTTAGCTGGGCTTTAATGTTATTTATATACACACACATATATGTTCATGTTGGCGTATACAATATACAGTCGACTCTCGTTAATTCGAAATCGGATAATTCGAATCCTCGCTTAATTCGAACTAAACATGAAGTCCCGAAATTATCAATGGCAGAATAACGTTAAACTTTTTCATTAATTCGAACTCATTTTCTCTTGACATTGTTTGATTCGAACTAACGAGAATTCCAATTTTTCATTCTTACTTTCTTTCTCACAGATTTTAGATGATTTGAATAACTTTCTTTCTTCCATTTTTGTGAAAACTGTTCCAAACGAGTATACATATAATCCCATGCATTTGATATCCACTCTCTAAGTGCCCCACCTGTCTACCAGTGACGCTTCAGACTTTTCTTCCATTGTGCTTGTTTCTAATCTTCTTACTAGTTCATGTATTTATACATTCTATTTAATATTAAGTCATATTCTGATGATAATAGAAATAATGAATTTAAAAAACACTATAACATTAATTCCTCTGTAATAGTACCATATTAAGCATAAGCATGTTCTCATTTCATACTTTCCATAATTCAAACTCCGGATAATTCGAACATTTCTTGTGGTCCCGACGTGTTCGAATTAACGAGAGCCGACTGTATTTGTATACATATGCATATACATAAATATATGTGTGTGTAGTATATATATAACCAAGGGTAGGGAAATACATCATTTTTCTCACCAGTGACAAGTGGATTTTCTGGCAAGGTTAGTGCATTTTAAATTTTTGAAAAACTGCAGGCAATACAGACATTATCAAAAACATTTTTTTTATCTTGATATTTTATCTTTCCAAATTTTTACAGTGTAAATATGGTACTAAATTCAATCTTATTAAGCCACCTCTGTTGTATATATTTCTTAATATTATAGGAAAAAAGAATTACAAAAATGCATTGTAGTAATAGTAATTTCGTCTGTAATTGCATGCGATTTTGTCATAACTATTTTCAACTGCGTGTGTGTTGCATCTTGCGGGCTGGTGGAATAAATCCTTGGTGGTAAGGTTTTTGTAAAATTCACTGCCCCTGTATATAACACAGGCACCCACCTAACCCAAAAGTACCCAAATTATTCCTCTAATCACCGAAAGGATACATAGTCTCCAATATTGTACATTTGTGTCTTACATGTCAATGCTTGTTTTTAATATAAAATTCTTATTAGCTTTTTATTGCTTTTCAGTAATGTTCTTTAACTTCTATGAAGCTAAAGGAAACTTTTTAATCAGAAAATAAGTATTTTCCATATTTAATTACATATTTATTAAAAGGCTTCAAACAGTGTGTGCTATGTCTACCCAGAAGAGGAAAAACCTCTTTCTGTGAGCTTTTCAACATATACTCCTTTATCATAGTTTGACATAAACTAGTTATTTTAAGATGCATTTTACAGCAAATTCTTCAGCAGTTGTTATAACTTTTCCTGCCAATATTTGAAGCTACACTAAGCATTTTACTGAGCCTCTAGTACAATTTACAACCCGTTTACTGTCATTTGTAGAAAAAAAAAATTACCAATGGACAAAAATTTTATGTTTTTGAAACATGAAAATCAAATTTGTAAATAGTAATGCTTAAATTGGCTCAATGCACAATTACTAAAAAATTTTACCTCTTCAATTTGTAGATGGGAAGTAAGGAAATCTGAAATTAATTTCTAAATATATATATATATATATATATATATATATATATATATATATATATATATATATATATATATATATATACAGCAAATTTTTCACGTTGATATCATAATTTATATAAAGACATAGCTTTGTTCTTTTCTGTTTCTATGCTCTATATATCAAGACTGCAAAAAATCCAACTTTTTCTAAAAAAGGCCAGGCTGGCCGGCTTTTATTGGAAAAAACCGGTCTTTTGTGGAATAAGCCGGCTTTTATTAGCTTTTTTCCAGTGCATATATTTCTATTTATTTTTAACACCTTCTTTTGTTAATTTACCTTACTAATGGGCATTTTATATAAATTAAAACTAAAATCCTATTAAATTCATTTAAAATCATGTTTCAGATGTCCACTTTTATAGCCAGTTAATAATATACCACAAAAAACCTCCTAAATAGCCAATATGATTAACAGACATCTATACTATAGATCCAACAGCATAGCTAGAATGAGTGATCTGACACCCACTGTGGATGTAAATGGTGTATCCCTGCCCCATCCATCATATTTTTTCAATCACAACTTAATGTCCTTACAACAATAATTTCCGTTGATACATACTGACCAGAATCTCGAAATTTCAATTAAAGTCTATCTTAAACCTGATTTGAACATGCAAAAAAGAATTCCTCGTAACCCAGTATATGTACAGAATAAAATATTTTCCATGGAAACGCAACTTGACTAGAACCTGAAAATTCTGTTTAAATTAAACCCGATTCAAACCCCCCAAAAATTCCATTAAACTGTAATATGATTTTTAAAAAAACTGCGGATACACACCAACAAGAACCTGAAAATTGAACTGAAACTCCCAATCCAAACTCAAAAAAGAAAAAAAAATTCAATGAAACATAAATTGTCCCAGAATGATAAAATGATTTCTGTCGAAATAAACACATCAGAACCTGAAAATTTCAATTAAAATCTTTCCTAAACCCAATCCAAACACCATAAAAAAGAATCTAATTATAATCCAATCTGTCCACAACAATATAATATATATTGGAATGCAACCCCATAACAGCCTAAAAATTCCACTTGAAGTCAACTTGAAACAAGGTTCAAACCCTTAAAAAAAAAAAAAAAAAAAAAAAAAAAAATAATCCAAACATATCCCGAAACCATAATTTTTATCGATATGTACTATCCAGAACCTGAAAATTCCAATTTAACTCTATCTTAAACCAGATCCGAAACAGAAAAAAAAATCATGTAACCATAGCCCAGTATCTGTACAGGACAAAATATTTTCCATGGAAATGCAACCTGACCAGAACCTGAACATTCCATTTGAATTGAACCCAATCCATCTCTAAAAAAATCCAATCAAAGCCTAACCTGATCGGAAAAAGAAAAATAGTTTCTTCTGATACATACTGACAGGAAACAGAATGTTAATCTGAAATTCAATTCCAAACCCCAAAAAGAAAGAAAAAATCAATGGAAACATAAATCTGTCCAATAAAGACAAAATAATTATTGTCAAAATACACTCTGAAGAACCGGAAAATTTTAATTAAAATCAATTTAAACCTACTCTAAACACCATAAAAAAAAATTCCATTCAATTGTAACCCATTAAAATTGTGAGAAAATGATACATTGAAATGCAACTCGACAAGAACCTGAAAATTGAATTTGAAATCTATCCGAAACCAGATAAATCACTCCCCCTCCCCCCCCAAAAAAAGAAAAAAGTAATAATTAAAATCTATCCAACCATATCCTGATCCGAGAAAGAAAATATAATTTACATCGATATACACAGACAAAACTTATAAATCCCAACTTAAGTGTATCTTAAACCCAATCCACACCCCCCCCCCCCAAAAAAAAAATCCGTATAATCATAACATGGTGTGTGTACAGGACAAAATATTTCCAGTCCAAATGCAATGTGACCAGAACTTGAAAATTCCATTTGAACTCTATTAAATCCAAAAAAAATTCTGTCGAATCTTAACCTGATTCGAAAAAGAAAAAATAATTTCTGCTGACATATATTTACAAAAACCCAATCTGAGCATCCCCCCTCCCAAAAAAAGAAAAGAAAAGAAATCAGCGGAAAGATTAATCTGTTTAAGAAAGGCAAAATAATTTCCGTCAACATGCACACCTAGAACCTGAAAGTTCCTATTGATAGCTATCCTAACTCCCCCCCCCCCAACAGGAAAAAAAAAATATGTCTAATTATAACCCAATCTGTCCACGACAAATAATATATGTTGAAGTGCAACCCAATAAGAACAAAAAAATTCCATTTGAAATCAACCCGAAACCTCAAAAAAAAAAAAAAAAAAAAAAAAAAAACTATGCAAACATATTTCGATTTGAGAAAGAAAATTTAATTTTCATCAATACATACTGACCAGAACCTGGAAATTCCAATTGCACTCTATCTTAAACCCGATCCAAACCAGAGAAAAAAAAATGTCATGTAACCATAGCCCAGTATCTGTACAATACAACATATTTTTCATGGAAATGCAATTCAATCAAACCCTAACCTGATCCGAAAAAGAAAAATAGTTTCTGCTGATACATTTTGACAGAAACCAGAAAGTTAAACTGAAACCCAATTCCACCCCCCCCCCCCCCAAAAAAAAAAAAAAAAAAAAAAAAAATTCAATAGAAACGTAAATCTGTCCAATAGAGACAAAATAATTATTGTCAACATACATTGACAAGAATTGGGAAAATTCCAATTAAAATCAATTTAAACCTATTCCAAACAACACCAAAAAAAATCCATTCAATCGTAACTCAACAAATCTGTGACAAAATGATATTATACATTGAAATGGAACTTGACAAGAACTTGAAAATTCAATTTGAAATCGATTCGAAACCAGATAAATCACCCTCCCCCCTCCCCCCAAAAAAAGAAAGAAATTAAAATCTGCCCAACCATATCCCGAGTTGTATAATATAGATGCACGCCGTTTGCAGACAAATTTTATGTACTTTGCAGAAAATTTTAGGAAAAAAAACAATTTTTATTTTTGTAACTTTTTTTAGTACCAAAAAAAAAATCTCTTCAATTTTACATACAAATTATTTACTGTAAATGCGAATTTTGCAAAAAAAAAAACCCTCGAAAAATCATGAATTTCAACAAAGAATTGCATAAGAAAACCTGCATTTCGGGGAAGAATCGCGTGAAAAGCATGCATTTCAACAAAGAATCGTGTAAAAAACTAACATTTTGACAAAAACCTGCACGAAAAACGTATGTTCCATCCATGAACCACGTAAAAAAAGTGAATTTCGTGCATGAATCTCATTAAAAAATGCGAATTTCGTGCATTATTATTGTAAAAACCACAAATTTTGTGCGTGGTTCTCATAAAAACCGCTAATTTCGTGCATGGTTCTTGTAAAAAACATGAATTTCGTACGTGGTTCTTGTAAAAATCACAAATTACGACCATGAATCTCGTAAAAACCACGAATTACGTCCATAAATCTCATAAAAACCTCAAATTATGTCCAGGAATCGCTCAAAAACCGCAAATTAAGTCCATGAATCGCTCAAAAACCGCGAATTGCATCAATGAATCGCCCAAGAAACACGGATTATTCCATGAATCGCGTAAAAAACAGGAATTACGTCGACAGATCGCATAAAAATCGTGAATTTCATCGATATCGCTGAAAAAACGCAAATTTCGTTGGAAGATACCTCAAAAAACACAAATTTCGTCAACATAAACTCAAAGAGGTCATTATATCCATGAATCGCTTAAAAATAGTGAGTTACCTCCATAAATAGCATAAGAAACATCAATTTTGCCGACAGATTGCTCAAAAAACAGAAATTTCATCGACAGATTGCTTAATAAACGCGAATTTCTTCGACTGATCACATAAAAAAGAGAATTATGTTTGTATAGTGTTCATTCTAGGCCATTTTTGAAGGGTGCAGCACCCTGCTCTTTTTCAAATTTACAAAATGCACCCTGCCCTTTTTAAAAGTTGTAAAATGCACCACTGGTTTTACCCAGAGATTTTTAATAAATATTTTTTTTTATTCCGTAGTGTTTCTAAATTTGTGTGCCCAAAAATGATAATTTTTTTTTCATTTCTTTAAGAAAAATAACATAAAACTATTGAATCATGTTTTAATTTAATTGTATTTTTAATTTTTATATCATAAAATCATTTGAAATTAATGTTATTTGATTTATCATATTTAAAAATTATGTGTTTCATTGCTTTCTTTTTTCCCCTTCTAAAGGCAATAACAATTTTTTTCTGGCAAAAGTGCCCTTTTCTGCTGCAGTAGTTCCTTTTGTAGTGAATAGCACCATGCCCTTTTTATTTCTAGAGCGAACACTAGTTTATAAATCATATAAAAAAGAATTACGTCCATAAATCTCTTAAAAAATGTGAATTACGTTCATGAATCGCATAAAAAACTCGAATTTCGCCGACAGATCTCTAATAAAACGCGAAATTCATTGACAGATCTCATAAAACGCGAATTTTGTCGACAGATCGCATAGCGAATTACGTCCATAAGTCACTTAAAAAACACGAATTATGTGCATGAATCACATAAAAAACGTGAATTACTTTTATAAATCGCGTAAAAAATTCGAATTACGTCCATGAAGTGTGTAATAAAAGCAAATTTTGTACATACTAAATAAATATAAAAATGCGTATTTTATTAGACATTATAATTAACTTGCAGAAAGTTTTTGACCCAATATTACGTGCGCAGAAAGTTTTTGGTTTTATACAAGTCTGACCATATCCTGATATGAGAAAGAAAATATAATTTCCGTCGATATACACAGACAAAACCTATAAATCCCAACTAAAGTTTATCATTAACCCAATCCGAATCCAAAAAAAATTCCATATAATCATAATACGATATCAGTACAGGACAAAATACTATTTCTCATTGAAATGCAACCTGACCAGAACTTAAAAATTCCATTTGAATTGAACTACATCCAAACCTGAAAACAATTCTATTGAACCTTAACCTGATTCAAAAAAAAAAAAAAAAAAAAAAAAAAAAAAAAAAAAAAAAAAAAACTGCAGATACACATTTACAAAAACCCAATCAGAGCCAAAAAAAAGTCAGTGAAAACATAAATCTGTTTAAAAAGGACAAAATAATTTCTGTCAACGTGCACCGCCCAGAACCTGAAAATTCCTATTAAAATCTATCCTAAACCCTAAAAGAAAATTGTCAAATTATACCCATTCTGTCTTCGACAAAATAATATACGTTGAAATGCAACCCGAGAAGAATATAAAAATTTCGTTTGAGGTCAACCCGAAACCAGATAAAAAAAATAAAAAGAATATTGCCCAGTTAAACTGATGGCATTGAGCTCACAGGCTACGCATACTAATTGTACATAACTCCTTGTATTTTCGTTAATTCCGTTCGAAAAAAAAAAATAAGAAGGGGAAGCAGCTCTCCCCTTTCTCCTTTTTTATACTTAGTCATTGAACTTCCTAAACTATCAAGTACATGCTTTATCATATTAAAAAATCTATATCCAAAATTCAGAGCAAATCGGATAATTCTTAATAAAAACCCATTTAGCATTTATGTAATTTAAGAGGAGTTATTCCCCTTTTTTATACTTAACCATTAAACTTCCAAAACTATTCAGAGATTTGAACGAAATCTGACAATTCTGATTGAAAAATCCATTTATGCAAGTTAAGGGGAGGGGCATTAGAACACCCGTTCCCCCTGTTTATACTTATTCAATGAACACCTAATAACAGCCACGGACTCGCCTCATCAGAATGATCCTATATCTAAATTTTGAACGAAAACTGTTAATTCTGCATGAAAATCCCGTTTATATCAATTAAGGGGAGGGGCATGAGCCCCCCGTTCCCCCTGTTTATACTTATTCAATGAACACCTAATAACAGCCACGGTATCGCCTTATCCGAATGATCCTATATTTAAATTTTGGACAAAAACTGTTAATTCTGCATGAAAAACCCGTTTATATCAATTAAGGGGGGGGGGGGCATGAGCCCCCCGTTCCCCCTGTTTATACTTATTCAATGAACACCTAATAACAGCCATGGACTCGCCTCATCCGAATTATCTTTATCTAAATTTTGAACGAAAACTGTTAATTCTGCATGAAAATCCCGTTTATATCAATTAAGGGGGGGGCATGAGCCCCCCGTTCCCCCTGTTTATACTTATTCAATGTACACATAATAACAGTCACGGACTCGCCTCATCAGAATGATCCTATATCTAAATTTTGAACGAAAACTGTTAATTCTGCATGAAAATCCCGTTTATATCAATTAAGGGGGGGGGGGCATGAGCCCCCCGTTCCCCCTGTTTATACTTATTCAATGAACACATAATAACAGTCACGGAATCGCCTCATCAGAATGATCCTATATCTAAATTTTGGACAAAAACTGTTAATTCTGCATGAAAAACCCGTTTATATCAATTAAGGGGAGGGGCATGAGCCCCCCGTTCCCCCTGTTTATACTTATTCAATGAACACCTAATAACAGCCACAGTATCGCCTCATCCGAATGATCCTATATCTAAATTTTAAACGAAAACTGTTAATTCTGCATGAAAATCCCGTTTATATCAATTAAGGGGGGGGGGGGCATGAGCCCCCCGTTCCCCCTGTTTATACTTATTCAATGAACACATAATAACAGTCACGGAATCGCCTCATCAGAATGATCCTATATCTAAATTTTGAACGAAAACTGTTAATTCTGCATGAAAATCCCGTTTATATCAATTAAGGGGGGGGGGCATGAGCCCCCCGTTCCCCCTGTTTATACTTATTCAATGAACACATAATAACAGTCACGGAATCGCCTCATCAGAATGATCCTATATCTAAATTTTGGACAAAAACTGTTAATTCTGCATGAAAAACCCGTTTATATCAATTAAGGGGAGGGGCATGAGCCCCCCGTTCCCCCTGTTTATACTTATTCAATGAACACCTAATAACAGCCACAGTACCGCCTCATCCGAATGATCCTATATCTAAATTTTGAACGAAAACTGTTAATTCTGCATGAAAATCCCGTTTATATCAATTAGGGGGGGGGCATGAGCCCCCCGTTCTCCCTGTTTATACTTATTCAATGAACACATAATAACAGTCACGGAATCGCCTCATCAGAATGATCCTATATCTAAATTTTGGACAAAAACTGTTAATTCTGCATGAAAAACCCATTTACATCCATTAAAGGGGGGCATGAGCCCCCGTTCCCCCTCTTATACATGTCGAATGAACTTCAAAAACTAATCAGGGAAGCGCCTTGTCAGGATATACCTACATACAAAATTTTAAGAGGATCGGATATTTTTATCATGAGTTATCGCGTTACGCACATACGAACGAACATACAGAACGGACGGGCACATAAGCTCTCAGGCTATGATAGCCTGTGAGCTAAAAAGTCTATCCAACCATATCCCAATTCGAGGAAGAAAACGTAGTTCTCATCAGTACGTACTGACCAGAACTTGGAAATTCCAAATAAACTCTATCTTAAACCCAAAAACCCAATCCAACCCCCGCCCCCCCCCCCCAAAAAAAAAAATGCATGTAACCATAGTTCAGTATTTTCACATAACAGAATATTTCCCATGGAAATGCAAACTTGCCCAGGACTTGAAAATTTTGAATTTTACCCGATCCATTCTAAAAAAAAAAAAAGAAAAAAAAATCAAACTTTAACTTGATCTGAAAAAGAAAAATAGTTTTTGCTGATACATACTGACAGGTACCAGAAAGTTAACCTGAAACCCAATTCCAAATCCGAAAAAAAAAATCAATGGAAACATAAATCTGTTCAATAAAGACACAATAATTATTGTCAACATACACTATGCAGAACCGGGAAATTCCAATTAAAATCAATTTAAACCTATTCCGAACACCATAAAAGAAAATCCACTCAATTGTAACCTAAAAAATCTGTGACAAAATGATATACATTGAAAAGAAACTCGACAAGAACCTGAAAATTCAATTTGAAGTCAATCCGAAACCAGATAAATCACTCCCGCCCCCCCCCCCCAAAAAAAAATAATATTTAAAATCTATCAACCATACCCTGATCTGAGAAAGAAATTATAATTTCTGTGGATATACACAGACAGAACCTATAAATCTTAAATATACCCAATCTAAACCGCCCTGCCCCCACCCAAAAAAAAATCCATATAATCATAACACGGTATGTGTACAGGACAAAATATTTCCGGTGGAAATGCAATTTGACCAGAACATAAAAATTTCGTTTGAATTGAACTCTATCTAAACTAAAAAAAAAAATTCTATCGAATCTTAACCTGATTCGAAAGAGAAAAAATAATTTTTGCTGACATACATTTATAAAACCGAATCTGACCCCCCTCCCCCCCAAAAAAAATCAATCGAAAGATTAATCTGTTTAAGAAAGGCAAAGAGAGCCTGAAAATTCCTATTGATATCTATCCTCCCCCCCCCCTCTCTGAAAAAAAAATCTGCAAATATAACCCAATCTGTCAATGACAAATAATATACGTTAAAATGCAACCTGACAAGAACCTAAAAATTCCATTTGAAGTCAACCGAAAACCAGATTCAAACCCTCGAAAAAAATCTATCCAACCATATCCCAATTCGAGAAAGAACATGTAATTTTCACCAATGTACGTACTGACCAGAACCTGGAAATTCCAATTGAACTCTATTTAAAACCCGATCCAAACCAGAAAAACAAAAAAACAACAACAACAAAAATCTAACAATAATCCCAGAGAGTCAACGATTCCACTTTTGCCCAAAGTGAATAGTCACTCTAAAGAGGTTGGGCATATTTTGAGTATGTGATAGAGTGAGTATTCACTCCTCCGGAGTGAATAGTCACTCCTTTTTATTTAGAGTGTAAGCCGTAATGTAATGGACAATTTTTGAGTGTCCCTGTAAATAAAGTAATCATTCTAGAAACATCATTTTTAATAGGGTTCGTGCTAGGGCAAATGCCAAAAATGTTATGGCAATCCGAGTATATTTACGAGTGTTAGAGTGCGGCCAGACGGACAGACAAACCGAAAGCATAAACACTTTTCAACATTGTTAACCTTTCGCCGGGCGCGCAAATTTTCATCACATGAGCGAACGCGCGTTGTAAATTGTACAAGAGGCAAAACAAAAAACAATCAATTATTGCTGCTTTATTTTAATTTTACAAGTAATTTAACTTACAAATATGATATAAGTTATATCTGATCGCAATTTATGAAAGTATTCCGCAATACACTTATTTTGTTATAACATACTAATGCAGAAGTTTAGATGTATAAAAAGCTACTTGCTACTACAATCACGAAGAATAAAAATTAATAATGTATTACTAAACAATAATTAAGTAATTTCGGATTTACATAATTCGTCCTATATTGCATGTACATTAGTCGTTTCCCATATCAAGCGTAAAAGATTTGCTTTTTTGAAGGCTGTTTACAGATAAACCTTGCTCATTTCATGCACTGTTAACAGATTAAGATGACAGGTGCGGCTAATTGCGCAATCAGAAATACAAATAACTTCAGGAACTGGGTAAAGAGATCCAATTAACGAGTACAAACGGTTATTACCACTCACTACTGCTTGAATTTTGTTTTAAAGAAAAAAGAATATGATACTTTTTACAACGGCGCGCCGGGCGGAAGGTTAAAAGTGTTATAAAGGGAGAGCGCTAACAAGGAAGGTCTCCATTGGGGGCATACTCAGAATTTTTTGAAAAAAATACGAATTAAACTACTCATGTAGGTAATAAAGGATCAGTGAAAATTAGCGGCGGAATTACATTATTAGATATGTAAAAAAATAAAATAGTTTGGAATAATTGGCGTGAAAAGCTGAAAGCGACGCGGGATTTGGCGGGGCAGTGCATTTCCTCGCCAAAAGCAGACGATTTTAACGAATCTGAAAATTGATTTTAATTGACTTCACTGTTAAAAATCTGCAGCATTTACTGCAACGTCACTCCACTACTTTTATAGAATATCTCTCTTTTGACCAATGAGAATGCTCCCTAGCACTGTGAATTGACCATGTCATACACTGTTAAAAATCTGCTGCATTTTGTTGCAACGCACTCCACCGCTTGTATATAATATATCTATTCCAACCAATGAGAAAGCTCCATTTCACGGCCAAGTAACCGTTTTCTATACAAGTAAGGGAGTGCGTTGCAACAAAATGCAGCAGATTTTTAACAGTGTATTTTTCAATTTGGAACAATTTTAATCAATTTAAATTGTGTTTTAAATGATAAAATATATTAATTTCATTTTGTTATAAGTACATATAAACGTATATGACAAAATTACACTTAAAGTAAAGTAAAAATGCAAAACTAAAATTACTTAAACTAAAGTTATTTAAATAAATTGAACATAGAAAGTTTTTTCTTTTAAAAGTATTCGAAGCGTAAAAGCGTATTTTTCAAAATTTCGTTTTTTCGCCAACCGGAGATAAATCGCCAAATAAACGAAATTTTTATTATTTTTTTACGGACGTTATAAGGAGGTTCCGCCGAAATTTTTTTATAAACATATATAACTATATGAGAAGTACATTCTGTAATTTTTTCAGATTTTTCTGAGTATGCCCGTATGGAGACCTTCCTTGTAAGTCATCTTAAACTGCAAGAGCCGCTACTTCACATGACCAACGCGTGATGAAATTCTCGACCGCCTCTTCTATTTAATACAAGAAAAAATAAAATAAAATATCTCAATATTGAAGTTGTAGCGAGAACTTATTTAGAAAATTTAAGTTTTCATTAGAAACAGTTGGTCAAAATATAAAATGTGATAAATCTACATGTCCAGTGGCGCCAACTTTTGAAAAATATTGGGTGGGCTCAAAATTTTTTTTTAACAAATACATAAATATTGGGTGGGCTAAATCAATAATGGGTGGATAGACATATCAAATTATTGGGTGGGCTCGCGCCCCATGGGCCTACATAAGTTGGCGCCACTGTATATGTCACATTTCAAATATTCAATAAGTCAATTCCTATTACCATGGTCCTTTGTACTTTTCTACCTAAAACCTTTATCTGAGGTTCGACGGTTGGGCCTGAAATGGAAGTCCGTTTGGAAATATTTTCGTTAAAAGTAAAAAAAAAAACACCATAATTCTTTTGGCCTTCTTGATTCAAGACTTGAGCGGACATACTCCGTCTTGGCGTACGCTACCTAAAGCAGGAGATCTAATCCCAGGCTCCTTTGGGAAGAGGTTCATTTATTTTGAGGTTCGACTGGAAAAGACTAGTAGCGAATAGGGTAAAGCTCTGTTAGTCATTTAATAAAACAATATCGATTGAGAATTACGTGCGTTATTCTGAAAGAAAAATACATAATAAAAAATAATTGATTATAAGATCAGTGCGCTAGAAAACTACGTACTGATATTCATAAATATTTATTTATGAAATAATTGCATTTGAAAATATGTAATAATGATATGCAGTGTATTATAACCATACAAATTATGCAATTAATCAAATAATGAAATACGTTATTTTCTCACAAAATAATGTAATCTCAGACAGTTCTAAAACCTAGTTCGTTCCGCTAATTGAGTCTATATAATCTGAATTGAGTCTATATAAGTCTATATAAAGTTGGTTTAAATTTTTTTCCCGTGATAAATAATTTACTTTTAGATTGGTTTTTTTAAACACATCTAAAACCAAAGTACAAAAAATAATATTAGATATTTATAATTTTATTTCAGTGGTGTTGTCGTAAAAAACCCCGGAGTGCATACGCTAGACGAAGGTTATATACCAGGATAAACGATAAGCTACGAATGGTGTACGGAGTTTTCCAGAAGGTGCCCTGCGAACATAGCTATGTACCCTTCTCTAAATGTCTGTTTATTTGATAAATATCTAACAAGATTAAAATTTCACATCAAACTTGGCATATGAGGTGCGTTCGTATTTTAGCCAGTTTTATAAATATTTATATATTGATGCAATGGCTGTTGTGCTATTATGCAAAAATGCATGAATATAAAATTTACTTCGATTTATATATATGAAATTTATAGAATGGGAGGCGGTAGCACAAACAATCCCGTCAACGAGTTCACGGATGAAATTTTTTTGATTAGTTAAATCTCAATTCGCATATCAAAACGTAATCGATCTGCCAAGTCACATCTTGATAGAAAACACCTAAAAATCCGATTTTAGGTTTACTCGTAAGTTTATCATTATGTTTTCATGTACCGAAAGGCATGAAAACATGGAGGATGAGAGTAGAAAAATACAATGGTAAAGCTATGAATCAAGCGCTAGAGTTGGGGTGTTTTATTTAGATATAACTTGGCAGACCGATTGCGTTTTAATATGCGAATAAACTGATCCTACCCCACTAAAAATAATCTTAAGATTATCTGAAGAAATCGCCAATTTCTTCACAAATTCTACAGAAATTTGAAGAAAGTTTGTAGATTTAACTTAACTTAAAAATATCTGCAACATTTTAAAAGATATTTTTAAAAATATCTGCATAATGGGCCAAATACCGACGGATTTTCAACAGATTTTTGGGCCAAATACCTATAGATTTTCTACAGATTTTTTATTAGTAGGGTAGTACTTCATCCGTGAACTGGACGAGTTGATTGTCTGTGCTGCCGCCTCCCGGTCTATCAGAAAAAATTTAAATAATAGGACTCCATCTTAAGTGGCACGTACACTGTAAAAATAAGGACGATTTTACGGAAATACTACTGGTAATCTAGACGCCAGTACAATTTACTGTTTTTTAACGGAAAAATTCCCGTAAATTCCAGGAAAATACAGAAAATTTTCTGAAATTTACAGAAAATTTTCCGTTAAAAAACAGGAAGTTATACTAGCGTCCAGATTATCAGTAATATTTCCGTAAAATCATCCTTATTTTTACAGTGTACGTGCCATTTAAGATGGAGTCCTATTGTTTACATTATTTACATTTTCTTAGTGTAATCACCATGTCAAATCTAGATTCATTACCTATTATGGGATATCATTAAAATTATTATGTAAGATAGGATTTACTAGAATGAAGAAAACTTTAATATCATTTTAAATTTTGATTCAGTTTTCATAAAATTTGAAATGACTTGATGAAATTCTGTTACGATTATATTTATTAAATTTCAAACTATTCGGTTGGGTAGTTTTTGCGCTGTTATATGCGTACAAGTGGACAGTCTAGATGACCATTATAAATGCTACATATTTATATAAAAACCCGCCACTTTGCTCGCGTAATAGTTGAAATATGCTCGTATGTCTGATTTTCATTTGAAGTAATAATGTATTAAGAATAATTCCAAAACTTCCATTAAGCAACAGTTTGACTAAATTTCATTATTACAAGCATTATTCTAAAATGAGACATGAAATAATACGAAGAACTAAAGATAATCTTAAATAAACAATAACTTAAGGGTGTATTCCGAAAAAAGATTTTTCACCTTCAACAGCTCAAAATTTTCCGATACAATTCCAGACACATTTTTTAAAGTAGAAACATGAAACTTCCTGGGGTGATTTTTGAAGTGATGTATAAGATGCCGTGTGATGTAATTTTTCGCTGAATTGATTGGAATTTGATTTATAAACAATTGTTTTTCTATTCAATCGTTTTTTCGCTCCTAGATCTCCAGGTTCGGAAATTTCTGTTCAAATTGGCAACTTTAACAGAATTTTTTGCAACATTTTCTGGGTTTACCAAAAAATCGACCCTCACGGCACCTTGTGTAGTTTCTAAATAAGGGATTTTGAAAGTTTGGTGCATTTGAGAGCAAAAATAAGTTTAAAAATAAATCGGAAAATAGGCAGTTTGAATCGAAATACACCCTTAAAAAGTATTTTGAAACTTTTATGCTCAATTCATACGTTTAAATCAGTATTCACCTGAAGTATTTAGTTTTTTAGAAATAAACTTCGTATGCATTTACATCTTAAAATTAATCATCGTGTGACAATCCAAGTTCCTTTTCTAACGGTCTATAATCTCTCGAGGGGTAGTGCAACTGCCATAACATGTCTATGTTGAAGAAGGGACTGTCATCATTAATTTGCAAATATTAATTTTGAAATCGGTTTGATAGTTCCTAATATTCCATAGAAACGTAATTTAGAAAGTTTTTAAAAGATTTTTTAGAATATTTCTTGTTCCTGCTTACCCCAAGTGGTAGCGGTACTGGCATAATACATAGAGGATCATGAGAATGTAGGATCATGAGAATGATCTATGTAGAATCAGAGAGTGTTACCATTGATTCGAAACCATCACTTTTATAATCAGTTTATTACTTCCTGAGCTTGCACAGAAATCTAATTTAGGAACTTTTTAGAACGCTTTTTGCACCGCCCCTTCGCTTCACAACTCTTAATTTCAAATTTACTACCGACAGTTCTTAGAAAAAAATTATATTTTGTAAGTAACTATCATGACAAATATAAAGTTTCTAGACTCCTGAGTTGCATTAAATTCCCCATTTTAAATAATTTTGGCTCCTGCACCCTCTGTTGATTGTATCACCGACATAAAATGTAGCTTATGTTTGTAATGCTTTAACAGCTTCTATCACCACCAATTTATTTTAGAAATCGGTTTGATACGTGCTCCGATTGCTTACAGATTGCCATTTAGAAAGTTTTTACTTTATTAAAAATCTGCAGCATTTGTTGCATCGAAACTCTACCTCTCTTACAGACTATCTTTATTCTGACCAATAAGAATGCTTTATGATATATTCAAGTAACATATTCTTATCAAAGCGGTGGAGTGATGACAAAGTAAATCCTGCTTATTTTTAACAGTGTAGGACGATTTTCGCGCATTCCCCCCTTTTAAATTTTAAATTTCAAAATTTTAAGGAAGTATTAAAGATCATTTATATCGTATAAGTAATTACCAAGATAAATTTCATGCTTCTACTCCCTTCAGTAACACAAAAATCGCATTTTTAGAACGTTTTTTGCTCCCGCATCCCCTTTGGATTTGTGGCATCGACATAAGATGCAGCCTGTATTTGATTCCGAGCTAACACCATCATTTTGGTACGATTACTTTTGAAATCAGTTCGGTAGTTCCGGAGATTAGCCCCTACAAACAAACAAACAAACTTTACCTTTTTATAATATAGGTATAGATTACCAAGCTAAATTTAATGCTTCTAGTCCCTTCAGTAACATAAAATCATATTGGCACTCCGGGAAAGCCGACCGAAGTGAAAACTTGAACAATTACGTGTGTATTTTTTTAATCGTCCGGACATATTTGTTGAATCGTCAGGAAATATTTTATTGCGCAGACATATACATATTTACTTTTAGATGGAGTGTTTTTTGTACATTATTATAAACTACTACTACAAAAATTATATTACAATTTTCATTTAATGCGCTATTGTTTTTGAAAAATAATGCAAAAACAATTAATCGTGAAATGGCTTTCATCGAATGCGCTGCGGAAACTATTGATAATAAATTAAAAAAATTGTTCTATAATAATGTGATATTAAAGAACATATCAATATCTATTTAAAAAAAACCTCGCGATACCTTATGTCTAACTATTGTTGTTATCTCACTACAACTATTTTTTTTACATTAAAAAATACTATAAATTTGCCGACCAAAATCAGACCATGATATTGATAACTTTGCATTAATCCTTATCCAGATAAATTATTTTCTATCCTTGACTGTTTCAATATCTGTAGCTTAGTTTTTGAATTATTCAAATCGGACATGCCATTAAAAAATATTACGAATTTAAAAATGAAAATCTAAAGAAATAATAGCACTGCTGAGCGCTCGGTGGCCAATAATCTTAGAGATTGCGGCCGTAATCAAAATATTGCGAGTTCTAAGCCCGATTTCGCTGGCATGTACCAACGTTTTTTTACTCAAGAACATTTGTTTACAACGAACCTTTTACGGTGAAGGAAAACATCGTGAGGAAACCGGCATGTCTTAAAACCAAACATTTCAAACACGTTTAACATCCGCCTATGTAACCATGGTAAATTAACACCAAAATTGAGATGAGGTCAGAGTCCCATGAGTGGGAACATATAAGGCGTCGATAGATAGAAATAAATAAACAGCTGACTTGTGAATTTTTGTTTGTAATCGTATAGATAAGTGAAAAAAGGGTTAATTGCTCCATATAAAAAATAAAGTAAAGGGAAGATATGATCTTAGTTTCTCTATGTGTACATCCATGCGATGCCGGGGAGGTAGCTAGCTTACTATATAATGATACAAATTTTTATCCACGTGTTACGTAACATTTATTTGCTTATTTAAATAATTGTTTTCTTATTTGATGATGATCAGCAGTTCTATTAATTTATCAGCAATGGTAGATTTCAAATTCAAACTCAAAAGCACTGAATTGTCACAACTATAATATCTATGTTTAATTAACAGAAACGTGCATTGAATTGTATAGCAGCACTACTAAAAGCATTCTCTTTTTCTAACTCGTGTATGTGTATTTCGGAAACGAGTGTAATGTGGACCCAACGCGGACAGCAAAAGTCCACTGACACACCAATAGAGCGCAGGCAAGCATGCGGCGCGCTGTCCGCCCGCTCCGCCCTACCTCATACTGCACCATACACAATTTATGTACATAGTTGTATACAGAGGTGTCGGTACCAGTGTCGTGAGTTCAATGGTTTTTCCCCATATCAACAATGCTCAACGCGCCTAAAGAAGTTTTCACCATTATCAGAAGTTTAATCCAATTGCTGTCTACTTACGTTGTTACTATTTAATTACTATCAAAAATAAAAAATAAATAAAAAAAGTGATTGGAAAGTGCAGCATAATCGATGCACAATGTCATAATTTTTCTTTCTCAACGTTTTATCCCATCTGGTAACAATATAGGTTCTTAAACTTAAAATACAATTAAAATTTTAAAAATTAATTGGAAAATGGAGCAAAATCGGTGTAAAATATCATACTTTTCTTAACGTTTTATTCCATCTGGTAACCGTGCAAGATGTTAAACTTCAAATACAAATAAAATTTAAAAAATTGGTTGGAAAGTGCAGCCTAATCGATGTGCAATATCATAATTTTTCTTTCTTGAAGTTTTATTCATACTGGTAACAGTATACATTGTTAAGCTTTAAATACAATCAAAAATTAAAAAATTAAAAAAATGGTTAGAAAGTGCAGCATAATCGATATGCAGTATCATACTATTTCTTTCTTAACGTTTAATTCCATTTGGTAACAGTATGATTTCTTAAAGTTTAAATAATACAAAAATTTCAAAAATGAAAAAGTGGTTGGGAAGTGTAGCATAATCGATGCACAATGTCATGATTTTTCTTTCTTAAACTTTAATTCCATTCGGTAACAATATAAGTTGTTAAACTTTGACAATTAAAATTTAAAAAAAAATGGTTGGAAAGTGCATCGTTATCGAAGTGCAATATCATACTTTTTCTTTCTTAACGTTTTATTCCACTTGGTAACAGTATAATTTGCTAAACTTTAAATGCAATCAAAAATTCAAAAATTGAAAAATGTGATTGGAAAGTGCAGCATAATCGACACACAGTGTCAAGATTTTTCTTTCTTCAACTTTTATTCCATTTGGTATCAATTTATGTTGTTAAACTTTATATATAATCAAAAATTCAAAAATTCAAAATATATCTAATTCTTTACATGGCTCTATTTAATTTTTTTTTCTATATTCCACAAACATATCTTACTGCATTAAATGTAATTTAGCCTAAAAATGCTCAACTTACATAAAATGACTTTTAAGCTATTTTCGTTCAGACTCGGTAACCCTTACGAATTCTTTTGTCTAGCCCTGTATATGATCTACAGCACAGCTTAATATGAGAAAATTCATTTAAGCTTAAAAACTCATGTCACAATTAAAAATGCACTTCCATAAATCATCGCTAATATACACACACTCTTAATTCAATTACACTCTTAATTCAAAAGAACAAAATATTAACTCATAAAAGGAAAGAAGTTTTGTACGCGCGCTTTCATTCTTTCAGAGCGTCCGTTCAATCAACAAGTTGGAAATTCCATGTGAAGCGTAGCAAATGAAGTGCGTACGTACGATAAAAAAGTTTTTAAAATATCAATCTCATAAAATTGTAAATAGTTAATTACAATTAAAATGTGCACCAAACAATGTTCTCCTTATACCATTATGTAATGGAATACTTTTGTGTGGCCATGTAAATCAGTAACAAATGTCCTTTGCACCACAGATTATACAAAATATATATTGTAATATGTACTTTATAGATACATATCAATTTCATTACTTTCGAATGAATTATGAACCATTAAAATGCATTTGAAACATTTTCCCCCATCGACCGAAATGTAACGGAACGGAACTTTTGATTGTCCCTGTAATTGAACTATACATCCGATTTTGATAAAATTTGAAATAACTCGACAAAATTACGTAATAATTATGTATTTTAAATTTCAAACGATTAAAATCCATTTGAATGTTTTTTACCCCATTGACCGTCAAGTGACAATGTGTTTTGATAGTCCCTGTAATTAAACTATTTAATCCAATTTTCAGAAGATTAGAAATGACTCGAAATTCTTTTATAACAATTATATATTTCAAATTTTAAACCATTCGGTTGGGTAGTTTTTTCTCTGTTATATGCGGACAGACAGACGACTGGACTAGACAATGACTATCAGTGCTAAGTATTTACATAATTCCGAATGCACCTAAAAAGGAAACAGCCAAACATGGTGCACACAGATTTTAAGATTTTTAAATATGTTGTACAATTAATACAGCTAACTATTTTGGTGAAACCTTTTCTTTAAATATCCCTTATAGTTTGAGAAAATTGAGGTCAAACTTCAGCATACGTTTATAATGCCTATTAATTTATTCTGTTGGACATTGTCTTTACGATGTGTATTTAGTTTGCTAACACATAGGGGCGTATATGTATATATGATACAGGTCCTGAATCAAAAAGCGACCTGAAGATATTATAAACAACTAGAAAGAGCTCCAATGAGTTCTCCTATTTCGGGGATTTTTACCGGTATTAAATTACGTCCGTTGGAAATGTGGATTTTAACCTACTTTAAATTAAAACCTAGAGTAGGGTGGAGCTTAAAAGCTATGATTTTTTTTATATTATTTTTTTTTACAAGTCTCACCCTTTTATTTTGTTCCTTTTGATACAAAAACATTATATAAAAAGTTTGAGGAATAAATTTTAATATTTAAAGGTAGCTCAATTGACTCAAAAATTTATAAAAATGGAAAAAATTAAGAATATTAACAATACATATTACAAATGCGTATTTCCTTTTTTTGTCTATGTTTTATTGTAGCAATTTACTTAATTTACTATACAATTGATTAACTTTTTGTTTTACATTAAAATTTTATTGTCTTTGTATAAGTTGGGATAGTCTTTTTCTTGCTATTTAGGTACATTTTACGATGATCTAAATAATTTGTAGCAAAAAATGTACCGTAATTTCCTGCGTATAATCCGCGGGTCAAGTAATTATTTTTCGAACCAGAATTTGTTTAAAGAGAAATGTAACTTATTAGATCGACGTAAATATTTGTCTTCAATCACTAAACAAGATTTCTGGGTCCAAAAAGATCCGCGGATTATACGCAGGAAATTACGGTAGTTGCTTTTCATTATGCATTCTCAACCACTTTATTCCTGAATAAGTCTAAAACACGTTTGTTGTGGTAATGTGACAATAATCATTTGTGGGGATTTTGTAATATCTTGATCCTGTTAATAATCCTCCAGTCTCCCACAACACAGGAACATCTACAAGACATACAACTGGAAATTCCAACAATTGGAACATCACTGACCTCGCATTGACAAAATATTCCAACTTTTTATTCTTGAATGAATAAAGAGCAATATTATCTCATTGGAGTAATTTTGAGCTTGTTTTTTAGAATTGGCTTCATTCTGTAAGCAATACCCAGGTAAAAAAAAAATCAGCAAAAAACCTTTTAATATTTTGAGATTTTGCAGGCATATTAAAGGTTTTTGCGGGTATTTATAAGGAAAATGAAAGCTAAAGGCTTCCCTAAGAGAAATATACAGCTTTTAAAAAGTTTCACACAGGTTCTTATGAGCAAATTATTACCTTTAAATTACCTTTAATGAGTTAGAAGATTTTCATGAAATCACTTGAGTTATTTTGAAGGAAAGTGAAAACTGTTTCTCACGCAGTTAATATAAAGGTTTTACTTGAAGGTTTTATTGAGGTTTATCATTGCACATTATGATATCTAAGATTTTGATATGTTTGCATTTCCTCATAATATTTATTATTATTATTATTTTAAATTAATATTTTAGATAATTCTGAGAAATCTAATTTCTTCCACCGGTTCAATAAAAAATTCTTAAGGATGTTGTTCGGAATGAGGTCCACCATTTTAATGACAACAGGTGGCGTTACTTATCTATCTATTAGCTGTACAATTTGATTTATCTTATTCCGCTTCCTTTCAACCGACGTGTTTGCATCTTTATCATTTAACCAATAGTAGAATACCGGAAATTCCTATGAGTAAAACCATTTGATAAAAGTTCTGTTTTGGCACTTTCTCTCTTTTTGGCGATTGAAAGAAAAAAAATAAATAAAAAGAAGAGAACATTATAAAAGATTGTTGCCTCATCCCTTTTAAAACATAGATTGGGCTGTGAGAGATTTTTTTTTTTTTTTTTTTTTTTTTTTTTAATTGTCAAAATTGTGACAGTTTGTCTGAGGGGTAAAAAGTGTGACTTCACACATATTAATTAAAATAAAAGCATTAAAAATATGAAAATTAAATTTTGAAATTATTTAAAGTATTTTGAGTTCAGAAAGTAAAGATAAGATTTAAAGCCAAATACCTTAAAGTACCGAAAGTAAGTCCCCCGTTAGCAGGCAAAACATTCTAATAATTTTAAGGGATGCTTTTAGATATAACTTTTATGAAATAGAGAGGAAAATTGGAAGAGTGGTGGAATATATTTGGAATTTGTAAATATACCAGAATTTATATAATTTGCAAAGTATATACGTGGGATGTATATTTCCAGGTTGCTTACTTTCGATATGTTACAGTACATTAAATCCCATTTCAAATTCCGAAGTACAGCCGGCCACACTTAGTCGGATAACGGATAATTGCATACATCGCTTATGTGCAGCAAGTGCCGTGGAAAAGAAACAGCCCCATAAGATTAATGTTAAAAATTCTCGTTGTATCGCGTAACGTGGGTTGATCACATAAGACATCTCTAATCTAGTATTCCGGATTTTGTAAATTCCTGTGAATGCGATGAACAACAACAACAACAAAAAAAAAATTAAAACCAGATTTTTTTGTTTGTTTGTTTTTCTGTAGGCAACGAATAAAGAATAAGTTACAAATAATGGAAATTTAATTTATGCGCAGATTTATTAATATTTTCAAAGATTGTATTTTGAAAATAAAAATTCGTTATTTTACTTTTCTTTTAATTTTCACTTAAATCGCATAAATTTGAAATGAAAAATTAATCCATGTAATTAGTATTACAATACATGACAGTTTGGCATAGACATCGTTATCTATAGTGTAATAAAAATATTGATTAAAATTATTGCTATAATAATTAATTTTTAACTAGTGCCAAATTGTTATTTTTCAATAATTTTTATCATATCTGTGGTAAAGAATCAAATGATAATCTATACTAATAACGTTAATTGCTGCCCTCGCTTAAATGCATACGTAATTGCATACAATTCAGTGAAACTAAATATATGCAAATTAAGCAGGACCGACTGTATTACTGCTTTCAACTGATCTTCCATATCAATATTTTATCACTATTGTTTATTAATTAAGATTTTTGATCTAAACCTAAATCTTATTTCATGCTATATAAGTAAATGAATCATTTTTATTGTTATGCTCACAAATGTTATAAAAAAAATAGTTAAAAGTTTAAAAATAAAATTTTAAATATGAACTATGCCGTAGACTGTATTGCTAAACTGATTTTTTTTTTTTTTCCTAAAAGCTGAAAATAATTATTTTTAAAGACAAAATTTACATCTTAGTATAGTTCAATCTCGTTAAATACATAAGCTTTCTTGAAATACAATTTTCTCAATTTCTCTTTCTTAGCTTACGCACAACATTTCTCAAAACTAATAAAGCAATTTGTATGAAACTTAATAAATGACATTCATTATAATTCAAAGAATAATTTATACTTCAAATTTAGTATTATTATTATTGCATTGAATGACTTAAAAGTTACAATTTTCCAACAAAAGAAAAAATAAATAAAATTTTATAATTATTTAAAAAAAATTTAGAAAATATGTTATTGAAATAAAGAACAAATAGCTATATAAATTGCTTCCAAATGAAGTATATATTGCTGTCAACAGTACTAATTTTACATCATTATCAATGTTTCTGGGACTCTTGAACCAATAATTTTGCTATTTTTTCGCGCAATAAATGCAAGTTAAAAAAAAAAAAAAAAAAAAAAAAAACCGGAAATTTTTACTAAAAATGAACAATTACAAATCGGAAATTACATGGAAATGCCCCCCCCCCATATACAATTATTTAATGGAATACTTTTGTGGGACTCTGTAAATGCATAACAAATATCCTTTGCACCGCAGATTATACAGAATGTATATTATATACATACTACATAGATGCATATAAATTTTATTATCTTCGAAACTTTTGGCTTGAAACTGTTTTTCGCATTGACCGCAATGTATTGGAATACTTTTGATTGTCTCTGTAATTTAACTACACATCCTATTTTCAAAAAATTTTAAATGATTTCTCAAAATTATGTAATAATTATGTATTTTAAGTTTCAAACGACTCGGTTGGGTAGATTTTGCGTTCTTTATATGCGGACAAACGGACGGACTGAACGATACCTATAGGTGCTACATATTTGCATAATTAGATATACGCATAAAAAAAAAAAAAACTCACGATATATGAATGTATAATAATAAAATAATTATTATAAATAAAAGGACTGTGCCCATGCCCTGAGCACGGTTTGATGTGGGTTTATGTTGTGAAGGCCGATTATCTACTTGAGGGATATAAGTCCTAGGGGAAGTATCCTTCTTGGGGGCGGGGTCTTTCTAAGGGAACCTAACCCGTATTTATGCAAAGTTCCCCAAGGTTCGAAGAGAACCACGCAAACTGCGAACGGTTGAACTGAGGCGCGATTGGGTTCGAACCCAGCATCTCCCGTCTACTAATTAAAATACCCTTTCAGAAATAATTTTTAATTTCTATATTCTCATTCCGATATTAACTTCTATATTTCTATAAAAACCATTTACCTAAATTATTTACCCTTTCATACTTAACCAATAAATCTCCAAAATCAATAATAAATCCCTTAATCAATTCCGTGTTACTTTTTTTTCGGTAACTTTTCTTCCTTGTCACTTTTTTTCCGGTAACTTTTTTTTCCCCTGCCTTTTTTTTTTTCCCGCTTTCGTTCTTTATGTCACTTTTTTCCGATAACTTTTTTTCCGGTCATTTTTTTCCTAGATTCCCTCACTACATGTCATATAAATTAAATCGTTAAACCGTTAAATCCAATTCTACCTCTTTCCATCGTTGAGACTTTCCATTTTTTTTTTTTTTTTTTGTCCGTAATCTCAGAACGATTGAAAAAGAAAGGCCAGTTGAAACTTTTATTGCTTTTGAAGAAGAAACGATAGTTATTCCTTTTGAATGGAGCCTAGTTATGATACAGTTACATAAAATAAAATTTTTCGTGCTTCAGATTTATCGAAAAATGAAAAATGCTATTCGCTTCCAAAGTCTTTTATTATTCATACATGCTTATTTTTTGCTTTTTCGTAAATGTCCGTGAATGTCCGTGATAGCAGAATAATGCCAAAAACTTAGCAGAATAATGCCAAAAATTAAATTGTTTAAGGAGGTATTTTTGCTGAAGGGAAAGCGGCAGAAAGTTTGCAAATATATTATATTTCAGAAATTCTACGCTAAACAGGGCCGTAGCTAAGGGGGTGCTATGGGCGGCTCAGCCCCCCCTAAAATATTTTGAGCTCCCCCCCCCCCTGGAAAAGATTTCACGGTCACTAAAGGAATTTCTGTTCTGAAAATTCAAATGAAGTGTGTTCAAAAATCTAATTTAGTTTCGAGATTTTTTCACAATTTTGCAGAGTTACTAAATTATATCTAAAATAAGTATTTCAACTCTCCCTCATCTTATTTGTACACATGAAGCTAACATGGTGTTTACTTTTACACCAGTTATGCACTCAAAAATTTCATCATCATGTATTTTTCTTAGCATAAAATGAAATTATTACAACAGTTTAATAAGAAACATAGTACCTACAATGTGAATATGCACAAATTTATCTTTACAAGGCAGATCGTCTCATTGCGGTTTTGCCTCTGCACGGCATAATTTTATAGGTACCGTCAAATAAAAAATATATTCTGAAAACTAAAATTTTTATAATTTATGGTGCAATTGGTTTTTAAAAATATGATAGCTAACTCTTTGAAATACACCGGCTAAAGGAAGTCACTTTGCGATTAACGGATGAAATATTTTTTCCTCACTAAAAGTAACAAAATGTCCGTACTTTAACACAATCCTTTTAAAGCATCCCAATAAACCAGATTTACATCACTTACAAAAATTTTTGAAATGTTCGGATGGCTAAAATTATTTTTTACAAAATAAAATGTGTGAAAATTTTTATGAAATCAGTAAAAACATGAGTGTTTCGCCGCGGTATCGATCGCTTTTAGTAATCAGATTCCATAAATCAAATTACGTAGAAAATAAATTTCCAAACAGCATATGCATTCAATATATTTTCGCGATTTTTCCATTAAAAATTGTTACGCCTATGCCGAATTTCGTTGATCAAGTGTTATCAGACCAGCTAATACTTTTTTCTTATAAAAATAAATGAAAGTAAAAACCTTAATTATGAACAATTTGGACTTTTCTTTTAGACATCTTACAAAACGCACATAGATAAGCAAAATAAAAACTTGCAGAGAAATATTCGTATATCAGCCAATCTATCATTTTTCCTACTATTATCCTTCTAGTAATTTTTCTTGAAGATGTGGCCTTTTTTGTGATACTCTATATATAGATGTGAGTAGTACTGGGTGACTAATTTATGCATACATGTAATACGTATGAAGTTTAGCACTAGCTACTTCCACATTTTTCACAAAAATTTTTATCATTCATCACGAGAGATCATTCCCAAGTATTTCCCCCTTCCTCCGTCATAGTCGTAATTGGACCCTGTTTCCTTTACATTTAACAAGATACTTTGCAGTTAACATGATTTCATTGCTAAGACTATGGCAAACTCAGAAGTATGTTTTTTCACCCCCTTGCCCCTTCTCCGCAATGTACCAAGAATGCAGAAATAAATTAAAAATCATCTTCAGGTGATATTATTTACTAAAAATCTGCATTATCTAAAATTGTTTTAGAGAGGCAATTATAGATTGTATACTTCCTCCTCGGTGAATAAAAGGGGAACGAATTAAAACAATCATTACATTTTTGAAAAAAAAAAAAGTGTAATCTTAAAAATATTAATATTTGTAAAAACGAGATCTAAAACTTAAAGTAATTTTGAAACAATAAACAGACTTGAATACATTTAAAAAGCAATTAAATTAAAAAAAAAGTAAATCAATTAAAAATTATCAATAAAAAAAATAATGAATTTTAAAAAACTGTTTCATATTTAGTGTAAATAGTCTTTTATTTCACTTACAACTTCAAATTGTCACTTTCATTTTTCAAATAAGCTTAAAACTTTTTTTAAATGTTTGGAGATCTTTTTCGTAAAAGGAACTTGGTCAAAATAGATCTATTATTCAGCAAAGAGGATGTTTTGTTCGGTGGAGAATTTTGTCCTGGACTCAGTTCACTCCTTTCCTCGCTCCTTTCCTAATGATTCTTGAAAATTGTCATTACTGACCAGCGAACGCAGATAGCATAAGGGAGTGAGGGGAGGAAGAAAACGCAGCTGTTTGTAATCCGATACCTATAGAACGCATATACCTAGAGAACCTTGTAGCAGTTGTGAGTTTCCAGAGGTATGTCGAATGTAAACTCTTTACAAATGAAAGGGGGCCCCCGAAATGATACTGTGCTTTCCATAGCGTCAGAGCTTACTCGGGCCGTGCCTTTTTACAGGGAAATACTGTTTTGAAATACCATTTCCTCTGTATAAAATAACATTTTCGCCATGATTTGTTTTTAAATATTTCTTTTGAGAATTTCTGAAAGTAGAAGGTGGTACAATTGTCTGAGACTGTGTAATTTTGACAATCTCAAAAATAACCATTAACATCAAAAATCTCAAACTATCTTATAAAATCGGTTCACTAATTTATTTATGATTTTTATAATTTTCGATTAACCCTTTATATACCGACGGTACTTATAAGTACCATTAAAATTACTCATGATAAAATTCTTTTAATATGTCAATTAGTTGTAATACTGTTTAGAATGAGTTACAGATACATTACTTTAATTTGTTCCAAAAGCATTATTGGTTGCACAAAACAAAAATATTTTAATAAGATGATTTCTTTTGCCTTTGCATTTTTTCAGCTTTCTTGGCTTTGAGGGAGGGGGATGGGGATTTTTCAATTCGGAAATATTTCTATATTTATAGTGTGAGAACACCATGTTTGTACATTTTATAATTCTACAAAATACTAAAAAATAGTTTAAAATAAAATATTTGAGTGGGTTTTAAATATTGCACAAAATCCCTGTAAATTAAAATTTAATTAATCCTTCTAAATCCTTTAATCCTTGAAAAATTTATTAAATGATTATGTATATCGTTTAATTTAGTTTAAGCAACTTACGTAAAGTGCTTTAGAATGTACAATTTTTATGAATTCATAATGTGGTAGATAAAGGGTTAATATATGAGATACCTGAAAATTATTTTGGCTAAATCATCATTATATGAATAGGGGCATACACAAAGCGTGATAAAAGGTACAAAAAAAATCCCTAACCTGAAAACGTCTTGTAAATTTTAATTTTACACTATTACCTCCATCTATATATTCCATAAAGAATACGAAAGGGCTTCCCCGCCCACTCTTTCTTATATCTGTGTTCTAGATCTCTGAATTTTGAAGAACGCCTTTGGAGAGCGAACTTATTTATTATTACGTGACTGTTATTGCGTGACTATTATTACTTAAAGATAAAAATAAAGAAAAAAATCTGAAATTATAAATAATATAATACATTTTATTAAAATTAAAAAAAATCCGATTCACTTAATTTAATTATATACATTAGATTCACTGTGCTCAGAATTTAAACTCATATTCAAAATCTGACACGCTTTTTAAATTTATTTTACCGACTGTGTCAAATAAAAATTGGAATATATACTCATCTATGTTTAAAGCTTACATAAAAATTTAAGGGTGATATTAAAGTTATTTTCCAATCTTTCATTTTCTTACAACGACACGTTGTTTTGACATCTCTCATTACTAACTAATAATCCCTTAAAAATTCAAATTTTTTCTGCTATGTTTAAAAACAGGCATCATTTTTGGAAATCAAAAATTAAATAAAAGGACAAAGATACTAAATGATATTTGCGCTCATTTTTCATTTGAAAGCCGCAATCTTCTTAAAAACATTAATAATCACCATATCAGAAAAACAAATTCGGAAATCTATTCTCGTAATTTTTTCCTTTTTTTATTTTGTATTTCCAAATATTTAATGTTTTTCTCATCCAATTTTTAATCTAAATATACAAAACAACAAATCGCACACGCTTAATGAACATACATTCAGCTTTAAAAAAGACGTAATGCGTTTTAAACAATATTAATATTTTAAACAATATTAATATTTAACTCTTCAAAAAATTCATTTCTGGACGTCATTTCAGGATTATTATTTTTTTTAACCGTTTGGAAAATTGTGGTTGTTTTCAGTCGAGAATAAACATTGTGGTGTCCGCATTTTGCTTTTTTCCCCTTTTTTTAACGTCCGTGATCCTTTAGCTTTTCTTCTTTTAACTTCTGCGATCCTAGCATTTCTTCTCTTATTGCGACTCTCTAACGGAGGCCAGGTTAAGGGGGAGGGGGGATTAAAAATTTAATTCGGACATATTTAAAAAGCAAATTGATTAAATTGAAGACATGGAAAAGCAAGAAGGGTGGTCTTGGAGCTTTGAAGCTACCGAATGACCACAGCTGTGTCGATCTCATTATTATTATTAAAGCATTAGCTGACCATTTGCATTGAATATATTCGAATCTGAATCCCTTAAACTTAAATCAGCAAACTTTCGTCATCTAAATCTGAATCTAACATTTCAAATTGATTAGAATTACATTTTCCAAACGGATAGGGCAGCTCAGGCTAATCCTGTGGGGAGGTTATTTTCTAATATCTCACTTGCATTTTGGCATTTTTGATTTTTTTTCATTAAATAGATGAGGTCCTTTTCTACATCGCTCTTTTTTTTACTTCTTAAATTTTAGATTCAGATATCGACCGACTCGAAAACTGTATTTTTTTTTAACCTTTTCAGAATAGGAGGTTTTCAGTGAGATTTCTGTAATTGTAATTGCCATTAATAGTTTTGGCTAAAAACATACTACGTTTTAATTTTTTTTTTTTTTTTTTTTTTTTTTTTTATCATAGTATAGGATCTTTACAACAATGGAGATACTTTGTATTCTGTAGTTAGGATAGTTATTTCGAAGTGTTATATTTTAAAAATAATTTTTAAGTCAATATAAAAAAATTTTGAAAATTTAATAGCATATAATAAATTTTTAAAAGCTGGAAAAAAATTGTGCACGCCGGTGCATTGTAATATATTTTTTTCTGTAATTATGTATGCATATAGATATAAAAAAAATCAATCCCGGCTGCAAAATTTGCAACTATTTGCAACTCTTACAAGTAAATTTTTTTTCCAGGTATGGAAGTGTAAATTTCGAAAAGTGAATTATATGAGATTTTGCAAAATTATACAGCTGGGCATCAATTATTTATTCCCTGTTATACAGCTGGACATTAATTATTTATTCCCTGCTAATTCTAAAAGTATCCTGATAGATTATTTTATGAAAATTAGACGATTATTTTTAGACAAATATAACTTTCAGTATTGCTGATGTGTTATGTTTAGCCAGATTAAGCGGCTGATGCATTCATTTATAGTTGATAGTAATTGAAGATGGAGAAACTGCGCGTATTTTTTAAAGTTAAATATAAGCGATGGTCAAATTTGAATATTAACTATAAAAAAATATTTACAAGGCAAGTAATAATGACTAACTACCATAAAAATCGGCTTTTTTAGATCCTTTGACAAAATTTACAAGTTTTCTTTCTTTAACAAATTTAACGTTTTTCTTGTTTTTTGACAACTAGGGGTGCTCCGCCCCCCTGCTCGCTACGCTCGCCAACCCCCCGCGTAATCGCTTCGCGATTCAAGTTGCACACTACCCCTTCTTGCTGCGCTCGCCATTACCCCACACTCTAAAAAATAAATGTGTAAATCAGCTAATTTTACCCATATATATGTGTAAATTTATAAAATTACACACCTGTCGTAAAATTTACACACATTTTTCTGAAATTTACCTGTTTTTATGTGTATTTAGCATATTAAAATAAGTGTGTAATTTGTTATCACTTGAAAAACACAGATAAGTGTGTAAATGCAGAAAAAATGGTTAGATTTACACAAATTGATGAGTTATTCTATTTTAAACATACTTATGTGTAGACAAACGTATGTGTAAATTTCTAAAATTACACATTTTGAAAAAAAATTTAGCTGTTTTTATGTGTATATGTCTTACGAAGTCAAGTATGCAATTTGTTTCCGCTTTATAAACTCAGACAGATGTGTAAATATATAAAATATTTGGAGTTACACAAATTTGTGTGTTATATATAATTAAAAATGTAAAATTTATCTTAGTTGCATTTATTGTCATTACTAGAGCTAGACCGAAAATTCCTTTTTGTTTTCGGCCAAAAATCCGAGTTTCAACGAAAATTCGTTTTTGGCAAAAATGCTTCTGAAAATTCGGCTAGACCGAAACTGTCTGAATTCTAGAAATCTTCATTCTTACTTTAGAAATTTTCATCATGACTTCTCTATTTGAACTGTTTCCGCTTAAATGATATGCTTTTTAGATGAGTTCATAATTATATAAATAGGTAGCACACGTAGTCACCGTTCAGTCGTTTTCCATCTGTCTATCTGTCCGTCTATCCATCCGCATATTATAGAGTAAAAACTACCCAACAGAATGCTTTGAAATTTGAAATATATAATTATTGCAAAATTTTGTCGAGTCATTTCAAACTTTGTGAAAATCGGATGTATAGTTTAATTACAGGGATTTAATAATTATAGTTTAATTACAAAAATTTTCCGTTACATCACGGCCAATTCAAAAAAAAAAAAAAAAGTTTAAGTGCATTTTGATAGTATTACTGCCTTTTAAACAAAATGAAATTAATGAATGAAATTAATATGCATTTACTGAGGTGTACTAAAATATATACTCTGTTACAATATGCGGTGCAACATACGTTTATTATTCATTTACAGGGCCACACAAAAAAATTCCATTACATAATGGTATAGGGTGAAACTTTATCTTCGACATATTTTAACCATGTTAATTTTTTTCACATATAATGGAATTGATATACGTTGCCGAGGTTTACTGTGAGTTGCATCCTGTATAATAGAAAGTGCACAGTAATCATAAGGGCATACAAAAGATGTCGGATACTATACTGCAACCGAAATACTGAATATTGGAGATGATTCCTAGAAGTGCATTTTTAGTAGTGATATGAGCTTTTAAATTTAACAAAGTGTTTGCTGATTGCGTTGTGTGTATAAATGCTGTAGATCATATACAGGGTAACACAACTAAAATTGTACAGGTTACAGAATATGAAAATAATAACTTAGGTAGGGTTTTTAAATAAGTTATGTATTTTTACGCTGAACTGCATTTACTAAACCAATATATGTTTATAGAATGTAGAAAAATGATATACAGGGCCACGCAAGGTATTAGATACATGGCTGTCTATGGAAGATAATCTCTAGTGATTTCACTAGATTTAAGCGTGTTTAAATTTTAGCTGAATAATGGCATTATATTTATGTAAAGATTGTAAACAAAGAACTCGGCTGCACAAAAGAATTAAAATATGCTGCAGTCTATTGGGTGTAAATTTCTGAAATTAAAATTTCAATCTAGTAGGCGTTTTAACACTCTAAAACATAGTTGAAAATGTTTAAAAATTTGATTTGTCTGGCCGTACTCTATCTTGCGTAATATAGTTGGATTGCTCTGTAATTGATACATAATTTTTCATATTTTGTAGTCAAGCATTTTTGCATAAGACAAATTTTACATAACTTAACAGCTATTGCATAAATTTGTTTATAGTACAAACGCTCCTCATTTAACACGTTTGACGTCCAATTTCCAACTTGTTATTTATTACTATGAACTTTCACTGTTTATAATTCTCGGTCATGTATGATTCAAAATCTTTGATCAAATTATAAAACAAACATGCACGCGCATATGGTGTTTTTCAGCTGCTCATTAAAAGTTGTGCACAGCTAACAGTAGCAGAAAATATTTGGTTTGAAACCGCAGAAGTGTTTTGAAAGATCTTTCAGAAAGATTCATCCCTCTATGTCGTTGATGAAATAATTACATTTTAATTTATATGAAAATTACAAAGTTTTAGACACAGGCACAAATTGCCAGCCAACTTCTGCACCGAAGTTAGATTTTTCAAACAAGGGCGTTATTTCAGAACAATCACAGGGAGGCGAAGGCATGGCATTTTTTTGGGAGGAAGTGGCAAATATTTATTTAAGTATGCATCTCATCTGTATTTAAATTTTTGCTAAAATAGTAATAATTATAAATTGAAAAATGATTATTTTTTTATTACGGCTTATTTAGAGTTAGTTTCGTAAAAAACCCTTTTAAGTAGTAGTATTTTAGTTTATTTTAATGAGAATCATTAAATAACTGAAAAGTTATGTACATTTAAAAAATAAATACCCTTTATTGTATCTGTTCTCCATTGTTATAGACCGGGAGGTGGCAGCACAGACAACCACCTAATCGCGTTCACGGATGAAATTTCAGAATTAGTTAAAAATCAATTCACATATTAAAACAGGACCGATCTACTAACTCATATCCTGGTGGGAACCGACCGAAAACCCGATTTTATCGGTTAACTCGTAGGTTTATCATTGTGTTTTTTCGTACCCAGAAGTATAAAAACATGGGGAACTGAGAGCAGGAGACACAATAGTAAACCTACGAGTCAAATTCTGAAATCGGGTTTTTAGACGTTTTCCAAGACTTGGCAGACCGATTACAATTTAATATGCGAATCGAGTTTTTAGTAATTCTGGTATTTCAGCCGTAAACTAGATGGGATGATTATCTGTGTTAATGCCTCACTGTCAATTAATTAGTTAGTTAATTAACTATTCTAAATGCTTATAATTACTAGTTGTCAAAAAATATAAAAGTTTCATTCATATCATTTTTTCGTTTGAAGCTTCTACACACTCATAAGTTTTTATTCATGTTTATATTTTTGATAAAAATGTGCCTCAATACACCTTTAATTAATTAATAATTGTGTACATTCATTTATGCATTAATAATTAAAAAAAATTAATCTTTTTTTTTTTTCGTTTTCAAACGAAAATAGAAAGCTTACCGAAATTTGGTTTTACGTTTTTGGCTACGTTTTCGGTCTTAAAAACTTATTTCGGTCGATCCATAGTCATTACCCATATAAAAACCATAGTGACAGTGATGTTTTTGTCATATTTTTGCAAATCACGATGGTCACGTCGCATCTGTAACCAAAATGTCTGCACTCATAAAATTCCTCTGTAAGTAAAATATGAATTGTCTGGAAACATTTAAAAATTGCAGAAAGTACACTGGTGTCCAAAAGTTAAGCATAATTGGTAATTAAGTAATTATTTTTAAGTAATGAAAGAAATATGAATCGGAATGTGCTGAAACTCCAGGTGTGTAAACAAAATAGTACGCGTCACATATTTTCGCGAAGAGTTTTCCCCGAAATCGAACAGGGGACCGTCAACAAATTGAAAAAGAACGAAGATCTTTTGGATAACCCTGTCAAAACTAATGTAGCAAAAGCGTTCAAACTGCACATTATGATTAATTGGATTATTGTAATGTACTGTGTTAATTTTTTCAAGGATAGCATGTATACTCGTAGAGAAATTAAGGTTTTTATAAAAACAGTCCTAAATTTTTCCAAGTTTTTTGCTTATAATTTGCAGAGTTCTTATTATAAAGTAATGTTCTTTTCTGAAAATATGACAAACATCATTGTACACAATACCCTGTCATCAGAATTTAAAAATAATAAAAATTGTATGAAAAATGAGTATGTTTAGTAAATAATTTTTCATTGCGCATGCGTCAACGATATCAAAATGTCATTTGCATATTGTGTTAGCTAAGTGTATAGAGCAACTTCTGTAAAAGTTTCAAAAACATAGCTTGAAAATTCTGAAAATGGGAGCCTATAGAATCAACTCAAAATCCTTTATTCCCTAAATGAAGCAAAAAGATGAGGGGCTGTATCCATATTCCATTGTTTAGTGCCTACACAATATTGCACGTACAACTATATTTAGGTAAAACCCCTGATTTTTTTGCTTCCTTTAGGAATAACGGATTTTGAGTTGATTCTATAGGCTCCCATTTTCAGAATTTTCAAGCTATGTTTTTGAAACTTTTACAGAAGTTGCTCTATACATTTATCTAACACAATATGCAAATGACATTTTGATATCGTTGACGCATGCGCAATGAAAAATTATTTACTAAACATACTCATTTTTCATACAATTTTTATTATTTTTAATTTCTGATGACAGGGTATTGTGTACAATGATGTTTGTCATATTTTCAGAAAAGAACATTATTTTATAATAAGAACTCTGCAAATTATAAGCAAAAAACTTGGAAAAATTTAGGACTGTTTTTATAAAAACCTTAATTTCTCTTCGAGTATACATGCTATCCTTGTAAAAATTAACACAGTACATTACAATAAGCCAATTAATCATAATGTGTAGTTTGAACGCTTTTGCTACATTAGTTTTGACAGGGTTATCCAAAAGATCTTCGTTCTTTTTCAATTTGTTGACGGTCCCCTGTTCGATTTCGGGGAAAACTCTTCGCGAAAATATGTGACGCGTACTATTTTGTTTACACACCTGGAGTTTCAGCACATTCCGATTCATATTTCTTTCATTACTTAAAAATAATTACTTAATTACCAATTATGCTTAACTTTTGGACACCAGTGTATAGTACTCAATGTGAAAAATACGTTTATGACAAATTTGAAAATTTTTTCGACGTTACAGCGAGTCACATCACATATGTGATCAAACGACCATCAGTATGCTGTTAAGTCACAACGTGAATTTTGAAAGTACTAGTAGTAGGAAAAGGACAGTACGGGGACAGGAGGCGGTGGTACTGTGGCACCGTGCCACCGCCTCACCCAGTGCCACCGCCTCACCCAGTGCCACCGCCACCACCATCCCGCCTGCGGTCCCTCCTGAGCCCACCGTGACACCGCCACTCTCCTGCCCCCCACTATGCATCCCCCTCCACGAACGCCCCCTGGTGGAAAAAAGGAATATTCTATTATAACAGAGAGGTGATCAACCCCATCTCCACTGAATAAGAACAATACAGTCAATATAATTTTTAAAATTATATACTCAAATGATTATTTCAATAATTATATTTAAACACTTTTTATCATAATTTCTATGTATACATTTTTATTTCAATTAAATTTAAATACTTTTTATTATAATTTCTAAGTATACATTCCAATTGTTTAAATTTTACACATGAAAAGTATTTACTTTTGATTTCTTTCTGTCATTAAAAATATTATTAATTAGCTAACATCATTTCTAAAACTGATTTTAGATATTTAAAATAGAATTTTTTAAATTTTGCATATGAAAAGCAAATATTTTTTTCTTTCTTTCATTAAAAATATTTTTAATTAGCTAACAACATTTCTAAAGTTGATTTTAGAAATAATAGAATTGTTTCAATTTTACACACGAAAAGTTCATCTCATAAATAAAAATATTATATATTTAATCTGTGTATTTTTTCTCAAACGAATGTTGCTCAATCACATCTTCGCAAAAAAGAAAAAAAAATCTCCCCCACTGCCAAGAGGCGAAGGATGTTCTTTCCCCCACGCAAACATCTGCTTCAAAATCAGCTGTCCTCCGTGGGGTGATGAAAAAGAGGTCATTCACTTATTACGTCACTCCGGTTCTTATATCCGGGTATGTGGTGAATTTTGGTTTGTGTTAGGGAAAGAAATCAAAACATATCTAGAATTTATTCTGCTTTCGTCTCGGTAGCATAAAGACCTGCTTCTTTTTTCTGTTGAGTGAAGAGTTCTACGCTTATATTACGCAAAATGTCATCTCAATTGCACACCCAATCAGAGGTAAACTTTATTTTATATTTTTTCTACGTTTTCTTAAAAAGCTCTGTAACCATTTTTTTAAATGAAATTGAAAATAATTAGATATCTTAATTTATTTTTATTTATTTTTTTAGGATGACATTTTTTTCGATTTTGGAATATCCCCTTCCGAATTACACGAAATTTGCAATAAAATTGAACAGGAGGATTCTTCATCGTCTACGCCATCTAAAAGAGTGAATGTAGATGACTCTTCGGTAAGAGTTTTTCTTTAATATCTATATAGAAAACTAATTTGAAATTTTCTTTTAGTTACAATTTGTTGAAATAATTTTTTTTTGTTTTGTTCTTTTTTTTATCTCTTTTCAGGATTCTACCACCCCACTTTCTAAGAAAAGGAAATTAGGAGATTCGGAAGGTGTTGCAGGTCCCAGTGGATCAAATCTCATCAAAAATGATAATAAATATTTAGTAAGTTTTTTTTAAATAGAAAAAGTAGTTCGAAAAAAAATTCTTTTTAATTTGTAAAAATAGTGTTTTTTATGTTTTTTTTCTTTTATCTATTTTTAGAGTTGCCCACTTTGTGTATGTCGTTTTGTACACAAACGTCATCTTTTAAGACACATCAGGTGGCACGACAACGAGGCATCTGATGAGGATATGCCTCAACACCCTGAAGTTAGTAAAGAAGATAGAAGTATCCAGAGTCGCAGTGAAGTGGTGCAAGCTTCATCTCATGTAAGTATTTTTTCAAAACCTATCTCTCTGTTAAGTAGGAAAATTTTAGAGCTTCTCAAATTAGATTTTAAGTATTAGGAACAAGTACAAAAATTCTAAATTGTTAGTTAAAAAATTACAAAAAAAAAAAAATCAATACTCAAAAACAATTTTATTTTTAAATTAAAGAACAAAAAAAAAAAAAAAAAAAAGAAAGAAAATCTAAAAATCAATTTAAAAATATATTAACTATTTAAATATTCAAAAATACTTTTATTCCTTTTAAAAATATATTAACTATTTAAATATTCAAAAATACTTTTATTCCTTCCAGAAATGTTTGAATGAATCACCTGATGAGGAACATCCTGATGAACTAGAAGGAAGTGGAGACCATGGAAATATCCAAAGATGCAGTGAAGTGGTGCAAGCTTCATCTCATGTAAGTATTTTTTTTTCAAAACCTATCTCTCTGTTAAGTAGGAAATTTTTAGGGACACTCAAATTAGATTTTAAGTATTAAAAACAAGTACAAAAATTCTAAATTGTTAGTTAAAAAGTACAATAAAAATGAATTTAAAAATAATCACATTAAAAATGTTCATTACTCAAAAACACTTTTATTTCTAAATTAAAGAAAAAAATCAATTAAAAAAAATATATTAACTATTTAAATATTCAAAAACACTTTTATTTCTTGCAGAAATGTTCCATATGCAATTAATTAAAAAAATAATCATGTTAAAAATACTCAATACTCAAAAACACTTTTATTCCTTCCAGGAATGTTCCATCTGCAGCAAAACCTTTAACCATCGTGGTGTTTTAAACCGTCACATGAAGACTCACAAAAGTGAAATTTTTTTTAAATGTGAACAATGTGAAAAATCATTTAACCGAAAAGATGCTTTAAATAGACACATGAAGAAGCATAATAATATGAATTTTCAATGTCGAGAATGTCAAGTCTTATTTACTAGAAAAGATAGTTTAAACCGCCACATGAAGATTCACACCAATGAAAAATCGTTTTCTTGCGAAGAGTGCCAAATTACATTTAACCGTAAAGCCAATCTTAGAAGACATCAAGAACACCACACAAATTCATCTGCTTCTCATTAATGTGAAATATGTTCTAAATCATTTTGGCGGAAAAGTAATCTCCTTCAGCATAAACGTACGCACCACACAATGAAAAAAACAGTCCCCCCACAGAAAACAAAACCTGTTAACACAAAAAAAAAGATCCACTGAAAAAGCATTAAATACATTTGAGAAAATTACAATCCCTGCTACAGAAGAAAACGCTTATGATATCGACATATTTAATAGTCAGATTATAGAAGAAATCCAAAACCATATATTGAATTCTCTAAATACTTTGAAATCCCTTAAATGGCATCTTATCCACACCATCAAGTTTACTCGATTTAATGAAGATGAGGAAGTTGAATCAATGTTAGGGTATTTTAGGTCTGATCCCTGCCCTGAACATATTGAAGAAACAGTCAGAAACCACATCATCGAAAATTTACAAAAAATTAAAACTCATTTTGAAGAATTTGTTCAACTCGGGTCGGGCTGGGTGCTAGAGAAAATATTACACACAGACCTATACATAGCTCATTACAAGCCACTAACTGGAAGCAGTTATATTGAAACCCCTCAAAAATTAAAAAGAAAAGAAGCACTTATTAATATTCAAAATTTTAATGATAATAAATGTCTTATTTGGTGTCTACTAGCTTATAAAAAGAAAATTGAAATTCACCCTGAACGTGTTTCCAACTACACACCTTTCGAACATGAAATAATCATTGATGATATTCCTTGCCCTGTCCCCTACCATAAAATTAAAGATGTTGAAGAAAAAAAGAATTTAAGAATTAATGTATATTCATATGACGAGGAAGAAGATGAATTCGGAATGCTTCACATCTCAAATCGAACCCATCAAGAAGCTATTAATTTATTATTAATTGGGGATGAAGATAAGAACACCCACTACATATACATAAAAAATATGTCAAGACTCTTTTCCCATCTCACCAAACATGACGGAGAAGTCTATTTTTGTTATCGATGTCTCCATCGCTTTAAGACCCAAACACTTCTAGACAATCACCTTCCATATTGCTCAGAACACGCTCCTCAACACATCAAGATGCCTGATCCAGAGAAAAATATTTTAAAATTTAACGGATATCATTTCCAACACTTAACACCTTACATCATCATAGCCGATTTTGAAAGTCTTGTCGTTCCAATTCACACTACAGAACCTAATCCTAGCACTTCTTACACTATCCCCACACAAAAACATATCCCTTGCGGCTATGCCTACATAATAATTGATCAAGATGGGAAAACACATAAGAAGATGAAAACGTATCGGGGAGAAGATGCCGTATCAGATTTTTTGAAGAATATTTTTCAAGAAAGAGATGAGTTAGCCGAAACATTAATCACCATCAAACCTCTGAAACCATCCAAAGAACAAGAAAAAGCCTTTAGAGAAGCGACTGTGTGTTGCATCTGCGATCAACCCTTAGGCAACAAGCGATGTCGAGAACGTGATCATATAACAGGTACATACCGTGGTGCTGCTCACATGAACTGTAATTTACAATATAAACAACCTAAAGTTATCCCAGTTATTTTTCACAATCTAAAACATTACGACGGTCACCATCTGATGACGGAATTAGGAAAATTTAAAAGTTATGGTATAGATGTCATCGCAAATACAATGGAAAAATACATATCATTTACTATCAAAAAACAAGACTGTCCCATAAAACTTAGATTTCTCGACTCATTCCAATTTTTACCTACATCTCTTGAAAAATTAACAGCTAATCTGCAACCAACAGACTTTCACCTCCTTAAAGCTAATTTCCCTAAAGATACAGACCTCTCACTCCTTACTCGAAAAGGGATATACCCATATAGCTATTTTACAGACTTCCAAAAATTTGATGAAACACAACTCCCGCCACCTTCATCATTCCATAACGATTTAACAGATGAACCCATTTCCATAGAAGATTATGAACATGCTCAAAATGTTTGGGAAACTTTTAATATTCATAATCTCGGTGAATATCACGATTTATATGTTAAATGTGACGTCCTTCTTCTAGCTGACATCTTCCAAAACTTCAGAAAACTTTGCCTACAATATTACAAAATTGATCCTACACACATGTTCACATCTCCAGGACTCGCATGGCAAGCTTGTCTTAGAATGACTCAGGTACAATTGGAACTTCTCACAGACATCGACATGCTCTTGTTTTTTGAGAAGGGTGTAAGAGGTGGGGTGAGTGCTATCACCAAACGATATGCAAAAGCGAACAATCCCAACGTCCCTAATTATAACAAAAATAATAAAACAAGCCATATCATGTACTGGGACGCTAACAACTTATATGGCTGGGCTATGTCCGAATACTTACCTGTTGGAGAGTTTCAATGGATTCAACCATCTGAAACAGATATAAACAGCATCCTTTCCCATCCAGATAATGCAGATTACGGCTATGTCCTGGAGGTGGACTTGCGTTACCCCCCTGAACTTCATCTACTCCACAACGAATACCCACTTGCTCCGGAAAACATTCACATCACCGAAGACATGTTATCTCCTTACACAAAATCTTTATTAAACAACAGACCCTACAAAGGAAGTTCGAAGCTCTCACCGAATTTAAAAGACAAAGAACACTACATCGTCCACTACAGAAACTTAAAACTCTATCTCCAACTTGGTCTCGAACTCATTAACATTCACAGAATAATTAAATTCAGGCAAGCACCTTGGTTAAAGCCCTACATAGAATTCAACACTGATAAGAGGAAACAAGCTACCAGTTCTTTCGAGAAAGACTTCTTCAAATTGTTGAACAATTCAGTTTTCGGCAAAACAATGGAGAATCTCCGCTTGAGACGGAATATTGAGTTGTGTAACAACGAGAAGAGGTCAAAAAAACTTGTCGCATCTCCAGCATTTAACAACTTCAAGATTTTCAATGAGGGACTGGTAGCCGTGGAACGAGTCAAAACCACTCTGACTATGAATCGTCCAATCTATGTAGGGTTCGCTATTCTAGATCTCGCTAAATTACATATGTACAAATTCCATTACAACATAATTAAGAAACACTATCAAGATCGTGCTCAACTGCTTTTCACTGACACTGACTCACTCACCTACCACATCCAAACAGATAATATACTACAAGATATGCAAGAACATCAAGACGAATTCGACTTCTCCGATTATCCTAAGAACCACCCCCTCTACTCTGTAAAAAATAAGAAAACAATAGGTAAATTTAAGGATGAGATGAATGGAAAAACTATTTTTGAATTTGTTGGCCTTAAAGCGAAAATGTACAGCATCCTATCAGAAGATGGAGAGAAAAAAAGAGCCAAAGGAGTACCTACATCTATCGTTCGAAAGAAAATAAAACACTCACAATATTCCGAATGCATACATCACCTGAAAACACTCTGTACAATAAACAAAAGAATCCAGCAAGATCACCATCAATTGTACACTATACAGCAACAGAAGCTAGCACTCAGCCCGTTTGACGACAAACGATTTATTCTAGATGATGGTATAACAAGTCTCGCTTATGGCTATCATCAAATTTAAAACAGGAAAATTAAATTAAAAAAACAGAAAAAGAAAAAAAAATGAAGAAAAGAAAATGAAGATCTGGATAAAAAAAAGTGGGGCGCCACATAAGGAGATGTGGCGGGAGGCGGAGGGACCCCATAAAAAAAAATATTTTCTTTTTAAACATACATTTCATTTTTAAATTCAGGGTTGAAAAGAAGACTATTTCTAAATAAAAATCTAGTTTTATTAATTTAATTAAGAGTTTTTGTATTCGCATTCAGAAAATTAATTTTTCTGTCATGAAATTTTCTAGTTTGTTTACAGTTTTAAAGATTAAAATTTCGGTTACAGAACATGTTTTCAAGGTTGGCTCATAAAACTGCAAGAAGCAGATGTTGTTTTTAAATAGAAAGTATTTTACGATTCATGTCAACACCAGGTGTAGAAAACTTAAAGTAAAAAAAAAAAAAAAAAAAATTAGTTCGAATATGACGTCACAAGAAGCAGGTGTTGTTTTCAAAAACCGTGAGAAAGAATTTTTCGGTTTGGGTCAACACCAGGTGCACAAAATATGAACTAAAATATTGGTTTGAATATGACGTCACAGAAGTTATGCGTGAGTTCGAATTTGTGCGTGGCAACATAACTCTGTTATATTTTGTTGTGGAAAGTCGCATCAATTTTTCTCTTGGAAAAAATGAAACGATCTAATAATTCGTCTCAGAATGGTTGCGAGAAAAAATCGAAAAATGAATGTGAATTAGAAGATGTTTTTGATAATTTGGATGATGTGTTTCAAAGCATCGATTTTAATAAACTAATTATGGAATTGTCTGATGAACCCCCCTCCTCTCCGGCTGTAGCTGAGTCTTCATCTGATAAACCCACTTCTTCAACTGCATCCCAGACTTCATCTGCGCCAATCGCCGATGCAATTCCTACATTATCTAGCGGAAATGAGAAAAGTTCTCAATCTATGGATATGAACGATGGTTATTCCAATCAGCGGATCTGTTTAAAAGAACTTGGAAATAGTATCTATTTAACCTGCGAACTGTTCAAAGGTTCTGTCATTATCCACATTCGAAAATTTCTTCGATCTTCTGAAACTCAACCACTAACTCCTACAAAAAATGGTGTTTCCATGAATTTAAAATCATGGTATCGTTTCGTTCAGAAAATATTTGACTTTAATTTAATTTATACAACATCATCTTTCATTGCAAACAACTCCATCCTCATATTATCTAACGATGGTATCGCTGAAATCAGCAACATTCAGAAAGGTTGTTGCATTCGGTTAGATGAATACCAACTTGAGAACTTAAAACATCATCTAAGTTCCTTCAATGAAACAATGCTCGCATATCTGTATGAAAATTACTTACCAACTCTAATTGCTCATAAACTCTTACCTTCGGAAACATGCGCTGTAGAATTTACAACATTAGAACTACGCTTAGTAGCATTGATAGAAGTAGAACTGCAAAAAGTTTTTAAATCAGAGTATGAATGTCTTGGATGTGTCTACAATTCACCCGCACAACTTCGCCATGCTTGTATGACTTCCAGTGACTTAGAAAAATTTTTAAGCTTAGGAGAATTATCTCTCTGCACAATCGACTTTAAAGCATTATCAGAACTTTTTGTCAAGGAAACACGGACTGTTTCACATTATTTCCTTCAAAATGTAAATTACAAAGTGTTAGCTGGTGTTCTGTTTAAAACACTTGATGATTTGTAAATTTTAGAAAAAAATAAACTGATGTGTCTCAAAATGGTGTAATTAATGTGTTAAAATAATTTATACTTTTTCTTTCAGAAAAAAAAAAGAAGTTTCTTTTTCAGAAAAATCAACTCTACATTAAAATCTTTGAACAGATTTTGAATAAAAAATTTTTTCAAAGATTAACTTTCACTTTCCGAAGAAAAATTGTAAAGTGAAAAAAAAATTTTCAAAGTGAAAAAATTCAAAGTGAAAAAAATTTCAAAGTGAAAAAAAAAAATTCAAAAAAAAAAAAAAAAATTCGAAATGAAAAAAAATTTTTCAAAGTGAAAAAAAAAAAAAAATTTCAAAGTGAAAAAAAAAAATTTCGAAATGAAAAAAAAAAAAAAATTCAAAGTAAAAAAAAAAAAAAAAAAATTTCAAATGAAAAAAAAAAACGTTTTGTTTAAAAATATTAGATGAGGAAAAAATGTTTGTTTACGTATAAGAAAGTGGGTGTTTAAGAAAGAAAGATGACACATGATAAATTTAGTGAAAAAATATATTTATTTGTATAATTTCTGCCAACGTATTACAGGGGACTTAAGAGTCTTTTTAGCTTTAACAATCGATTTAACATTTTTTATAGGTGAATACATATTATCATCTACAGTTAAATATTTGTTCTTGAAGAAAAGCTTGGGAGTATTCATAGAACTCAACGCTTTTAAAAATTCTTCTCTCCCAGATAAATGTTTATAAGATTTTCTCTGAGTGAGTATTAAACCAATCAAATCAGTTAGATTAGACTTAGGGATTAATTGGTTTTTATAAATAATCTCTCCTCGTTCATTCCAACGTAAAATATTTGGATACGTTTTCAAATATTGCAAGAGTTGTTCACCTTGTTTTTGAACACCTGTTGGAATCATTTTTAAAATGTTGTCTTCGGAATTTGCAGGATTTTGCATAGTTTCATCTTCAGCCGGTTTTGGAGGATCATCCTTTTCTGTAACATCCATTTTGAATGGTGGGTTAAAATCTTCTAAATTCATTTTTCTTTTTAACAAGTCGTAATATAATTGCAGTTTTTCAAAATCTTGTAATTTACTATTCAAAATTTTCTGCATTTCTTTATCAAACTCACTTAGTTGCTTTTGAGAAGGTGTATGTTTAGAAAAATCACTCTCAGGGACTAAAACAAACTTTTTGCTAAACTCCATTTATAAGCGCTGACAAAGCTGTAACAGCAGCTGGTATCAAAATATTTAAAAAACCTCCTTTTTGAATAATTAAACGTTTTTTCTGGTAAAGACTACCTTTTTTAGAGGCTAATTTTCTTAGAAGATATTTGTGTTTTCCAAGCTGCTTCTTCTGATAATGTGAAATTGGTATATTTCCTTTTAACACGTTTAAAGAACATTCACAGATGGTTTTAACCACTTTTGAAGGTAACTTTTTCAGTAACTGCTTGCGCAATGCTTTTGGACATGAGTGAATTAGCTGTAAATCCTTGACCTGTTTACGGGTCGGTGACATTTTATGGAATGATGAGTCTATCGTTTTTCGCAATTATTTATATTTCAGAGTGTAATAATACTGATTTTGATTCGGTAAGATTTGTGTTCTTAACCGATATTCTTCATCTGTTTCATTTTTCAAATCAATTAATAAGTAGGTAAAAGGTTTTCGGGTAGCATCTGCGTAAACTTCTTGGAAAAATTTATGATTTCGTGGGTATAATTGTCTTCCTAAACATGATATTTGATTTAAATCACGTCTGTTTTTAAATAGGAAAAGATAGTCAGCATTCAATCGAAGATCTTTCGTTCCTTTATGAAAAAAATTTTGTGTGATAAAAAAAATACTTAAATTGTGGTGATGACTCCCCTTGGTAAATAAATTTGTAAGTCGACGATCACCGCCAACTTCACACATAAGATCATCTATAATGAACAGTGTATTGGTTCCTAAATATTCTTCATAATTAGTTGGGAAACCTTCAATGAACGTAACGTCAGATATTTCATCATATAAATTTTGGTAGATGCCGTAAAACCAAACAATTTTATCAGGTGTAGGTTTTATCATATATGTTTTAAAGTAGATGAAATCTTTTATAAAAAAAGATTTCCCACTTTTCGAAGGTCCTGCTAAAACAGCTGTGAAGGGGTGTTGAAGGCTTGGGAAATCCATAACAAATAAAAACAGACACAAAAGATATGGTATTTTATAAGACTTTTTATTGATAAAAATTCACATACACATGAAATCGTTTGGCAACAAAATTATACACACTTTGGTCATTACATAAGTTTTCAGATACAAACTGCGACAAAAACTTTTTCAGAGATTCACCTCTACATCTACAGAAGAGGAAAAAAATTGTATATTGACCACAAACAGCTGTAACATTTGTTTGTAATGTTAAAGGGTTAAAAATCACTTGAGAGAATTTTAAAGTAAAGTCTAAAATAGGTCCTTGATAAAAGTCTGGAGTATTTCCGTAAGAATCAAAGAATTCTGCTCTTCTAGGTGAAGTTATGTAGAAAGAAAGCCAATGACTACCGGGTTGATCAGAAGAATCGACGTTGCATACGAAACAGCAGGGGTATTGCTTAATTGTGTTAGGGAGCATATCGCTGGGAAACACATCTAAAAAATATTTCTTAGTGTATTTGTTATGAGATAAAATGTCTTTAATCTGTTGAGAGTTCATCTTTGTCTAGTTTGGAAAGTCACACAACACATGCCTTGATTTAGAAATTTCGATAATGTTTTCAAATTCTGCATAGATCAGAACGGAAATAGTTGATGAAAGTGCTGAAGAAAACTTAATTTCAACTCTTAAATTTCCTTGATGTTGTAAATTCAAGTGTGGACCATCACATAAATCCGGACTTAAATCGAATGCATATAGAGTGTGTCCTTTAGCATAATCTTCTCGAGATAGATAATTTCCATTATCTCGGTTAAAGCCGGGAAACAATCGATGGTAGGCTGGAATATAATTTCCTTCGTTAAAATTTAATTCTAATGGTTTAGATGGTATTGGTTATCCGTCAATGTAAATACTTAAAAAGTTGACGTTGTAGTGGTTAAAGAAAAACGGATTAAGGTCATACTGTCCGTTAATGGCTGAATTTTCTAATAATCCTATAATTACACGTTTAGGCATAGATCCTAAGAATACGTTATCTTGCATAAAAGACCAGCTTCCACTCGATATTGAGTATGTTTTACACAAAACTCTATCGATAGGATATTTAGCATTACTTTTCTCTAACGCTTTAGCGTGTCCGATAGAAACACCTGGACTAACTTTCACCTTTCGAATAAACAAAGAGGCGTGTTGTAACACCACTTTATAATCGGGTGTTTTATCTCCGACTTTATCAGCCATCAAACAAAAATTGGGTTTGCTACGTGTCATTTTAATTTTCAAATCTACCATATTCAATAAAAGTCTATTTTGTTGAAAAATATCACAATGTAGTGGGCCTATCATATCCAAAACTTTACTTTTTGAAGTTAATTCATATCTTTTATGAAGTCCTGGGTTATCGGTAAGTGTAGGATTGACTGTATCCAAACATTCATCTTTGAAAAAACATTCGCAAGAAAGTAAACTTTTCTTAGCATCTTCTCCATAATTCAGTAAAGTCTCGATGTAAGCACGATACGGGTAAGTATTACTAGAAGAGGAAATCACTCTTTCGTTCAAACTCACATCTACTTGAGAAAACAATGCTTGTAAAAATAAATTAACAGGTGCTACAGGTGTCTTGTCGGGTAAGGGGGTTCCATCAGCGTTAGTTAGTTTTACTTTCACGTAAAGGTAAGATGCTGATAAATCAATATAATCTTCACTATTGCCTGTAATGTTAAACTCAACTGGTCCACTCTCAGATATAGTAGCCAGTGGATGATATTCTACAAAGTGACCTTTTTCTATAGCTGTTTGCGTAGGTGGAATCATAAACAAGTCTAGTTCAGATTTGACGCAAATGGGAGAATCTTTATGAATAAGACCAGACATCTTTAAGCAAAAATATCGCGTGCTTTCACTTTCTTGGCTTTAGGGCGACTGAGAGAACTTTGAGGTCTCTTTCGTTTTTTATTCCTTTGACCTGATCCAATCATAGATTTCACTTTAATTGCTGCTTTGTCTGTCAGATTTTTCCCGGCTTCCTTAAATCGTCGTTTAGCCGCTGTTTTAATATTATCACCTTGAGAAATATCATTTAGCACATCTACACCGGTATGAAATAACTGCTTTCCAACTGCTTTAGCACCCGATTTAAATAAAGGTACAGCTGCACGGAAAAGGGAACGGAAAAGTCCTCCGAAACCATAACCTTTCTGGAAAGTATTTCCTTGATAATAGTTCAATCCGCTACCTGTTTGATGTGTATAATAATCTTCAAAAGATTGATTACAGCATTGGTAAGGAACAAGCATTATGAAAGATATTTCTGACGGAAATGTAGTTTCACAATCAACTTCCCGCGATCAAATGACACTAAACGTCCTGTGTGTGTTCTTATAACAGTTTCAATCGTTTGAAAATTTTTTCGAGTCACTGGTATGTAATGAGGTCTGTCAAACACTTCATGAATCATATCTCCGTCCTCCCCTTTAACAGGAATCACTCGCAATAAGGGTGCCACTGTATCTCCAACAATCTGAGGTTCTACAATATCACTATACAAGTAGAGCAATTTAAAATCTGCGTGTGGGTCAGCTATAAAGGGACTTTCAAAAGATAATGAGGGAGTCGAAACATTTGAGATTACTTCACCTGGTAAGAATCCTAAACATTCAGCTAAACCGGATAAAAATTTCAATTGTGCATATTTCTTCAAAGAAACTTTCACTTTTTTAGTGTGTTTGTTGTAGCTAACTGAAATTCTATCACCAAATTTTTGATAATTTATCACTTTAATGATATCGTTGGGAGATTCATAATATCCTGATGGGATTCGAATTTTTTTCGTGTCACTGTCATCTTGTTCATATTCATTACCGTTTCTAGGTCTTCCATCTGGTAATTCTAAACTGTTACCTAACACATATTCATACTCGTTACCATATTCAGTAATATTACGCCATGTATGAGGATAAATCAATTCAGTTAAACCGACTTCCCATTCACCTTTTAAATCTAAAGGCATAGGTAATCTTGTAAAATAATGTGAAATTTTGTTTTCTGGAAAATAGTTCATTGAACTGTCAGAAGGTAGCGTCACGTAGAATGAGATGATTGTGAATGATCATTCGTTGTAAAAAATGGGTGTTTTATAGAGAAAATAAATCTGAAGAAGGTATCCACTGATTAAATTTAGAAGGGTAACCTTTAAACTTAACTTGATATTCAAGTTGCCCTTTTCTTTTACGTTTTTTCAGAATCTTTTCAACGTCAAAGTGGTTTTTTGGTTGTACTTTTTGTAATTCTTCTGCATAAAAAGTTCCTTCAATAGGTTCGTCTAATAAATCTTTGATTTTGTAAACTGGGGGAATTCTCGTGACACATTCTGTTACTAAAAATAGTTCTTCCGTCCAATTTGTTTCATATCCTTTTTCGAAAGTCATTTTATGTTTAGAAACACGTACTAAGTCCCCTGAATTAAAAACACAAGGTTTCCTTTTCAGTCTTGACATATTACCGTAAATAGAAAACCACACTTCACTTTCATTATCCTTATTCACTTCACTTGGGGGTCTCTTAATGGTGGTATGGTAGGTGTGATTATAACTATCTAAAAATTGATCCAATACATCAATATATCGATAAGTGTGATGCGTTGTAAAATATTTCCACATTTTAGTTTTCAGAGTGCGGTTAAATCTTTCCACTACACAAGCTTTCGTATTGTTAAAAGTCCTAAAAAATCGAACACCTTGTTGCTTCAGAAACTTCTGTAAACGAGAATTTAAAAATTCTTTACCGGCGTCAGTATTCAAGTACTTTGGTTTCCTTGTTCGAAAAATGGATTCAAACACCGCTACTATATCTTCAGCACGTTTCGATTTCAAAGGGTAGGCCCATGCATACTTAGATAAAATATCAATGCATGTTAAAATGTAACGAAATCCGTCATTAAATTTCTGTAAAGAAGTTAAATCTACCAAATCCGCTTGCCACTGCTGATCTATAGAATACACAATCACTCGATTTGTTTGAAATTTTCTGCGTACAGGTTTATGAAGAGTGTAAGCATCAACCCCTTCTAACCAAGATTTAATTTTTTTCTTAGATACCTTACCGTGAACTGCTCGATGAAGAGCGTCCACTCCTCCAAAACTAGCAATTTGACTTGGATCCTGATAACTTTTCTCCATAATATGATATTTTCTGTATCGTTAAAATTTATCGGGAAAATATATAATATCCGGAAAATTCTCTGTATCGTTAAAATTTAATATAAAATCTACTGCTAGTCTATCAACTTTAGTAAAAATATAAACAAGTGAAAAAACGGCACACATCAATATGTAAACACATAAAGCACTAATCACTCCGATGTTTAACATCCTTTTAAAAATAATATCGAAAAACATAGATTTATATAGCTTTAAAAATGATTGTTTACAAGGTAATGACCGTTTCAGGGAGGGAATAGTCGTTTAGGAGAGGAAATGTCAGTTAAAGAGAGGTATTGCCCGAGTTGAGATGTGATTGATAATATTTTTAATTAGGGAAGGTTGTTCACCTATCCTGTTATAATAGAATGTTCCTTTTTTTCCACTAGGGGGCGTTTGTGGAGGGGGATGCATGGTGGGGGCAGGAGAGTGGCGGTGTCACGGTGGGCTCAGGAGGGACCGCAGGCGGGATGGTGGTGGCGGTGGCACTGGGTGAGGCGGTGGCACTGGGTGAGGCGGTGGCACGGTGCCACAGTACCACCGCCTCCTGTCCCCGTACTGTCCTTTTCCTACTACTAGTACTATTTGAAAAGAGGACAATTTTTTTTTATATATATCGGAATTGTGTTAATGCATTTCTGGGATTTGAATATGAATTTATTTTGTTTCAATCATTGCAAATGAACCTGTATTCATTAATTTATTTTCTAACACAGAAAAATGCTATATAAATGCATCAATTTAAATCCATATGCATTTATAAATTATGCTGCAAACATAATTTTGCATATAATCCACGAAATAATTTATTATTATTATTATTATTATTATTATGAAATTTTTTCAAATGCTTTCTATATCCCATGAAAAATTAATAAATTTGGTTAAACTTACAGAAATGTATATAATAAAGGAAAACACATTCGTGAATAACAGTAATATGACTTTGGCGGTGGCAACACTTGATAAATAAATTTCACTTTTACTGTGATTTTCTTAACTTCTAATAGTTGCACAATTAAAATTTTTTCACTATCAAATAGAAAAAGAAATTTTTCTTCAAATGTAATTTTTTCTACTGTGCCTCAATTTTTTATTTTTTATGGTTTCAAAAATAATCTGAAACCATGTTTCTTTTTTAAAACTATTGTATGCAGTCCAATTACACAAGATTAAAATGTTTCCATTAAAAAAAAAAAAAAATCAGCATTTATTTCCGGCTAATTATTCTGCAACGAAACTGAAAACTTGCATATAAATAAACTTGTATAAAAAAGTATATATATAAAATGTAGCTGTAATAGACATGAAATCAAACCTTGCGCTTAAGCTATTAAAACTATTATGTAAAAAAATGAAATTGTTTATACATAGCAAAATATTTTGTGATTTTGTTTATTGTTAACCCTCGGTATCTGGTTAATACGAAAGTATTTCTATTTCTATTAAATTTCAAAACTTTGAATTTATAACTTATTTTTTTCGAATGAAAATGCTTTTTGGTGTTGTATATGAATAATAAAATAAGTAAAAAAATTGATGTAAAAAATCTATTAGTTTTGAATTTTAAAAAATGTTTTTCTTCTGTTTTTTATAATCCGGTACGTTTGTACTGATTTATTAAATTTATCTTAAAACCGAAACAGCAGAAAATAATATCCAATTGAGAAAAGCAAAGATTTGGGGGCGTTTTGTAATGAAAAGCTGCTTTAATACTATAAAAAATAGCTGTATACATATAGTTGTATATATTAGTATACAGTATAGTTGTATATATTTTTTTCTGTTAATGTTGAAGAATTTTAAGTTGTTCTTTAAAAATTTGCTTGCCACTTTTTACAAACATTTTAAATAGATTTAACATTTCCTGAATGTAAAATAAATGTACACAATTTATGCTACAACGATAACATAATTTTTCATATTTTAATTTATTGTTTTCCAGAAATGTCTTAAAATAGTTATATCACAAGCAGTTTATTCAACAGGAAATTAATATAAAAAATGACAGATAAAAATTTTTTTTCTTCTCTTATAACGCTGTTTTGTTTTTAAAAACACATTTTGCATCTGCTAGGAAAAAAAGTCGTCTGCGGCTGGCTAACCGTACAATAAAAGTAAATAGAGTACATGTAGTACGCTTTCGAACGGATGCAAGAAAGTTTTCTCGACAACGTAGATCTGTATTGACACGGATTTTGTAATTTAAACAATGAATTGCTGAGCAGTTCTTCCAAGATCATACTTTATACAAAATATATAAGTCCGAGATAAATACACTGGTTTTGGCGTGGTGTATATGCTTCCAGCCTTAGCTATTGTGCTTATGTATTGGATTTACAGTTTTCCAACGAAATCGAACAATAAAGAATGTCAGTGAAAAACAGGTATGAAAGAAATTATTCTTGCTGTTTTGTTTTTCTTTAAATTATAAAGATTTTAATTAACTTCTTATAAACATGTTTTAAAATTTGAATATTTCATTAACTTCATTTAGTTTAATAAATTTATTGCTTATTTTATTGAAATACATAATTTACCTAGTGACAATTTTAACCAGAAGATTAGAAAACTGTGATTTCAATAGCATTTTATTCAGATTTGTTTCCTTTTTAAAAATAACTGGTTAAGATCATGGTTTCATAAATTATAAAAGTATATGAAAAAACATCCCAATCAACGGTTATGTAATCAGTAAACATTTAAAGATATTTAAATTATTGAATAAAAAAGCCTTTTTAGAGAATGTTTTCAAAAATATTTTTTAAAATATTGTATTAAATAATATTCTGAAATAATTTGCATTACATATTTTTATTTTTTTTAAATTGCACCTCGACAGAAGATGATTATAAGAAATAAGGCACAATGGATAAATGTTTTTAAAAGAAAACATGGAAATGTAATATTAAGGAGGGGGATCAATTTCGATGATTTTTAATTTTATTATTCAACCTGAGAAATGTTATAAAATCTGTAAAGCAATATTCAAAGTGCGTGAAATTTTACAATTGTTAAATTTTCTAATTTGAAAATTTTCAAAGTAAATTAAAAGTTTGGATACATTTGCAAATGAAAGTGTAGAAGTTATACAATCAATAACGGTTTAAACATGATTACTAAAAAAAAATTATTACAAAAAAATGTCGCATATACTTCAACGATATGAAGCTAAAATGTAATAATTGTATTTCATTACTTACTTTTCATTCTGGATAGCTTTATTACTTTATGTACTTTTTATTTAGCTTGGCGCCAGTGTTATATATACATATATATACAAATAAATATATAAATACATATGAAACTATGTTTACATATATAAGCATATATTTATACGTGTGCATGCATATATAGATACAATATGTGTATAGATATATATATGCATGCGTATTGCATATATAATATTGGCGTCCGATTAACCGAAATGTACCCTATTTTATATCTTGATTGATATTATACAGATAAATTTCAAAATATATATACCATAAGCGCTATTAGAAAACGGTATGATTAAAATGGATTTCTTTTTTTTTTATAATTATCATCTAATTCTATAAATAAAATATTGGTGATAATCATAAGGAACTAATATGTTGTTCTATTTTATACCAATGATCTGAGCTCTTTTACGTATTTTTTTACTTTAAAAATTAGTTAATCGTTTGATATTGTAATAATTATTCTTTTCTTATTGAGTCACATACAAAAACATTATTTGATTTTTAATAAACTTATATAAATAAAATTTTCACCACATTGTTTTAAGAACTCAATTGTAGATTGTAATCCTTTATACTATTTATGATAGTATTAGATTTATAATGACTCTGGCAAAAAAACATCCAGTAAACCAGTACATACTTGAAAAACGAATTAAAATTTTCACATTATAGGCAAAATAGAGTAGATGCGGTGCTGTGTGATATAAACACTTAACGATCGTTGTTTATTTTTATCATACATTAAGAGTTATTGGATTAAATGTATAATTTCACAAATAAAAATGTATTTTCTTCAGTGTGTTATTAAAACAATTTTTTAATAATAATAAAAATGTTTTCAATATTTTTTTACTGCTTGTAAACTCTTATATAAAATGAATTAATCCTTTATATCACCGCGTTGTATATCTGCAACATTCCAAAAAGTGAAAGTTACTCATCCAATGAGAATCAATGTTACCTTTACTGTCAGCTTAAAAAAGATTATTATATTTATTGTTGCTATCTTCAAACATAGCAGTTGTCAGCCTAATTGTTCTTAGAATTGTCAACATGCGATACTGAGATAAATTTTCACTTCAAAGTTTTATTTCTTATTTCATTAGTTTTTCATCGTAATTGTAAAATGAACTTTGCAGATTTTTTAATATGATGGAAAATAGCTAAAAAAGAGATTTTTTACTATTTTGTATTTGAAAATTGATAATGTTGATGTGAAGTATATAAATTTCTGCTTATTTTAAACATGAAAAAATATCAGTATTCTTATTTATTTATTTATTTTAGACATTTCTAAAATGATTCCTTTTAACACCCCAATAAATATTTGCAATTTCAACATTGAATAGCACTTGAAATAATTATGTTTCAGCTTGTTTATCACAATAATTGATATAAAACTGCACGTTTTCATATTTTTACATGCTGTAGTTTTCTTAACACTATTTCTACCAACATCAAATCCCACATTTTAACAAATTTCAATTCATTGTTTTTCTTTCTTTTTTTGTGATTTTTAGATTGAAATAATTAAAAATATTTTACATAAATTGAAGACTTTTTTCAGCGTATTACATTCAAAAACTACTATTAGCAAAAACAACAAAAATAAAAAATTTAAAAAAGTATCATTTGATAGCTGTAGAAATATTGTTAATATAAGAGTAGATCGAAAAAGTCAAAAGATTACTTCACATACATAAAAGAAAATAGGAGCATCTGCTACTTTTTTTTTTATTTTTATTTCATTTTTCAAATAGCATTAAAACTCATTGTACATTTTAGAATCGAAGTAGTTTGAATTTGTTTAGGTATTTATGTGTTGCAGTGATCTCTTGAAGATGGGTTGCCAAATTATAGAGCACATAGGACTTTATAATAATATATATTACAATTAACATTTCATAACATTTATGTTCATTTGCAGTCATCATATGTGAAGCATACCTACATGACTTGTGTTTAAGATGTATACGATGACAAAGATACATAAATATATAGAACATAAGACGTAAATATTACTTATATAAGGATGTTTGTGGGGCATGACAAGTGTTTGGAATGTATACATGAGAACGTGAGTTTTAAATTTTAAAAAATCGATTTTTTCTATCAATCTTTTCTATTAATGAACCTACATAAAAAAAAACACTATAATCTGCATAAAAAAAAGTTTTATCGTGTATTTCTATCAATGTAAAACCACGCTTTATAATGAAAAATATTGGACACAGTTAGGTTTTTTCGCGATTTTCTATTTTTTTTTATTATTTTTTTTTTTCTGGATAAGGCGAGCTTTGAAATTTACGTCCTCATATATACTATAGGGTCAAAGCTTTGACCGTGTGGTTATAGTCAGTCACCTAAGTGACTTCGCCGGTTTTACCTATGCCGGAAGTCACGTAGGTGACCGCGAATTGCGATTTTTAACATTTTGTTAAATACGTAGAAAAATACACGAGGAATTATCCTGAAACTCTAAGTGTGTAAATATAACAGTACAGGCCACGCATTTCCGTGAAGATTTTCATCAAACTCCATAGGAGGCTGTCAACAAATTGAAAAAGAAAGAATATCCTTTGGATTACCCTGTCAAAACTACTGCAGCAAAAGCGTTCAAACTATAGATTATAATTAACTGTCTTCATTTTTATGTGGCTAGCATGTATATTCGTAGAGAAATTACGATTTTTATAAAAAGAGTCCCAAATTTTGACAAATTTTTTACTTATAATTTTCAGATTTCTGAATATAAAATAATGCACTTTTACGAAACTATGACAAGAAACATTGTACACAATACCTTGTAATCAGAATTAAAAAAATAATAATAATTGTATGAAAAATAAATAGGTTTACTAAAAATTTTTTCACTGCGCATGTGTGAACACTATCAAAATTTTATTTGCATATTGCGTTAGCTATATGTATAGAGCAACTTTTGTGGAAGTCTCAAAAATATACCTTGAAAATTCTGAATGTGATCGTAGATAGAATAAGCTCAAAATCCGTTATTTTCAAAATAAAGTAAAAAGATGAGGGGCTCTATCCATATATCCATTGATTAGTGCCAATATAGAATACACAATGTGGCACGCACTATTATATTTGGATACAACCCCCCATTTGTTTGCTTCATTTTGGGAACAATAGATTTTGAGCTTCGACGATCACTTTCAGAATTTTCAAGCTATGCTTTTGAGATTTTCAAAAAATTTGTTCTATACATTTATCTAACACAATATGGAAGTGAAATTTTGATAGCGTTCACGCATGCGCAGTGAAAAATTATTTAGTAAACCTATTCATTATTTCATACATTTTTTATTATTTTATAATTCTGATTACAAGGTATTATGTACAATGTTATTTGTCATATTTTCTGGAAGGATTTTTTTTTATATATATATTAAGAACTCTGCAAGTTATAAGCAAAATTTGGATTTTTTTTCTTTATAAAAACGAAATTTCTCTACGAATATACATGCTATCCACACAAAAAGGAGCACAGTTAACTACAATAAACCACTTAATCATAATCTACACTTTGAACACTTTTGCTACATTAGTTTTGAAAGGGTTATCCGAAAGATATACGTTCTTTTTCAATTTGTTGACGGGTCCAAATTGAAAAAATGTTCATGGGGGGAAAGGGAAAAAAATATTCATGATAATATATGGTCTATACTATTATGTTTACGCACATCTGCAGTTTCAGGGAAATTTTTCATGTTTTTTTCTAGATATTTAAGAAAATATCTAAAATCTCAAGTGGCCGTTTACCGTTCGCCGTATAGAGTATATTTCTATATTATGCATATATATATTTCAAGATGATTTTGGTGACATCATAACTGCAACTTTGGCGTAAATCCCATTTTTTCTGTCCGTCTTATCTGTATCAACTGCGTCTACTGTATTATAATCCCATGTATTATTTATAGTGAATAATACCATGCAATTAAAATGCATAAAATATAAGTACTTAATATCGGTTTTCCTTTCTATATAATATTTTTATAGTTGTTGTGTAATTAAAAAATCACTAGTGACTTAGCGTTCAAAATGCGTATTAAAATACTAAATTAATTTCATTCAGTCACTAGTAATCAATAATCTTTCAATTCTATCATCAATAATCCTTATAATTTAAAGATTACAAAACATACTATGTATAATGCAAGAATATATATATTTTATGTAAATTTTATTTTGATTATGTTTTGAACATTTAAGCAGAAATATTTCATTAGTAATTTTAACAAATATTGCTGTAGATGTCATGTAATTTGATAAAATAATAATTCTTTATTAATTTTAATACAATTATGTTAATTATTAAATAAATCACTTGTAATTTTTCCAACAGAATTAAAAGTATTTTGGCCTAGGTTTGAACCGGGATTTTTTATGAGAGCTGCCAATGCTCTACTAATTGAGCTATCGTGGATGAATCTGGCGGACATAATTCAGCCAAAGAACTAGAATTATACTAAATAAAGCTAACTAATGCCAGACTGGCAGCTTACGCTAAAAGTCCCTGGTTCGAATCCTGCCCTGGACGCTTTTTCACCCATCTGGTCGAATTATATTAAAGGAAAATTCTGCTTGAACGTTATTGGTTAAAAATACTAGCTGTGGAGCCTTACATGTGTGATGATAACTTTGGAAGTTAAAGTGAGCAAAAGCTTTCAAAGAGAGTGCAAAAATATAATTAGCGCAAACGAAAAAAGTTTGTAATAATTTATTAAAAAAAGAAACAAAAAGCATTTTTTTTTCACCCTGTACATCGCAACAAATGAAAAAAAAACACGATTTTATCAGTTATAAATACAGTTAAAATTATGCCATTTTCAGAATATGGAGAAAAAATCTATATGAATTTCCAAAAAGAGGAAATTTTAAATAAATTGAAAACAACACAAGCTGCTACACTTGTAAGATGGTGTGAAAGAACTCTAACTTTTAACTTAATTTAAAAAAAAACAGTCTCCATATTGTCTATACTCAAATTACACATTCCTGTTCATAAATTATGAATGTATGATTTTCGGACTACAAACCAACTCTAACAGAAAGATAACAGATTATAATTAAAGACTACCCTGTTTTTTCTAAATTAGGCATATTGTGATTTGTGGTCTTGTTTGTAAGTCAGTTAAAAAAAATAAACGTCAAGTATTACATGAGTTTGTTCTTTATGCAATTTTGTTTCGTGACCATAAAAACATTATTTTTTTTCACAATTTACATGTCAAAGCATAAAATAAAGCTATGTACACAAAAATCTGTATATTTTAAAAATTATATAAAAGTGTGTGTTTTGCATGTTTCTCATACATATGTGTAAGAACAGAATATTAACACATAAATCTGCGTATTCTGCATATAACACAAAAATGTGTGTATGTTGTATATTACACAAGATTATGTGTATGTTCCTATTACACAAAATATGTGTAAGAGTAGAATATTACACAAATATATGTGTAAAAATATTGCACAGAAATATGTGTATTTCAGTGCAACTTACACTTTAAAGTGTGTATTTCATGAGTTATCAGATAACTTTTACACATTTGGACTTATCATCAAATTACACATAAAAATGTGTATTTTGAAATTTACACATTTGGCGTATTTTACACACCAAATTACACATATAGACATGTCGTTTTTGTATCATCGATTTACACATTTTTGTGTGTAAATTTACACATTTATTTTTTACAGTGCATGGTATTGATAAGCAGTTGCAGACCTTTCAAATGATGTGTCACACGACTCGTGTTATAAAGAAATTAAAAATGTGCCCCCCTGGGGGGCAGAGTGGGGGGTGACACACAAGACATCCATAATATGAATAAGCAGTTGCAAACCTTTCAAGTGATGTGTCACACGACTGGTGTTCTAAAGAAATTAAAAATGAGCCCCCCTCTGGGGCGTAGAGTGGGGGGTGACACACAAGACATCCATAATATGAATAAGCAGTTGCAGACCTTTCAAATGATGTGTCACACGACTGGTGTTGTAAAGAAATTAAAAATGTGCCCCCCTCGGGAGGCAGAGTGGGGGATGACACACAAGACATCCATAATATGAATAAGCAGTTGCAGACCTTTCAAATGATGTGTCACACGATTGGTGTTGTAAAGAAATTAAAAATGTGCCCCCCTGGGGGGCAGAGTGGGGGATGACACACAAGACATCCATAATATGAATAAGCAGTTGCAGACCTTTCAAATGATGTGTCACACGATTGGTGTTGTAAAGAAATTAAAAATGTGCCCCCTGGGGAGGCATAGTGGGGGATGACACACAAGACATTCATAATATGAATAAGCAGTTGCAGATCTTTCAAGTGATGTGTCACACGACTGGTGTTGTAAAGAAATTAAAAATGTGCCCCCCCCCTGGGGGGGCAGAGTGGGGGATGACACACAAGACATCCATAATATGAATAAGTAGTTGCAGACCTTTCAAATGACGTGTCATACGACTGGGGTTGTAAAGATATTAAAAATGTGTCCCCCCCCCCCGCCCCTGGCGGCAGAGCAGAGGGAGACACACAAGACATCCATAATAGGAAAAGGCAGTTTCAGACCTAAAATCGGTAAAATCGGGCTTCATAACTAATCTCAGTTAATACTTTGGACACTATCCGGAAAAATGCGATTCCAATGAACGCATAAGAATCAAATCGTGATAATTTTTCTGTAAAATATTGAATTTTCTATTTGGCGGCAATTTTTGGCGTATGTACTAATATATGTATGGCAAACCTTCTTCTATATTTTGATTGGATGTTCATTTTACAGCTGAAATCGCCATGAATTATCGGGAATGTTATTTTTCGGTTGTGCTGCCATCTATTTCTTACATACGAACTACCGTTACGGAAATTATCGTTACGAAATCGGATTTTTGCAGGCAAAAAATGAAGGAAAATTTGATAGCCCCAGTTAAATTAAGAATTTAAAGAAAAAATAGATATTGCATCGAAATTTCGAGGATTGCAGCCAATTAAAAACACTTTGATGAGTACGTGAAAGTTGAAAAAATGTTTCTTGGTATATTTTTATGCGAATGCAAGTGTCACAAACTCTCCGGTTAAAAAGTGCCAAAAGTCAAACTTTGACAATTTTTTGCGCCTAAAGTATTGATTTTAAAAGAAAAATAAAGAATGAGTCCAATTATAGAGAAACAAAATTACCATCTCAAATTTTTTGAAGCATATGAAAGCAAAAACTTTTTTGTTTAAGTGTCACAAAGTAGAGCCCAAAACGCGCTTTTCATTTGAGAACAGCCTTAATTATCCTTGTTAACATTTTTAATTATTTTAAATTATAATTTGAAATAGCGATATAAAAATTCCGTTCTAAGAAAGGAAAAATCTTCAAATTATTTTAAAGTCCCCTCATTATGATTGTTAATTACCGTTTGAAATTACAATTTTTCAATCTCATCCAAAAATCCCGTTAGCGGTTAAATGGAAAATTCTTAACGCCCTTCATTAAAATTTTTAATTAAATTTCAATTTAAAATAGCGATATAAAAATCCCGTTCTAGAAATAAAAATATCTAAATTATTTTAAGGCTTCCTCGTTAAGATTTTTAATTACCATTTAAAATTATTATTTTTCATTTCCATCCACAAATCCCTTTAACCTTCCGTCTACCAGACGGGTCCATTGGACCCGACAGCAATATTTCTGGTGTCAATGGTAAAATGAGAAATTGTCGATTGACACCGGAATTTATAAAGGACTTGTCTAGATATTACGAATTCCTTAATTTAAGCTTTCATTGTAAAAGCAAAATTTTATTAAAATATTACTGGTGCCGTTTGCAAGTTTGGAATTAAAATTAGGTGTTGCCGTAGATAAATGGGTGTTTTGTCTGGTAGACGGAAGGTTAAAGAAAACAAAAATCTCAAAATTACTTTAGTCTCCTCGTTAAAAAAATAAAAATAAAAAAATAAAAAAAAAATAACCACGAAACTTTCTTGAAATCTATTTTTTACCCTAAAATTTTTCATAATTTTTCATCAAATTTCCGCAGTAAAATAGCCCCTCGAATTCTAATACATACAAAAATTTCAACTAACAAAAATTCTCCCTAAGAAAATCTTCAAATTAATTTAAAATCCCTTTCATTAATATTTAAAATCGTATTCAAACATCACGCACGAAAATTCTCTAAAGAAAATTCATCCCACCTCCAATAAGAAATCCCTTTGAAATTTCTATATTTGATAAATAATATTTAACAGAGAGATCCGTCCAAAAACTGCATCTGAAGTTTTAAAAATATGTTCATCCCCCCCCCCCCCTTTTCATGTCCCGAAATCCAACTCTTGTCACATAAAATGTCTATACATTTAGCGTTATATACTATATCGATATTTTAAAGATAATCCATTTATATTATAGCTCAGTGGGTGGCGCCCATAATTAAACTTCTTTTCTATCAGACATGATCAATTTTACTTTAAACGCTTCCAAGATGGTGACGTCAGGACGATTGCTATCTTTAATTTCTTCTTAAATATAAATCATAGAAAATGTTACAACTGCCTGTAAAGCATAAAAATACTTAGCTACGAGATACAGTTATAATGTACAAGCAAAATATAAAATACAGCCTAGTAACCGTTTGTTTGTAGTTTGATTGCTAGCAAAATGTCATGACTGAGACGTCGCGACTGAAATCTTCTCAACTCCACTCCACTTTGTAAACAAAGGCCGTGTTCAAAAGCGGCTTTTTTGTGCGCGCGCGCTCAGAAGATTCTGCTTGGAGTAGGTGCTATCGAAGAAGAGAATTTTAAACTTATTCAATTATTGTATTATTTTTATGGTTCAGAATTGGTAAATACAAATACCATATCTCTTTATCCTTTCAAAACATAATTTTCGTAACAGAAATACATACCTGTGACCACTCAAATAAAATTAAAAGTATTCCGGAAAAGTATCACGTGACCTATTTCATGTAATTAAGCCCGATTAACATTTAAAAAATGACAACCAACCCTGCTCAAACCTTGACGCGCGCGACGCAAATAAAAATGATGAGCGATTTGATCACGTGATTGTGCGTTTTGTTCTTATCTGTTATTGGTTGCACGTTGTTTGTTGTCAAAGTTGGTAGGTTGACTGATACAATTTAAAAATTGGTGATTTAATTTTTTTAATAATTTAATTTTTATTTATTTAAAAATCATTTATCAGTTGCTTTATACTTTTCGTATTAAATAATAGAATATTGTTGATTCTATTGTTGTAATTAATAGAATGCTGTTGATAAACCAAGGTTGAGATATCCACACGGGGGACTAGCTAAGGGGGGGGGGGGCTACCCTCCCAAAACATTGACAAATGTTGTTACACTTTGCAAATTTAAAACTTTTATGTCAAATTTAATTAAAATTTTAATAAAAACTGCAATACATTTTCTATTTTTGATAGAATTTGCAAAAGTTACAACTCTAATTGGGAATATTATTAATTTTTTTACAAATAAGAATTGTATTACATTTTCAAAGTGCGTTAACTTGGCAAAATTATAAAACGAGTTGGCGAATATAAAAATTTGACTTGACAATATTAAGGTTTTCTCCCCTACCAATAAAAAGTCTTAGCGATGGCCCTGTATCCACATATTACAAGATTGATTTGTAATCTACAATACTGGATTGATTTCAATGGAATTTGCATTGTTAGTTAGATAATTTTTCAGAAGAAGTTTTAGTATGTATATATTTCTTATTTAATGATTGTATATTTTAATACCGTGTGGATAACAGGCCAAAATATGTCATAAAATATGAAAAATAAACGACATCCGAAATTATGTTAGTATAAGTAAAACACTTATTTATACTTTTAATAGAAAAATTATAAACATTCTAATCATACTTTATTCATTACAAAACTAGAAGGCAAACTCCAAATATTTCACTTCTTTAAAATATATGTATGCAGATATTCTTAATTTAAAAAAATGTATATCTTTTACATTTTGCTTTTATAATATTTTCCATTTTGATTTTAACACCGTAAAATATCCACGCATGCATTATATTTGTATCCTAATCTCAATAAAAAATTACTTCTAAAATTTTCAAAAAAAAAAAAAGAAGAAGAAGAAGAAGAACATTAATAATTATTTTATGCGTATACGGATATTTTCGCAGAAAACCTTTTTTTTTTCATTTTTTTAATATATATATAAATCACTTTGGAACGATATTAATATCGTTCTAATTATCCTTTTAATATTCTAAATTTGGAATATTAAAACTTTCTCCCTAAAAATCTCATTTTCTCGTATTTAAATAAGTATTTTATTATTATAATAGAAATACATGTGCTTCTGTATTATTAATATAAAATTTACCTTTAATAAAAATGTCTTATTTATTGATAAAAAGCAACCAAAAAAAAACACAAATCAACTTTTGGCCCGCGCAGGTTTCGAACCCGTATCGTCTGGGTTCAAGCTCAGCATTCTGAACATTCGGCCAGCCAGCTCACATTCATTTGTAACAGATTATCTTTATAATTGGCACCACAAGTAATTACATCCGTGATATGTTCTCCATCTGTTACTGAGCGAACAGTTACAGTAACTGGTGGCACAGTAGCGAGGACTGAACGCACATCCCATCAACTATAAGTTCCCACTCCATGTCCGTGGCTCCTGAGCGTGCGCGTGCAGCGCGCGTAACAGCTGAACACGGCCAAACTGACCGCGCGTTTGGAAGGATGATAATCGCTCTCGTCGCTTTGCGTTCGTTTGTTTATTATTTTGTTATTCTTTTTTAGCTAACATTGGAGTCATTCTTTCTACTTTTATTAATCTTTTTAAATGTACAAACCGACAAGATAGTTAAAAATTAGTACTTGGCGACAATTTAAGCATGAAAAGTCCCACGTTTCTTAAAACAAATCCCTTTCGAGAAATGAACATTTTTGTGTATTTTTAGCTATTCACTATTAAAGCCTATATATAAGAATATATAATATAATATATAAAGAATATTAATAGAGAATTTTCGGGGGAGAATTTTTAGATGAAATTTTTTATTCTTATTATTTAATTTTAGATTTGTTTTTTTATATTTTAATAGAAGAGGAGGTAATTAAATGTCAGTTACAGGGAATTCAAATAACCCATACGTAATTTAGCCCTGTTCATTGCAAAGAATTTTATGTATATATGTTTTTTTTATTTATTTATTTTTTGTATTGATATTGATTTTACTTCTCCAATGTATTAAAAATAAGTGTCAATCAAGTTATCAAAAATATCTTAATCTTTTTATGCATATTATCAAATATTTCTGGTAAATTTATTAATCTGTAAATAGTTTTATAGATAATTGAAAAAAAAATGATTTAAAGTAATTGTGTTGTAAATAGCTTATAAAATATGATAAGAAATTGCCTGCACCTTCTGTGTAATATATTTTTTTGTAGACTGCAAATTATTTAAAAAAAAAATATGCTCTATAATATAAACTTTAATTTTTTTAATCAAAATTGTTACAGCAAGGAATATGTAAGCCCTTTTTTTAATGCAAAAGGAAAAAGGAAAAAGGGAAATTTTTATTTTTTTATTGAGAGGTTACAAGCGTGAAATTTTTTTAAATGAAGGACAGAAATAATACTATTTTGTAAGGCTAAGTTCAACAGCTGCACCTTCTAAAACAGCGTGAGAAAAATTCTGAAATAAAATTTTTATTTTGGAACGAGCACAAAACAGACTTCAGAAAAACATGTATCTGTTTCATTCGTAGAAGAAAAAAAAAAAAAAAATTCAATTTATCAAATGAATGAACCACATATACAATATCAGGATTCCAATAATAGTAATAATAGCTGTTTTTATTTATTGTGTGTTAAACGTTGATTTTAATTATTGTAATCAGAATTCCACTTTGTATATCACTGTTAAATTCAAATACTTTTTTGCAGGAGGGATTTCTATGCTTGTAGGCAGGGACATTATAGAGTTCTTATGTGTGTGTGTGGAGGGGGGGGGGAGAGAATTGAAAACACAGAGTCTCAAATCTTCTTGGGGGGGGGGGAGAGAAATATTTCATTGCTCCACTGGGGAATGTCTCCCGAGCTTGTCCATGAGTTCAACACTGCTTTATACGCTAATTGATTTTGATATGTTTGTTTTCAAATAAAATTATATCTGTGCTAGATGTTGATAGTTCGATAATATAATGAATAAATATAAACTTGAAAACAAAGTTAATTACAAGACAATAAAAATCTAAAAGTAAGATTTTAGAATGCATTTTGTAAATTTTTTTTTAAGGTTGTACGAGTGATGTATTTAAAATAAAGGTAAGTGAATTTTTATTTGTTTTATAAGATAAATATTGTGTTTTTGGAATTAGCGAATTTCCATATTTATGATTTTATTTTTCTTTAACCGATTAACAAATTTCACTTTATTTAAAAGCAATAGACTCCAGAATTTCTTTCGATGAAATTTGCTGTTTTTTTTTTTTTTTTTTTTTTTCGTGATCTGTTTACAAAATTTGTTTTTTTAGGGATTTTTTGTCAAAACTTGCCTTTTTTTTGCGATCCGTTGACGAAATTCACATTTTTTTTTTTTTTTTTTTTTTTTTTGCGATACATGGACAAAAATTGAGTTTTTTCGCGACCTCTTGACGAATTTAGTAGTTTTTTCACAATATTTTAACAAAACAGTCATTTTCTCATTGTTTTTTAATGAAATTTGCCTTTTTTTAGATTTGTTTACAAATTTTGTCTTTTAGGATTTTTTGTCAAAATTTACTGTTTTTCTGAGATTTTTCACAATATTTTAACGAAATTCACATTTTTTTCTCTGATACCTATATAAAATGAGGTGTTTTATCATGATCGTTTAATGAAATTCACCTTTTTTTTGCAATCTGTTTACAAAATTTGTCTTTTTTTTTTCGGGATTTTTGTTGAAATGTGCCGTTTTTTGGGGATTCTTTTTTAACAAAATTTATAGTTTTTTTCCCAATTCTTTGACAAAATTAGTCGTTTTTGTAATCTTTTTACAATATTTACCATTTTTAGCAATCTGCTTAGAAAATTTGCAGATTTTTTTTTTCAGCATCGCTTGTCGAAATTTGTCTTTTACTCGGGATCTTGATGAAATTTGTTTTAAATTTCCCATTTTTTTCACTGTCACTTATCAAAATTTGCGTTTTTTACAACCCATTTTACAACATGGTGAGTTTTTGGATTTGTCTTTGTGGGCTGACTTATGCATACATGCTACTTTTCCGCAGAAATGCTGAATTCCGCTTTTTCGGCGATGAATTTTATCATCCCTGGGATAGATGCAAATATGCATTATAATTTGTTGGCCTTCTTATTGAGGGGAGGGGGTGTAAATACAACAAAAACATGCATACTAACCGCATCAAATTGAGAATATTTCTTCAAAGGACTGTAGGAAAAAAAATGCAAATTTCTCCAAAGGATCGCAAAAAACCTATAAGTTTGTTTAACGATCGCGGAAAAAAAATAGTCAGTTTCAAACAGTCAATTAGCGGAGTTTTCTTCAATTAGGGCGATCGTTGAAAAGAGGCTTAGAAACAGATTTCCGTTGCAACTTTGGGGGGGGGGGGCAACTTAACTTTACATTTTTATGCTATAAAATGTTCTTAAACATTGAAATTGTCAAAGTTCTGGGCGTAAAAGTTGCTCATTAATAAGAGAATAAACAAAATATATAACGAACTATTTTCGCATAACATCTAACAGTCGATTGGCTCAATCTCTCCCTTCGCTTACGTATTAAGCAATCGGAAGCTTCCGTTTATGAATTCGCCGTGGATAGCGTAAAAAACTAGCGAAAATTTCACTTTTTTTGTTTAAAAACTAACTTACATTGCTCCAAAATGAAATATTTTGACAAAATAATTTTGAAATCATATGCTATGGCATATTTGCAATTTTAAAAGTACACCAAAGATGATTTTATCAACATTTTACTCTAGATTTCCATCTCAATTTTATTTATTGTGACTTCTTTAAGTACTAATATCAATCAAAACAGCCGTATGTCCCATTATGCAAACCGTACATCTGATTTTTTTACATATATTCTTCACAATATTGCAGAAAAAAAGTATTTTTATATGAAAAAAAATATTTTTATTTTTTTTATTTTTATTTATTTATTTATTTATTTATTTATTTATTTATTTTTTTACAAATTTTTAATATTTGATGGACAATTTTATTTAAAATATGCCAGTGATGGATATCCTTAAAAAATCTCTTAAAAATATTTTTTAATTAATAATTATATTTCAGTTTTTTTTTCAACATATTAATCTATCCATTCTCATAGTCTCATTTCCAATATTAATCAAAATATAATTTAAATAATATAAATATATTGAAACAATTAAGATTCCAGTAATGGATGCCCCCTCCCCCCCCCCCCCCCCACACACAAAAAAAAAAGTAATAAATAAAATTGTTTTATAACTGTATTTAGTACCAGAATTTAATGAATGCTTATTAATGAAACAAAACAATTATTTTCAAATAAATTTAGCAATTAATTAGTTAGACATTTGTGAGAATTATTTATTGTTCAACTTAATTATTGTGATTATCACATTATGAATATTTCAATTATTTTAGATGTTTTAACTTACTAAATGTCAGGGAACTATAGAAATTAAATTGAGAGAGAGCTGAAGGAGGCATAATAATAATAAAAAAAGTTGCAATAGTTAGTTTTGCATAGATTCATATATTTCCCACTATTTTTAATATTTGATCTTCTCAAAACTATTTGGTATATTAATCGTAGTGTTTAGTATTACAACTACAAAGATATGATACCGTGGTATAATAAATACATAAGGTTGAAATTAAAAAAATATATATTTAGCTTTTGGTATACTCATGCAGCATGAAAACTATAAATTTTATTCAACTTGACATCCATTTTTTAAAACTTTCAACACATTTTCTTATTACTTACCAAGATTTTAAAGTTGCTCAAAACCTTTTCATTATAAAATTTTTAATTTAACAGATTTTATAGTAAATTACTTCATTCGAAAATAAAACACCTTCTGTATAATTGTAAACAAGCATTAGTTAAAAAAAAAAATCTTATATACTGTGTACAACAAAAGCATAATTTAAGACATGTTACATGAAGTGAATGATTTTTTTTTTCAGTTGCAAAGTATTTATTAGAAATTTAATTCTATCTTAAATATAATTTTTCTCGGGCCATTTTTGCTTTCTGCTTAATATGGCATTCAGATAACATTAAAATCATAAAAAAAAATTATTGTCAAGGAATTATTTGATCAGATTTATAATACAGACATACACTGTTTTAATTTTTTAATGAATGCTGAAAATGTGCATTCTATTTTAATGTTTAGTAGCAGATAATCTGAAAATTTATCCATTGAATTAAAATTATGAATGTAAACACTGCGGTTATTATGAAGAAAGGAAAGGCATTACAGAAAAAGTCACAGAACTAAAGAATATATATCCATATTTTCACTGTGGAAATTTGCATAAAATATTTTTGTTTGATCTAACATACTCATCGATCAATTACAAAATTAAAATACATTACCACATTCATAAAAAAAAAAAACAGTTAGGAGCTAAAGTAAAAAAATGTAGTTGCATATGGTGATTGCTAACCAGTGCACCTTTGTTTTGAAATAGTAGAAACTGCCAGATGTAATCATAGGATTTATCACAATAAATTATTTTGTTCTGCATAACTTTGCATTCATATTTTATGCTTCAACTGGCAAATATGTCTCATATTTTTTAAACAGGTTCATTTCTCCACATGTGTACTACATCTAATGATACGGCTTCACATAAGTACATATATCTCCGCCACATCCATTACAATATATAAAACTAAATATCCTAAAAAAAAAAAAAAAAAAAAAAAAAAAAAAAAAAAAAAAAGGGGGGGGGTTGTTTGTTTATAAAAATGTTTATTTGAAATAAAAGAAAAATTGTCAGTTTTAAAAATCAATTTATTCATACAAAATCAAATATATTCATAAAAATGAAAATAAAATAATAATAAACGGATACATATAATAAATAGTACACTCCCTATAAATTTCAAAGATCAGGATAAAAAGTTTTATGGATTACAGAATTTTGCAGATTACAGGTCACTTTTTGGTTTACATTCTAATGTTTGGCATTTATAAACAAGTATAGTACTAATAACATTGTAAATCAGTACCAAAATGAAATAAATTGCTTTTTTACATTAAAAAAAAATTATATACAGTACTATGCATACATTTAAATTATATAAAAATTACAAAATTGACAGAAAACAGTGATGAATGAAAGGGTATTTCTGATTGGATTATCATTTGTCAATTCGGAGGAATGGAGATTGAAACTCCCCCTCCCCATACACACTTCATTTCTTATAACTCGGCTAAATTTCAGCATTTCAGGTTAATTTCTGTTGACAATGTTATCGATCCACATCAACTTTGAACACACTGTGCTTACATAACTTTTCTATTTAAAAACATTTATAAAATCTACATTTTCAGTCAATTTTGGTGCTCATCCATTAATTGTCATCTAAGCAGTATGAGGAGGTCAAGTTTCTTCGGCGAATTCATTATACACACTTTATTTCTTATGACACGAGTAAATTTCAGCATTTTAGGATAATTTTTGTTGACAGTGTTATCGATCCACATCAACTTTGAACACACTGTGCTTACATAACTTTTCTATTTAAAAACATTTTATAAAATCTACATTTTCAGTCGATTTTGGTGCTCATCCATTAATTGTCGTCTAAGCAGTATGAGGAGGTCAAGTTTCTTCGGCGAATTCATTATACACACTTTATTTCTTATGACACGAGTAAATTTCAGCATTTCAGGATAATTTTTGTTGACAGTGTTATCGATCCACATCAACTTTGAACACACTGTGCTTACATAACTTTTCTATTTAAAAAAATTTTATAAAATCTACATTTTCAGTCGATTTTGGTGCTCATCCATTAATTGTCGTCTAAGCAGTATGAGGAGGTCAAGTTTCTTTGGCGAATTCATTATACACAATTTATTTCTTATGACACGAGTAAATTTCAACATTTCAGGATAATTTTTGTTGACAGTGTTATCGATCCACATCAGCTTTGAACACACTGTGCTTACATAACTTTTCTATTTAAAAACATTTTATAAAATCTACATTTTCAGTCGATTTTGGTGCTCATCCATTAATTGTCGTCTAAGCAGTATGAGGAGGTCAAGTTTCTTTGGCGAATTCATTATACACAATTTATTTCTTATGACACGAGTAAATTTCAGCATTTCAGGATAATTTTTGTTGACAGTGTTATCGATCCACATCAACTTTGAACACACTGTGCTTACATAACTTTTCTATTTAAAAACATTTTATAAAATCTACATTTTCAGTCGATTTTGGTGCTCATCCATTAATTGTCGTCTAAGCAGTATGAGAAGGTCAAGTTTCTTCGGCGAATTCATTATACAAACTATATTTCTTATGACACGAGTAAATTTCAGCATTTCAGGATAATTTTTGTTGACAGTGTTATCGATCCACATCAACTTTGAACACACTGTGCTTACATAACTTTTCTATTTAAAAACATTTTATAAAATCTACATTTTCTGTCGATTTTGGTGCTCATCCATTAATTGTCGTCTAAGCAGTATGAGGAGGTCAAGTTTCTTTGGCGAATTCATTATACACACTTTATTTCTTATGACACGAGTAAATTTCAGCATTTCAGGATAATTTTTGTTGACAGTGTTATCGATCCACATCAACTTTGAACACACTGTGCTTACATAAATTTTCTATTTAAAAACATTTTATAAAATCTACATTTTCAGTCGATTTTGGTGCTCATCCATTAATTGTCGTCTAAGCAGTATGAGGAGGCCAAGTTTCTTCGGTGAATTCATTATACACACTTTATTTCTTATGACACGAGTAAATTTCAGCATTTCAGGATAATTTTTGTTGACAGTGTTATCGATCCACATCAACTTTGAACACACTGTGCTTACATAACTTTTCTATTTAAAAACATTTTATAAAATCTACATTTTCAGTCGATTTTGGTGCTCATCCATTAATTGTCGTCTAAGCAGTATGAGGAGGTCAAGTTTCTTTGGCGAATTCATTATACACTTTATTTCTTATGACACGAGTAAATTTCAGCATTTCAGGATAATTTTTGTTGACAGTGTTATCGATCCACATCAACTTTGAGCAAACTGTTCTTACATAACTTTTCTATTTAAAAACATTTTATAAAATCTACATTTTCAGTCGATTTTGGTGCTCATCCATTAATTGTCGTCTAAGCAGTATGAGGAGGTCAAGTTTCTTTGGCGAGTTCATTATACACACTTTATTTCTTATGACACGAGTAAATTTCAGCATTTCAGGATAATTTTTGTTGACAGTGTTATCGATCCACATCAACTTTGAACACACTGTGCTTACATAACATTTCTATTTAAAAACATTTTATAAAATCTACATTTTCAGTCGAATTTGGTGCTCATCCATTAATTGTCGTCTAAGCAGTATGAGGAGGTCAAGTTTCTTCGACGAATTCATTATACACACTTTATTTCTTATGACACGAGTAAATTTCAGCATTTCAGGATAATTTTTGTTGACAGTGTTATCGATCCACATCAATTTTGAACACAATTTATATGACGATTATTTTCGTTCATGTCTTTAAAAAATGGAAGTTAAGTTTGATAACTGCTTAAGACATATGAAGATCAGCCGTGAAAATCAAAATTAAAATTACATTGCGTAAAATAGCAATAACACAGGAAAGAGAGACTCGATGAAGAAAATGCTCAAGTATGTATGTGGCATTTATTAAAGAGAGGTAAAACTTACACTCTCACGGGGTGACCCCCTGGTAAAAATACAGAAGCAGGAGCTCTACATCCTTACAGCAGGACAGTTAGAGATAGACTGATTCCTGACATCAAATAATGTAGCCAAATGCGTCGAGCTAAAATGTGGTTGCCCTTAGACTATAATAACCCTATACGTATAGTTCATAAAGAAAGTTTAAATTAAAAACATGCCAACCGGACCGTTAATTTGGCGATTAAAATATCAGCGTACAAATATGCATGCCAACACTGATTGCTGAGAAAAATATTTCTAAATCCATAACACAGATGTCAGACGCCGCTTTAATATAAACAGAGCGTTAGATTTTAAGCCGAAAAAGGAGTTGTAATGTCTGTTAATTTGGAAAGGAATTAAACAAGTGACTGAGTAACTGCAAAAGGGCATATGGTTTTTAAAATATCATTCTATGTACTCTTTGAACAAACGAAAGTATGCAGGCTCAGAAAATGATTTTAGGATGAGAAAAGATTGGATTTTGATTTATTTTATTAACGGCCTCGGTTAAATATACATAACTGCAATTTAAAGGAAAGAGATAAATATATTCTTTTTAGAAAGTAAAAATGATGTTTAATTGATTTGAAATTGGGAAAGATAATTTTAATTTTAAATTTGAGAATTTAAAAAAAGAAGCTAATAATAATACGTGATGTTATGTTACTTTCGACATCACACTGTGCTTACATAACTTTTCTATTTAAAAACATTTTATAAAATCTACATTTTCAGTCGATTTTGGTGCTCATCCATTAATTGTCGTCTAAGCAGTATAAGGAGGTCAAGTTTCTTCGACGAATTCATTATACACACTTTATTTCTTATGACACGAGTAAATTTCAGCATTTCAGGATAATTTTTGTTGACAGTGTTATCGATCCACATCAACTTTGAACACACTGTGCTTACATAACTTTTCTATTTAAAAACATTTTATAAAATCTACATTTTCAGTCGATTTTGGTGCTCATCCATTAATTGTCGTCTAAGCAGTATGAGGAGGTCAAGTTTCTTCGGCGAATTCATTATACACACTTTATTTCTTATGACACGAGTAAATTTCAGCATTTCAGGATAATTTTTGTTGACAGTGTTATCGATCCACATCAACTTTGAACACACTGTGCTTACAAAACTTTTCTATTTAAAAACATTTTATAAAATCTACATTTTCAGTAAATTTTGGTGCTTATCCATTAATTGTCGTCTAAGCAGTATGAGGAGGTCAAGTTTCTTCGGCGAATTCATTATACAAACTTTATTTCTTATGACACGAGTAAATTTCAGCATTTCAGGATAATTTTTGTTGACAGTGTTATCGATCCACATCAACTTTGAACACACTGTGCTAACATAAATTTTCTATTTAAAAACATTTTATAAAATCTACATTTTCAGACGATTTTGGTGCTCATCCATTAATTGTCGTCTAAGCAATATGAGGAGGTCAAGTTTCTTCGGCGAATTCATTATACACACTTTATTTCTTATGACACGAGTAAATTTCAGCATTTCAGCATAATTTTTGTTGACAGTGTTATCGATCCACATCAACTTTGAACACACTGTGCTTACATAACTTTTCTATTTAAAAACATTTTATAAAATCTACATTTTCAGTCGATTTTGGTGCTCATCCATTAATTGTCGTCTAAGCAGTATGAGGAGGTCAAGTTTCTTCGAAGAATTCATTATACACTTTATTTCTTATGACACGAGTAAATTTCAGCATTTCAGGATAATTTTTGTTCACAGTGTTATCGATCCACATCAACTTTGAACACACTGTGCTTACATAACTTTTCTATTTAAAAACATTTTATAAAATCTACATTTTCAGTCGATTTTGGTGCTCATCCATTAATTGTCGTCTAAGCAGTATGAGGAGGTCAAGTTTCTTCGGCGAATTCATTATACAAACTTTATTTCTTATGACACGAGTAAATTTCAGCATTTCAGGATAATTTTTGTTGACAGTGTTATCGATCCACATCAACTTTGAACACACTGTGCTAACATAACTTTTCTATTTAAAAACATTTTATAAAATCTACATTTTCAGACGATTTTGGTGCTCATCCATTAATTGTCGTCTAAGCAATATGAGGAGGTCAAGTTTCTTCGGCGAATTCATTATACACACTTTATTTCTTATGACACGAGTAAATTTCAGCATTTCAGCATAATTTTTGTTGACAGTGTTATCGATCCACATCAACTTTGAACACACTGTGCTTACATAACTTTTCTATTTAAAAACATTTTATAAAATCTACATTTTCAGTCGATTTTGGTGCTCATCCATTAATTGTCGTCTAAGCAGTATGAGGAGGTCAAGTTTCTTCGGCGAATTCATTATACACACTTTATTTCTTATGACAGGAGTAAATTTCAGCATTTCAGGATAATTTTTGTTGACAGTGTTATCGATCCACATCAATTTTGAACACACTGTGCTTACATAACTTTTCTATTTAAAAACATTTTATAAAATCTACATTTTCAGTCGATTTTGGTGCTCATCCATTAATTGTCGTCTAAGCAGTATGGGGAGGTCAAGTTTCTTCGGCGAATTCATTATACAAACTTTATTTCTTATGTCACGAGTAAATTTCAGCATTTCAGGATAATTTTTGTTGACAGTGTTATCGATCCACATCAACTTTGAACACACTGTGCTAACATAACTTTTCTATTTAAAAACATTTTATAAAATCTACATTTTCAGTCGATTTTGGTGCTCATCCATTAATTGTCGTCTAAGCAGTATGAGGAGGTCAAGTTTCTTTGGCGAATTCATTATACACACTTTATTTCTTATGACACGAGTAAATTTCAGCATTTCAGGATAATTTTTGTTGACAGTGTTATCGATCCACATCAACTTTGAACACACTGTGCTTACAGAACTTTTCTATTTAAAAACATTTTATGAAATCTACATTTTCAGTCGATTTTGGTGCTCATCCATTAATTGTCGTCTAAGCAGTATGAGGAGGTCAAGTTTCTTCGAAGAATTCATTATACACTTTATTTCTTATGACAGGAGTAAATTTCAGCATTTCAGGATAATTTTTGTTGACAGTGTTATCGATCCACATAAACTTTGAACACACTGTGCTTACATAACTTTTCTATTTAAAAACATTTTATAAAATCTACATTTTCTGTCGATTTTGGTGCTCATCCATTAATTGTCGTCTAAGCAGTATGAGGAGGTCAAGTTTCTTCGGCGAATTCATTATACACACTTTATTTCTTATGACACGAGTAAATTTCAGCATTTCAGGATAATTTTTGTTGACAGTGTTATCGATCCACATCAACTTTGAACACACTGTGCTTACATAACTTTTCTATTTAAAATTTTTTTATAAAATCTACATTTTCAGTCGATTTTGGTGCTCATCCATTAATTGTCGTCTAAGCAGTATGAGGAGGTCAAGTTTCTTTGGCGAATTCATTATACACAATTTATTTCTTATGACACGAGTAAATTTCAGCATTTCAGGATAATTTTTGTTGACAGTGTTATCGATCCACATCAACTTTGAACACACTGTGCTTACATAACTTTTCTATTTAAAAACATTTTATAAAATCTACATTTTCAGTCGATTTTGGTGCTCATCCATTAATTGTCGTCTAAGCAGTATGAGGAGGTCAAGTTTCTTCGGCGAATTCATTATACACACTTTATTTCTTATGACACGAGTAAATTTCAGCATTTCAGGATAATTTTTGTTGACAGTGTTATCGATCCACATCAATTTTGAACACACTGTGCTTACATAACTTTTTTATTTAAAAACATTTTATAAAATCTACATTTTCAGTCGATTTTGGTGCTCATCCATTAATTGTCGTCTAAGCAGTATGGGGAGGTCAAGTTTCTTCGGCGAATTCATTATACAAACTTTATTTCTTATGTCACGAGTAAATTTAAGCATTTCAGGATAATTTTTGTTGACAGTGTTATCGATCCACATCAACTTTGAACACACTGTGCTAACATAACTTTTCTATTTAAAAACATTTTATAAAATCTACATTTTCAGTCGATTTTGGTGCTCATCCATTAATTGTCGTCTAAGCAGTATGAGGAGGTCAAGTTTCTTTGGCGAATTCATTATACACACTTTATTTCTTATGACACGAGTAAATTTCAGCATTTCAGGATAATTTTTGTTGACAGTGTTATCGATCCACATCAACTTTGAACACACTGTGCTTACAGAACTTTTCTATTTAAAAACATTTTATGAAATCTACATTTTCAGTCGATTTTGGTGCTCATCCATTAATTGTCGTCTAAGCAGTATGAGGAGGTCAAGTTTCTTCGAAGAATTCATTATACACTTTATTTCTTATGACAGGAGTAAATTTCAGCATTTCAGGATAATTTTTGTTGACAGTGTTATCGATCCACATCAGCTTTGAACACACTGTGCTTACATAACTTTTCTATTTAAAAACATTTTATAAAATCTACATTTTCAGTCGATTTTGGTGCTCATCCATTAATTGTCGTCTAAGCAGTATGAGGAGGTCAAGTTTCTTTGGCGAATTCATTATACACAATTTATTTCTTATGACACGAGTAAATTTCAACATTTCAGGATAATTTTTGTTGACAGTGTTATCGATCCACATCAGCTTTGAACACACTGTGCTTACATAACTTTTCTATTTAAAAACATTTTATAAAATCTACATTTTCAGTCGATTTTGGTGCTCATCCATTAATTGTCGTCTAAGCAGTATGAGGAGGTCAAGTTTCTTTGGCGAATTCATTATACACGATTTATTTCTTATGACACGAGTAAATTTCAGCATTTCAGGATAATTTTTGTTGACAGTGTTATCGATCCACATCAACTTTGAACACACTGTGCTTACATAACTTTTCTATTTAAAAACATTTTATAAAATCTACATTTTCAGTCGATTTTGGTGCTCATCCATTAATTGTCGTCTAAGCAGTATGAGAAGGTCAAGTTTCTTCGGCGAATTCATTATACAAACTATATTTCTTATGACACGAGTAAATTTCAGCATTTCAGGATAAATTTTGTTCACAGTGTTATCGATCCACATCAACTTTGAACACACTGTGCTTACATAACTTTTCTATTTAAAAAAATTTTAAAAAATCTACATTTTCAGTCGATTTTGGTGCTCATCCATTAATTGTCGTCTAAGCAGTATGAGGAGGTCAAGTTTCTTTGGCGAATTCATTATACACAATTTATTTCTTATGACACGAGTAAATTTCAACATTTCAGGATAATTTTTGTTGACAGTGTTATCGATCCACATCAACTTTGAACACACTGTGCTTACATAACTTTTCTATTTAAAAACATTTTATAAAATCTACATTTTCAGTCGATTTTGGTGCTCATCCATTAATTGTCGTCTAAGCAGTATGAGGAGGTCAAGTTTCTTTGGCGAATTCATTATACACACTTTATTTCTTATGACACGAGTAAATTTCAGCATTTCAGGATAATTTTTGTTGACAGTGTTATCGATCCACATCAACTTTGAACACACTGTGGTTACATAAATTTTCTATTTAAAAACATTTTATAAAATCTACATTTTCAGTCGATTTTGGTGCTCATCCATTAATTGTCGTCTAAGCAGTATGAGGAGGCCAAGTTTCTTCGGTGAATTCATTATACACACTTTATTTCTTATGACACGAGTAAATTTCAGCATTTCAGGATAATTTTTGTTGACAGTGTTATCGATCCACATCAACTTTGAACACACTGTGCTTACATAACTTTTCTATTTAAAAACATTTTATAAAATCTACATTTTCAGTCGATTTTGGTGCTCATCCATTAATTGTCGTCTAAGCAGTATGAGGAGGTCAAGTTTCTTTGGCGAATTCATTATACACTTTATTTCTTATGACACGAGTAAATTTCAGCATTTCAGGATAATTTTTGTTGACAGTGTTATCGATCCACATCAACTTTGAACAAACTGTTCTTACATAACTTTTCTATTTAAAAACATTTTATAAAATCTACATTTTCAGTCGATTTTGGTGCTCATCCATTAATTGTCGTCTAAGCAGTATGAGGAGGTCAAGTTTCTTTGGCGAGTTCATTATACACACTTTATTTCTTATGACACGAGTAAATTTCAGCATTTCAGGATAATTTTTGTTGACAGTGTTATCGATCCACATCAACTTTGAACACACTGTGCTTACATAACATTTCTATTTAAAAACATTTTATAAAATCTACATTTTCAGTCGAATTTGGTGCTCATCCATTAATTGTCGTCTAAGCAGTATGAGGAGGTCAAGTTTCTTCGTCGAATTCATTATACACACTTTATTTCTTATGACACGAGTAAATTTCAGCATTTCAGGATAATTTTTGTTGACAGTGTTATCGATCCACATCAATTTTGAACACAATTTATATGACGATTATTTTCGTTCATGTCTTTAAAAAATGGAAGTTAAGTTTGATAACTGCTTAAGACATATGAAGATCAGCCGTGAAAATCAAAATTAAAATTACATTGCGTAAAATAGCAATAACACAGGAAAGAGAGACTCGATGAAGAAAATGCTCAAGTATGTATGTGGCATTTATTAAAGAGAGGTAAAACTTACACTCTCACGGGGTGACCCCCTGGTAAAAATACAGAAGCAGGAGCTCTACATCCTTACAGCAGGACAGTTAGAGATAGACTGATTCCTGACATCAAATAATGTAGCCAAATGCGTCGAGCTAAAATGTGGTTGCCCTTAGACTATAATAACCCTATACGTATAGTTCATAAAGAAAGTTTAAATTAAAAACATGCCAACCGGACCGTTAATTTGGCGATTAAAATATCAGCGTACAAATATGCATGCCAACACTGATTGCTGAGAAAAATATTTCTAAATCCATAACACAGATGTCAGACGCCGCTTTAATATAAACAGAGCGTTAGATTTTAAGCCGAAAAAGGAGTTGTAATGTCTGTTAATTTGGAAAGGAATTAAACAAGTGACTGAGTAACTGCAAAAGGGCATATGGTTTTTAAAATATCATTCTATGTACTCTTTGAACAAACGAAAGTATGCAGGCTCAGAAAATGATTTTAGGATGAGAAAAGATTGGATTTTGATTTATTTTATTAACGGCCTCCGTTAAATATACATAACTGCAATTTAAAGGAAAGAGATAAATATATTCTTTTTAGAAAGTAAAAATGATGTTTAATTGATTTGAAATTGGGAAAGATAATTTTAATTTTAAATTTGAGAATTTAAAAAAAGAAGCTAATAATAATACGTGATGTTATGTTACTTTCGACATCACACTGTGCTTACATAACTTTTCTATTTAAAAACATTTTATAAAATCTACATTTTCAGTCGATTTTGGTGCTCATCCATTAATTGTCGTCTAAGCAGTATAAGGAGGTCAAGTTTCTTCGGCGAATTCATTATACACACTTTATTTCTTATGACACGAGTAAATTTCAGCATTTCAGGATAATTTTTGTTGATAGTGTTATCGATCCACATCAACTTTGAACACACTGTGCTTACAAAACTTTTCTATTTAAAAACATTTTATAAAATCTACATTTTCAGTAAATTTTGGTGCTTATCCATTAATTGTCGTCTAAGCAGTATGAGGAGGTCAAGTTTCTTCGGCGAATTCATTATACAAACTTTATTTCTTATGACACGAGTAAATTTCAGCATTTCAGGATAATTTTTGTTGACAGTGTTATCGATCCACATCAACTTTGAACACACTGTGCTAACATAACTTTTCTATTTAAAAACATTTTATAAAATCTACATTTTCAGACGATTTTGGTGCTCATCCATTAATTGTCGTCTAAGCAATATGAGGAGGTCAAGTTTCTTCGGCGAATTCATTATACACACGTTATTTCTTATGACACGAGTAAATTTCAGCATTTCAGCATAATTTTTGTTGACAGTGTTATCGATCCACATCAACTTTGAACACACTGTGCTTACATAACTTTTCTATTTAAAAACATTTTATAAAATCTACATTTTCAGTCGATTTTGGTGCTCATCCATTAATTGTCGTCTAAGCAGTATGAGGAGGTCAAGTTTCTTCGAAGAATTCATTATACACTTTATTTCTTATGACACGAGTAAATTTCAGCATTTCAGGATAATTTTTGTTCACAGTGTTATCGATCCACATCAACTTTGAACACACTGTGCTTACATAACTTTTCTATTTAAAAACATTTTATAAAATCTACATTTTCAGTCGATTTTGGTGCTCATCCATTAATTGTCGTCTAAGCAGTATGAAGAGGCCAAGTTTCTTCGGTGAATTCATTATACACACTTTATTTCTTATGACACGAGTAAATTTCAGCATTTCAGGATAATTTTTGTTGACAGTGTTATCGATCCACATCAACTTTGAACACATTGAGCTTACATAACTTTTCTATTTAAAAACATTTTATAAAATCTACATTTTCAGTCGATTTTGGTGCTCATCCATTAATTGTCGTCTAAGCAGTATGAGGAGGTCAAGTTTCTTCGACGAATTCATTATACACACTTTATTTCTTATGACACGAGTAAATTTCAGCATTTCAGGATAATTTTTGTTGACAGTGTTATCGATCCACATCAATTTTGAGCACACTGTGCTTAGATAACTTTTCTATTTAAAAACATTTTATAAAATCTACATTTTCAGTCGATTTTGGTGCTCATCCATTAATTGTCGTCTAAGCAGTATGAGGAGGTCAAGTTTCTTTGGCGAATTCATTATACACACTTTATTTCTTATGACACGAGTAAATTTCAGCATTTCAGGATAATTTTTGTTGACAGTGTTATCGATCCACATCAACTTTGTACACTCTGTGCTTACATAACTTTTCTATTTAAAAACATTTTATAAAATCTACATTTTCAGTCGATTTTGGTGCTCATCCATTAATTGTCGTCTAAGCAGTATGAGGAGGTCAAGTTTCTTCGAAGAATTCATTATACACTTTATTTCTTATGACAGGAGTAAATTTCAGCATTTCAGGATAATTTTTGTTGACAGTGTTATCGATCCACATCAACTTTGAACACACTGTGCTTACATAACTTTTCTATTTAAAAACATTTTATAAAATCTACATTTTCAGTCGATTTTGGTGCTCATCCATTAATTGTCGTCTAAGCAGTATGAGAAGGTCAAGTTTCTGCGGCGAATTCATTATACAAACTTTATTTCTTATGACACGAGTAAATTTCAGCATTTCAGGATAATTTTTGTTCACAGTGTTATCGATCCACATCAACTTTGAACACACTGTGCTTACATAACTTTTCTATTTAAAAACATTTTATAAAATCTACATTTTCAGTCGATTTTGGTGCTCATCCATTAATTGTCGTCTAAGCAGTATGAGGAGGTCAAGTTTCTTTGGCGAATTCATTATACACACTTTATTTCTTATGACACGAGTAAATTTCAGCATTTCAGGATAATTTTTGTTGACAGTGTTATCGATCCACATCAATTTTGAGCACACTGTGCTTACATAACTTTTCTATTTAAAAACATTTTATAAAATCTACATTTTCAGTCGATTTTGGTGCTCATCCATTAATTGTCGTTTAAGCAGTATGAGGAGGTCAAGTTTCTTTGGCGAATTCATTATACACACTTTATTTCTTATGACACGAGTAAATTTCAGCATTTCAGGATAATTTTTGTTGACAGTGTTATCGATCCACATCAACTTTGAACACACTGTGCTTACATAACTTTTCTATTTAAAAACATTTTATAAAATCTACATTTTCAGTCGATTTTGGTGCTCATCCATTAATTGTCGTCTAAGCAGTATGAGGAGGTCAAGTTTCTTCGAAGAATTCATTATACACACTTTATTTCTTATGACACGAGTAAATTTCAGCATTTCAGGATAATTTTTGTTGATAGTGTTATCGATCCACATCAACTTTGAACACACTGTGCTTACAAAACTTTTCTATTTAAAAACATTTTATAAAATCTACATTTTCAGTAAATTTTGGTGCTCATCCATTAATTGTCGTCTAAGCAGTATGGGGAGGTCAAGTTTCTTCGGCGAATTCATTATACAAACTTTATTTCTTATGTCACGAGTAAATTTCAGCATTTCAGGATAATTTTTGTTGACAGTGTTATCGATCCACATCAACTTTGAACACACTGTGCTAACATAACTTTTCTATTTAAAAACATTTTATAAAATCTACGTTTTCAGTCGATTTTGGTGCTCATCCATTAATTGTCGTCTAAGCAGTATGAGGAGGTCAAGATTCTTCGGAGAATTCATTATACACTTTATTTCTTACTAGCGGCCTTCGCCCGCTACGCTGGTCGGTTTATCTAAAGAAATCTTGAAGAAGTAGTTAGATAAGGTTCAGACATACATTAAAAAAAAAAAAAAAGCAAGTCGATCATTCAAAAAACGTTGGGAAATATCAAATATTTACTGTAATTTTTTAAGAAAAACAAAGTTTCGAAAAAAAAAATTAAATCGAAAAAAAAATTACACTGACATATTAATGCAAGGAAATTTTCCCAGAGAGAAAATTCGCCTTGAATACAATATTTCAAATTCTTTTAATTGCTTATAGGCGTTAATGCCAACATAGTGAAAAAAAATTCCATGCTGGGAATCGAACCCGGGCCATCAGTATGGCGCACTGACGTTCTACCGACTAAACCACATGGAACGACAGCCAGCTTGAAACTTTCTCATACTTAAGTAGACTGGCGAAAACATAACGATAGTGCGTTTTAAAATCGCACAGTGACATCTATTGGATTTTATATGTACTAAAAAACGTTATGTACTAAAAAACGTGAGCAGCGCACCTAATAGTTTCTTTTGTTTCTTTTTGTTACTTTTTTGTCTGTTGTCCGATTTTGATGAAACAAAGCCTATACACTGCCCGGGAGTGTGCATTCTTCATTAGTGAAAACCGCATAAAAATCCATTCAGTAGTTACGAAGATAAACTCGAACAAACAGACAGACAGACAGACAGACAGACAGACAGACAAAAAATTCAAAAAATTTTTTTTTGTGTTTCATTGGTTTTCTTTTATCGCCCTGACTCCATTTTTAACCGACTTCAAGGAGGAGGTTATGATTTCAACCTGTATGTATTTGTTGTTCACTCATAACTTCTGTAAATATGAACCGATTTTAATAATTCTTCTTTTGTTTGAAAGTGTAAGATGCCCACATGGTCCCATTTCAATTTTATCAAATACTTGCAATTAGAACTTTTAAAAAATAAAAACATGAAAATTCCAACTCTTTTTGAAGCAGTCATCCAATTAGAAGCGTTCATTTTTCAGGTAATCGCAGGCTTTCATGTCGAGCACACAAGTCAGATGTGTGTGTACAATAAACAAATAAAATTTCAGGCTATAACTCTTACACCGATACTACATCTTTTAATTTCATTAAATTCTGGTGACTAGAATGTTTTTTAAATAACAAAATGTGGATTTGATTTAAAAAAAATAATGATTTGTCGCAAATCATGTTTCATTGTTGCAACGTTTTCAAGTCATAACCATATTAAAACTATGCATTCATATGCGTTAGTGCCAAGTTGTCGCCAAGCTTGGTATTTTTTTTTCTTTTTGAAGTCGGTTAGTATTTTTTTCTAAAAAAGCATATTTTATTATTGTCAATTATCTTCAATGTACAGACACACCGGGTCCTACTGTTTTATTATATGTATAGATGACACGAGTAAATTTCAGCATTTCAGGATAATTTTTGTTCACAGTGTTATCGATCCACATCAACTTTGAACACATTGTGCTTACATAACTTTTCTATTTAAAAACATTTTATAAAATCTACATTTTCAGTCGATTTTGGTGCTCATCCATTAATTGTCGTCTAAGCAGTATGAGGAGGTCAAGTTTCTTTGGCGAATTCATTATACACTTTATTTCTTATGACACGAGTAAATTTCAGCATTTCAGGATAATTTTTGTTGACAGTGATATCGATCCACATCAACTTTGAGCACACTGTGCTTACATAACTTTTCTATTTAAAAACATTTTATAAAATCTACATTTTCAGTCGATTTTGGTGCTCATCCATTAATTGTCGTCTAAGCAGTATGAGGAGGTCAAGTTTCTTTGGCGAATTCATTATACACACTTTATTTCTTATGACACGCGTAAATTTCAGCATTTCAGGATAATTTTTGTTGACAGTGTTATCGATCCACATCAACTTTGAACACACTGTGCTTACATAACTTTTCTATTTAAAAACATTTTATAAAATCTACATTTTCAGTCGATTTTGGTGCTCATCCATTAATTGTCGTCTAAGCAGTATGAGGATGTCAAGTTTCTTCGGCGAATTCATTATACACACTTTATTTCTTATGACACGAGTAAATTTCAGCATTTCAGGATAATTTGTGTTGACAGTGTTATCGATCCACATCAATTTTGAACACACTGTGCTTACATAACTTTTCTATTTAAAAACATTTTATAAAATCTACATTTTCAGTCGATTTTGGTGCTCATCCATTAATTGTCGTCTAAGCAGTATGAGGAGGTCAAGTTTCTTCAGCGAATTCATTATAGAAACTTTATTTCTTATGACACGAGTAAATTTCAGCATTTCAGGATAATTTTTGTTGACAGTGTTATCGATCCACATCAACTTTGAACACACTGTGCTTACATAACTTTTCTATTTAAAAACATTTTATAAAATCTACATTTTCAGTCAATTTTGGTGCTCATCCATTAATTGTCGTCTAAGCAGTATGAGGATGTCAAGTTTCTTCGGCGAATTCATTATACACACTTTATTTCTTATGACACGAGTAAATTTCAGCATTTCAGGATAATTTGTGTTGACAGTGTTATCGATCCACATCAATTTTGAACACACTGTGCTTACATAACTTTTCTATTTAAAAACATTTTATAAAATCTACATTTTCAGTCGATTTTGGTGCTCATCCATTAATTGTCGTCTAAGCAGTATGAGGAGGTCAAGTTTCTTTGGCGAATTCATTATACCCTTTATTTCTTATGACACGAGTAAATTTCAGCATTTCAGGATAATTTGAGTTGACAGTGCTATCGATCCACATCAACTTTGAACACACTGTGCTTACATAACTTTTCTATTTATAAAATCTACATTTTCAGTCGATTTTGGTGCTCATCCATTAGTTGTCGTCTAAGCAGTATGAGGAGGTCAAGTTTCTTCGGCGAATTCATTATACACACTTTATTTCTTATGACACGAGTAAATTTCAGCATTTCAGGATAATTTTTGTTGACAGTGTTATCGATCCACATCAACTTTGAACACACTGTGCTTACATAACTTTTCTATTTAAAAACATTTTATAAAATCTACATTTTCAGTCGATTTTGGTGCTCATCCATTAATTGTCGTCTAAGCAGTATGAGGAGGTCAAGTTTCTTTGACGAATTCATTACACACACTTTATTTCTTATGACACGAGTAAATTTCAGCATTTCAGGATAATTTTTGTTGACAGTGTTATCGATCCACATCAACTTTGAACACACTGTGATTACATAACTTTTCTATTTAAAAACATTTTATAAAATCTACATTTTCAGTCGATTTTGGTGCTCATCCATTAATTGTCGTCTAAGCAGTATGAGGAGGTCAAGTTTCTTCGGCGAATTCATTATACACACTTTATTTCTTATGACACGAGTAAATTTCAGCATTTCAGGATAATTTTTGTTGACAGTGTTATCGATCCACATCAATTTTGAACACACTGTGCTTACATAACTTTTCTATTTAAAAACATTTTATAAAATCTACATTTTCAGTCGATTTTGGTGCTCATCCATTAATTGTCGTCTAAGCAGTATGAGGAGATCAAGTTTCTTCGGCGAATTCATTATACACACTTTATTTCTTATGACACGAGTAAATTTCAGCATTTCAGGATAGTTTTTGTTGATAGAGTTATCGATCCACATCAACTTTGAACACACTGTGCTTACATAACTTTTCTATTTATAAAATCTACATTTTCAGTCGATTTTGGTGCTCATCCATTAATTGTCGTCTAAGCAGTATGAGGAGGTCAAGTTTCTTCGGCGAATTCATTATACACACTTTATTTCTTATGACACGAGTAAATTTCAGCATTTCAGGATAATTTTTGTTGACAGTGTTATCGATCACCATCAACTTTGAACACACTGTGCTTACATAACTTTTCTATTTAAAAACATTTTATAAAATCTACATTTTCAGTCGATTTTGGTGCTCATCCATTAATTGTCGTCTAAGCAATATGAGGAGGTCAAGTTTCTTTGACGAATTCATTACACACACTTTATTTCTTATGACACGAGTAAATTTCAGCATTTCAGGATAATTTTAGTTGACAGTGTTATCGATCCACATCAACTTTGAACACACTGTGCTTACATAACTTTTCTATTTAAAAACATTTTATAAAATCTACATTTTCAGTCGATTTTGGTGCTCATCCATTATTTGTCGTCCAAGCAGTATGAGGAGGTCAAGTTTCTTCGGCGAATTCATTATACACACTTTATTTCTTATGACACGAGTAAATTTCAGCATTTAAGGATAATTTTTGTTGACAGTATTATCGATCCACATCAACTTTGAACACACTGTGCTTACATAACTTTTCTATTTAAAAACATTTTATAAAATCTACATTTTCAGTCGATTTTGGTGCTCATCCATTAATTGTCGTCTAAGCAGTATGAGGTGGTCAAGTTTCTTTGACGAATTCATTACAAACACTTTATTTCTTATGACACGAGTAAATTTCAGCATTTCAGGATAATTTTTGTTGACAGTGTTATCGATCCACATCAACTTTGAGCACACTGTGATTACATAACTTTTCTATTTAAAAACATTTTATAAAATCTACATTTTTAGTCGATTTTGGTGCTCATCCATTAATTGTCGTCTAAGCAGTATGAGGAGGTCAAGTTTCTTCGACGAATTCATTACACCTACTTTATTTCTTATGACACGAGTAAATTTCAGCATTTCAGGATTTTTGGATTTACTATTACTATTTTAAATAATTTACAGGTGTGCACCAAATACTGCCCCATCTTCCCGGGGTAATTCTTTTTCACTGGGGTAATTCCTGGCCAATACTGTTTTCATCATTATGCATTGTTATTTTCCCTACTATTGCCATATTTCATTAATTTTAATTATCTTGCTATTAGCATCTTATAAACTTCAACATTCTCCTTCAAAAATGTTGGCTATTGCTCATCATCAGCATCAACTAACTGCAGCACACTTTCAAACAACTGCAGCATACTACTATTTAACCCCGACACTTCTTATCTCAAACAGAAGAGATCACACCATCTATTTGTGCACCAATTTTATCTGTTTCTAGTTTTTCAAGTGTTGGTATAAGCAAAACATCTACAGTTATCAATCAGTCCGCTGCATCCCGTTTGAAGACATGCTAAGCACACAGTTTAGACAAACACCAAAAACAGTAGCAAGCTCAGATGTTCGGCGAATGATTGATACAAAAGCTGCTGTCATGACCAATAATGATTTTCTGGAACTAGTTGCAGAACGTGACAGAGAAATAAAAGAAAAGGCCAATCAAATGAAAAAAGAGACAAGATAATAAGGGGATACGAAAAAGGAAAAACATAGATCAGGACACAAATGAACCACCAGATATGTCAACCGTGACTGTGCAGTTGAATAAAAATACATCATCATTGCAAAATGCAAAAAATGTAATTCAAAACATACAGAATTCAATAGAAGAGCATAAATACCATGCTGTATATTATGATAAAGATCTGTTTATGTTGGAAAAGTTACAAAAGTAGAGGGCAGTGAAGTGTTTGTAAAGTTCTTGAAAAGAGGAGCAGGAAACTTACGCTGGACGAAGCGAGATAGAATAGAGACAATTGACATTCGCTATATTTTTTATGGACCTATTGATTTGACAGGTGTAGATCCATTCATAGCAGATATAGAAGCTATAAATATTGCATACAAATTGTACAAAAAATATTTTGGCTAAAGATGTGTAGCATGTATATTTTTCTCATGTTGAATAAATTTGTATTTACTAGGTATAAGAAATAACTAGGTTAAAGTGTTTAGTTAGCTATAGATAATAAAATTAATAGTCTAATTAGTTTAATAAATTGTATTTATAATATACAATGTATTAATAATATAAAAATGTATGTATTTGCTTCAATATGTGAGTGACCAATAATTACCCCATAAGTGGCCAGGAATTACCCCATCCCTGGGGTAAATCCTGGTCACTAATTAAGTATAATTATTCAAATTACCTGTGCATTATTGGTAAAATAGATATTTTATTAGATAGACATCACAATGTGCTTACTCCATGCCAAAATTAGTATCTTTAGCTTAGATAGATTTTGTAATAATTGAATGTTGATGCTTTTTGACCAGGAATTACCCCGGGTGACTCTAGTATATATAGATATATGCATCAAATAAAACAAAATCTAATATATTATATCAACAAGTAGTTCAGTAATAGGTTGGTTTTATTGATTTTATGGCACAGAATCTTTCAAAGATATGCTGCATCTCAACCAAAGAATATAAAAAACATAAATTTAAGAAAATTACATAACATACTGATGTACCATGTTTGTTAGAAACCTGGAGCGATCTGTGCATTAATTCAGTAATTGTGTACAACTGATGTAAAGAAAATAGCATATAATTCAATACATAAATAAGTCATCTAATAAGAATTATTAATTTGATGGAAGTAAAGAGAATATATACTGAAGCTGGTTTAAGGTCCCAAATATATATATATATATATATATATGTCCCGCCCATAAATGTCAATCTACATACCAAAAGCTAATGTATCATCTTCATTTTCAGAATCAGTTAATATTTCACTTTGATAATCAAGATCAATTATGTGTACATTTTGACAATCAATGCAGCCGCAAAGTTCTGTGCAGGGAATTCCAGAACCACGACAGGAACACAATGCAGTATTGCAAGATGATTTTTTACACTTGCAATGCACTTGATGAATTAAAACATTAGGAACCGGTTGAAGAGACAACCACAGTATTTCTAATTTGTTGCTAATAAGCTTCCAACCATTATTTTCTGGTGCTGGAATGTTCATTTTATTTGAGAAACTTTGTCTGTAAATAGCAGTTTGATAATTAGCCCGGCATGCATGCTGTGTTAAGCTGTCTTTGTTTGGTGGCAATGTTGTGTCAGTACTAAAACCAAGTCGTAACCAGTTGTAGCGGCAAAGATCAATACTGCAACATGACTGGCCATATAATTTGCATGTGACGCTTTCTAAAACATCCATTACATCAGAAGATATTGGGAAGAATTTGCCAAGATCCTTAAATGTAGAAATGTATTCATTTGATCCAATTAGCAATTTAAAGGCTTTAATTTTGCTTTTACCTTTGAAACAACTTACAGAATCACATCCTGTAAATACATGCAGCACCAACACAGCTTTACAAATGTTATAACCAAGTTTATTGCAAACTGAATTCACCAAAATTAATGATGATGAATCTGAATTTCTTGCAAAAAATATAGAAGCAGGTATATCTGGAGCAAAAGCAACAGCAAGCATAAAGACATCAGTATCGGGGCTTTTGATAATAATGTTTGAAAAATGTCGCGAGGCATCGGCAGCATGCAAAATTATTCTTGTATCAGCTTCTTCATGATTTGATACAAGGTCTTGTATTAAATCAACTGAAACTTCTTTATTGCCAGCATCTTGAAACCTATGACAGGAACTTTTGTGATTCATATAAATTACAATGCCTTGTAGTTTAGATGGATCTATTGTTTTCCATATTTCATAAAAAAAATGCACAAGGGATTCTTTGTTTTTTCCTGATCCTAAGAACTTTTTTATTTGTTTTGGTATTTTCTGATTACAATGATGAATTTTAATTATTTCTGTACCAGATAATGCTCGTCGCTCACGCTCTCTAGCTTTAATACTTACATCCGGGTATGTGTCAGTTACAAAATCAGCTCTTCTGCAGTTGTAATGCTTTCCTAATGAAATTAAGTAATTCAAAATAAATATGGCCAATTATCCAAATGTTGCTGCAGTATATTTCATTTGTTAAAGCAAGGCCATACCATCTACAATTAAAGCAGAATTTTGAAGCTGATTAGAAGATACAACAGCTGAATATGTCACTAAATGATTCATTAAACTAGCCTTATTAGTTTTTGTGATGCTTCCATCATAATTTCCAAGAGCAGGTGGTACTGGGCTAAGATAATATTTCATGAGTTCTTCCAGATCAAAATTTTTTACTTTAGCAATAACCAGAAGGCGGGTAAGCAAATTTCTATCAGCTTTTAGTACTACATTTTCTTCTTTAGTTTTCATTTGAATGGATTTTTTTACATCAGAAAATGTTTTTAGCTTTAAATTTTTAATTGGAGAAAAAAAATCTTCAGTGCTGGCATCTGTAAGTCTTTTACAGAGGAATTCCTTGAAAGCAGCATGTCCAATATTAAAAGCATTTTCTAAATCGGTTTGTACATATGTTGGTGCTATGCAACCAGTAACTATGTTGGTCAATTCCTTTTCATATTGATCAAATGGATTACACATTGATTTAATAGTGTCACAAATGTTTTTTATGCATTGTTCATCATGTTTAATGCGAGAAATATCCAGTTCTTTGCGATTCCGAGAAAAGTCCCGCTTTCCAGCCATCAGTTCACATTGATTTGAGATTAATGCCCTAGCATGATGCGATAAAATCCATCGATGAACAGCATCTTTACAATGAGTAATTCCAGTTAAGCCTCCTTTAGTTTTAGAGTCTCTATTCATTGTCTGCTCAATAACTTGGTCACATGCTGTTTTTGAAAATCCATAATTCTTTTGTTGTTGCACTACAAAATTTCCTGACAGAAACTCAGAATGTATTAGTGGATGAGTTTTGCTAATATTCATGATTTCACACCAATAAATAGGCGGATACCTGGCATAATTAATGCGACCATATGCAAAAATCCACGGAAGCATAGAATGTATTGCAGATAACTGCAACTTCCAATTTCCCTCACGTTTGGCTCTAACAAATAAAAGTAAAATTTCAACCATTTCAAGATAAGAATTCCAAAAGGCATATGTTGGATTTGAGCATTTTTTGGATACAAATTCTGCATATTGTTGTAGATGATTTTTGAGATGGTCATCTAAAAGTAAATTAATTTCTTGCTTCGAAATTCCATCAATAATTTGTTGGAAATAACTAGCAACAGCTGAATGCATACTGGGATCGTTTTCTTCAATAAAATTTTGATAGCGTAATCTTTGTAATGCTTCAGCCATCAGTTTATGAGCTCGTATGCTTCTATTATAATGATGACCACTGATAACGCCTCCTACAGAATTATGGGCAACAATACCAGATTCTATTAAAACGTCTTCTAAGCCAGCATCCCGAAATCGCTTGCCAATCACAGCAAGGAAAGCCATTGTTGTATGGAATTCCCCCAATCTTAAAATAAGCCTTTTCTGAAAAGTGTCATTTTGCCATCGGATCTGTTGTGCTTTAGAATACAGTGCTTGGTCCATCACCAACACAAGGCTTTCGACATTCAGTTCGTCTGCAATCTGGATGCTCCGATGTAAAATTGTATTTACAGTTGACATGTCTGTTGGATTGGAATCTATAACTGGAAGATAATAAATGTGAGTTTTAGAATTTGGAGGATCAGGTTTCAGAAGTAATGTATTAAATCCTGTCCATCCAGGAAGTGCCATATTATCATCCTTGAAAATTTTACTAATATAAAAAAGATCATCAATTAAGCGTGGATGTTGTTGGATGGAATGATTATCATTTATATCAGTCTCTGGGAGTTCTGCCTCAGTGCATAGGGGAGGTCCATACTTCTTTTTTCCCGTAAAAAATTCTATCGATGGCAAAGTCACTTCAAGACTCAACTTCTTTCCCTTTCTTTCTATTTTATTTTCGTCATCAGCAGAACAAGAAAGAAGAGAATTTTTTGCCCACTGGGGAATAATACCATTTGTATTGTGAGTGGTTCCAGATCCACTCAAAGTTTCATCACCAAAGTCATTATTGTCCCAGACAATAGTAGAAAAGATACCTTTGGACACTCCATTTGGTAGCACACTGTTATTTTTTAACTGAGAAACAGCCAAAGCTGTATCATGCTGCAAAGTTGTAGTGTGGGATACTGAATGTCCTAGGCCATTTAATAAGCCAATCAGTTTTGATGAGCCGGTTAAATGACGAATTGTCATCCCAAGAGCCAGATGTTTTGGTGTATGGCGCTTAGTGTTAGACAAATACAAAATATCTTGTGCAATAGACAAAAGTTTACATTTAATATCGTTTGGCACTTCCACATACTCACTTATCGAAACTTCTTCAGAAGCACCAACGCACCATGCTAAAAAGTTAAACAATTCTCTGGGAACTAACCTGGAAGCAGCTTCGATTGTCAAGTCTGAGGTGTTTGGAGGCCAGGAAGAAGACATTGTTGGTGCATCATTAATTAAACCTTTTAAGGCACATGCTGCTGTATACAAGTCTCTTAAAACATTAGGATGCTACGGATTTTCCTTATGAGTAGTTTGGAAATCATCATCATAGCTATCACTTTCAGTTTCAGATGAGCTTTTTATATTTATTACATGATGCGTATCCCTAGATGTTTCACACAGAACTAGCTGACATTTATTTTGTCGGGATTGTTTTATAAAACACATCTGAGGATATCGGTTTTGCAATCTGGACTTTAATTGAAAATTTCTGTATTCACAAATGTCTGGATTTTCTTGTTCACGCACCATATTCATAAAAAGTTCTGTAAGTTTATTCATACGCAAGACTTCATGTTTTAACAAAATGCGTTTTTCAATAATTTCATTGCAAAAAATTTCAAATGAAAACTGATATGGCTCGTAACTGTTTGATGATGTTTTTTTTTTTTTTTAGTAAGAAATTCTACATAATGTTTGTAACATGATCTGTGGTATCTCATCTCAATAGCAACTAAATCTTTGCCCTGTATTTGTATAAGCAAAGCTTCATCTTTTTTTTGAATGGCAGCATTTAAAATTAGATTATTATTTGTCTCACACTGGCTTAATTTTTCTTTTTCCACAGCTTTTATCTTTAATGTATTTTTCACTTTTGCAAATTATGCACAAGGGGGGCAGAACAGACTCATTTTTTCTTGCAAATGGACCTAATCCAACATTACTTCTCAAAGCACGCTTGGATTGAGAATGCAATTCATTTTCACTATCTTTAACAGATACTGGCTTGTTTACAGATTCTTTCTGAAACCTCTTTTCAGCTACCGAAATTCTTGTTATATCTGTAAATTTGCAATAACATTTTTTATGGTATCCAAAAGTATCCAGTGGCAAATTTGATGTTTCATTAAGTGGAATTTGGTTCAAAAAATCTGTTAGGCTACCTTCTAAACCTCCGAGTACTTTCCACTTATCTTTACAATCGGCTACTTTCTGCCAACTTTTCTGAGAAAAGGAAATTATCCTATTACTTTCTTCACCTCCAAAATGTATACAACATATTTTCGGTGCCGACATGATGACACGATAACGTTTTTATAAATACAAGTATTAACTAAAACTTAAGAATATCAATAAATTGTATAAAGATTTAAAGAGAAACGTATTGACAGTCGTTTTCGCTTTTCGGCTAATCGACGACAGTTTGTTTACGTTTTTCATCGGAGAAACATTTGTAAGATCTCTTTTTATTGGCTGTTGGGTTAAAAATGCGCCAATCGCAGATCGTTTTACAAAACCTATCAAAAAAAGAGTTCCCTGTTTTTATCGTAATTATTAATTAATAGACAACTTTCGGATCCAGAACTTTTGTGATTTCGAAAGTTTTAACGATCGTTATAATATTCATGCAGGAATTAAGTTAGCCCCCCAGTGTGGCAATGAAGTTCAACGATAATGCTCATCGCCCTATGGCCTAAATGGATTGCGGAAAGAAAAATGCGATTTCGGTCAAAAGATTACGGAAAAAGACGCGGCTTTTGTTAAAGGTTTAGGAAAAATACTCAAATTTTTGTTGAAAGATCGTGGAAAATACTCAAACTTTTTCGAAAGGTCGAAGAAAATATTCTAATTTTGTCGAAAAATCAGGGAAACTATGCGGATTTATTTGAAAGATCAGCAGAAATATGAAAATTTTGATGAAAAATCTCGGAAAATGCACGAATTTTTCCAAAAGATCAAGGAAAATATGCAAATTTTGCCAAAAGATTGTGGAAAATGAGAATTTTGTCGTTAGATGGAGGAAAATAGAAGTTTTTTGTTGAAAGATAACGGAAAATAGACGTATTTTGAAGAAAAATCGGTGGAAAATCATGAATTTTGTTGAAAGATTGAAGAAAAATCACTAATTTTATCGAAAAATCGTAGAAAATAAGAGAAATTTCTCAAAAGACTTCAGAAAATATGTGGATTTTGACAAAAGATCTCGGAAAATATGTAGATTTTGACGAAAGATCTTGGAAAGTATGCAAATTTTAACAAAAGATCGCGGAAAATACACGAATTTTGGTGTAATATCGCAGAAAATACTCGAATTTTCTCGAAAGATTGTGGAAAATATGTGAATTTTGTCAAAAACGGTGAGAAAAACTGTGAATATCGCTAAAAGATCATGGATAATATAAATTTCATTGAAAAAATCGTAGAAAAAGTGCAATTTTTGTAAAATGTTCACAAAAAACACTAATTTCGTTAAAAAATTACAGAAAAGTGCTAATTTTGTTAAAACGCTGTGAGGAAATGCTAATTTTGTCAAAAGTTCGTGAAGCTGTTCAGCTTTTTTTTTTTTTTTTTTTTGCTTGCTGAGCCAGTACCATGTCTGCTTACATATTGCATTACTTATTTTTATTATACCAACACTTGTATGACTTTTTCATTTTTTTTCTTCCCACATGTGCCCAGGGTGGCAAACTGAAAGGCGGGGGGGGGGTGGTAAATGAAGAATATGTTAGTCATTTCATATAAAAAATGTATATATTTATGATATACAAAGAAACTCGCAAGCTAATGTTAAACCTATGGGAGCAACCTTTGAGGTATGTGAAAGTAAAAGTAATTATATATATAATACGAATTGAATAATTTCCAACTGAGTGAAAAATTGCCCAGGCCGGGAGTCGAACCCAGATACTTGGCTTACAAGACCAATGCTTTACCTGTTTAGCTACCAGGGCGACAGCCGACCGAGACGGTCTCGGTCGGCTAAGGTAAAGCATTGGCTAACAGGTAAAGCATTGGCCTTGTAAGCCAAGTATCTGGGTTCGACCCCCGGCCTGGGCAATTTTTTTGCTCCGTTGGATGTTATTCAATTCGTATGATTACTTTACCAATCAGTTAGAATGTGTTGAAAATAATAGTAATTATATATATAATCTGTAACAAAAATCAAAAAGTATACAGTAGCCCAATTAGAATTCAATCTCAGCTGTTCTGAGCAAGAAAAAAAACATTTAAAATTATCTATATGCAAGTGAGAAATTTTTTTAAAGAATGCTCTCGTAGGTTTAACATTAGTGATGCGATTTCTTTGTATGACCAGTTTAGATTTTTAATGCTTCAACTAATGTTAATCTTATGGGGAAGTTATTTACATATTTTTCGCTAGCATTTTAGTTATTAGGGATTTTTTTCCCATTAGGCTCTTACAGTTGATCAATTTTATTGTGTATGAGGACATGGGAGATGCAGGTTTCCTCCCCACCCCCATGCAGATGGTCAACAAATTTCATTTTATCTTGTAAACAGCTGCCGAATTTCCCTATTTTTCCGCACAACTTACTGGATAAACTTGTGAGTTTTCTTTCCCCATGTAATCAATAAGTGAATCAGGCAATTTTTTTTTTGACAGATTGAATAATTTTTTTTTTATCATACAAAAATGTATATATTTAAATTTATGATATACAAGGAATCTCACAAGCTAATGTTAAATCTATGGGAACATCCTTTTGAGATATGTGAAAGTAAAAGAAGCTTTATATATATATAATCTGTAATAAAAATCAAAAAGTAAACAGTAACCCAATTTTCAACATTAGCAGTTCAATTTCTTTGCATGACTATTTAAGATTTTAAACACTCAAGCTAATGCTAATCTTATGGGAGTGTTCACATATATTTTGCTATCATTTTAATTATTATTAAACAATTTTTACTTTTTAAGGGTTTTTTTTTTTACATTAGGCTATTACAGTCAATAACTTTAATTGTGTATGAGGACAGGCAAGGTGCAGATTCCTCCTCTCCCCCCCCCCTCAGGTGGTCCAAAAATTTCATTTTAACCAGTAAACAGTTGGTGAATTTCCCTATTTTCCCTCGCGACCTACTGGCAAAACTAGTATTTATTTTTGACTTACTGAATATTTTTTTTTTTTATCATAGCCAACTGTTTGGTGAATTTCTCGATTTTTTCACAAAAACGATTGACAATTTTGCAAAGCTTTTCGGCAGCCTAATGACAGAAATAACATTAAAAAAAAAAATTATTTGATCACAGGCGAAAAAATCGCTGAATTCATGAGTGAATTGAGAAGATCTCCAAAAAATCAATCAGTCACAGAAAATATTAAAATTTATTGAGAAAAATGAGCTTTAAAAAAAGATATATATGTATAAATTATTTAACAAGATACAACTGCTCCCTTTTTTGAAAATTCTCCCCCCCCCCCTCCGATATTTTTATCTCAAATCAATACTAAAATTATGTTGTTTATAGAATAAAAAAAGAGCTGCTCTAAAAAAGAAAAAAGGGCGTGAATTTTTATAAAAGGGCTATTATGTACCTTGTTCAGAAAAAAAATATTTTGAATTGGTTTGTTTACACTTTTTTATCAGTAATTGAAATGTTTTCCTGTGGCAGATGAATTTTGTGACTTTTCCCTATTTAAAATGTTATTATGCAATATTTTTTCTTTACATTAATTATTATTCATTATGCAATATTCAGTGTGAGTCATTTAACGATTTTTCACCAGAAATCGGCTTAAACTTTTTGCATTTTTTTTCTCTTGCCACCGACTACAAAATCTCAATATTTTTTATTTTTCTCACAATTCACTGGTGAGTTTCTTTTACTGCAACATATTTTTAAATTTCTCATTATTTTAAAGTAACGGAATAAAGAAACTCTCTCTCTCTCTCTTTTTTTTTTTTTTTTCAAATAATTGACTGAGAGATATTGGGAATTTTTTTAAAGAGTGAATTATTGTATCAATTTTTTTCGCATTACTGATTTATGAGTTTTGAAACATTTTATTCCTACATGTTAAAAAATTTACAGCTGTAATTGATTTACAAAATTCTTCGGATTTTTTTCATTGGGTCGACGGATGAATTTCGCAGATTTTTCCTGTGGACGAACGAAGAATTTCATTATTTTTTCTGCTTTTCATATGCTTTTGAAATTGTAGCGTTTTTATCATTTTAGATCCTTTTTTTATGGTGTTCTGATAAATATTTATAATATCTAAAAATTTCAAAGAAATGGCGAAAGAGGGTGCACATTTCAAGGGGCATAATTTTTCGAGGGATTCAAAGCAGGGCTCTTTTGCTGATATCCCTGTTGTGACATACCATTTGAAAGGCATGTAACCACTTAATCTTGTTATGCATCAACAGTTTCTCTTTTCTCACTTATGCCCCCCCACGAAGGGGACAGTTTTCTAAATTTTGTTGCCCCCCACATGTGACATATTGTTAGAAAAGCCTGTGACTCCTTATACATGTTATGCACCTCCTTTCCCTTACCCCCATTTTGCCACCCCTAAAGGGGACACCTCCCAGGGTGTCCCCTAGTGGGGGTAACCGGGGCTAAAGGCTAACTTCAGGTATTTCGGACAAAGTTTCAAGGGATTACGCAGGTTTTATTACCTTCAGGAAAGTGTAAGGTATTTCGGACAAAGTATCAAGGGTTACGCAGGTTTTATTACCTTCAGGGAAGCTTAAGGTATTTCGGACAAAAATGTGGAGGGGAAATACAGGTTTTTTACCTTAAGGTAGCTTTCAGGTTTTTTGTCCGAAATACCTTGAGCTTCCCTGAAGGTTTTTTTAAAGGTTTTTTGCTGACTTTTTTACCTGGGTAACCATATAACTTTTGGTTGGTAAACTTATATCGCTCTCAAAAAAGGGTAAATTCTGACAAATACTGAAAGTGATTAGCAAATTTAGAGGACGAAGACTTGGAAATAGCTGAATGTACATATACTTAAATACTTAAATACTCATCAGAGTATTTAAATATTTAAGCACATATTTAAGTATTTAAGAAAATATATACATCAGGTACATCTTCTTCCTTGTTTAACACATTCGCTGCCGCTCACGCGCTAATGCGTGAAGGTCCCATTCATTTAACACAGAGGGCGGAGTTATCGGCAGCGAATGTGTTAAAGCCAATTTTAAATCAGAATTGAACATCAGAACGTGAAACAATATATTATTATAGACATGTACCAGGCATGGTGCATTACACCTGGTGATAGAAATCTGATTCTCCTTTCTGGGACAGAATCAATAAAAATAATCAGAATTTTAAAGAATTCTTTATAATCGCCGCTTAGTTTTGTTTCTCTTTGTTCTTCTATACCCTTCTTTGCATAGTTGATCATCTCTTGTAATCTACCTTCTACTAGATTTGCGATATCATCAAAAGAAATTCCTGATTCGTACTCATATATCTCCTAAACTCCTAAAGCATTGATTATCAATTCCACAATGTGATGCCTGCAAGTATGTGACAAAAGCTCTTTTTTAAAAACTATTGCTCTGTGAGAACATATGCACAGAATTATAATCAGTGTTTGAGCTGGTAATGTCGAAGGACATTGCTCGAATATTATCTGTTATTGCCCAGTTTTGGATGGTTTCAAGGATAGCTTCTGCCTGAACTTCTGTTGCAGATGTTAAACAATCAATAGTTTAGAAACACCTTTCTCAAAATTTAATACTTGAAATCGACAAATCTTTGTTTTCCAGTCAAATCATTTATTGAATTTTCCATCCGAATGAATGACAAAATTAGTGTAGTTTTGAAACTTTATTTTTATTTTTAAATTTTTTTTTCGTAATTGTTAGCTCTCTCAGACATTCTTTGTTGACAAATTGATTCTTTGATAAATATATTTTGTTTTTTAAATATATTTTTAAAGATGGAATTTGCTTTATGTGACATAGCATACGAGTACTATCAATTTATCAATGCCTTTACATTAAAAACTTACCCTCATTGAGCTACTTCTAAATATTGTTCAAATACATTAATATTTTGCCTGAATTATGTTTTTAGAAAAAGGAACAAATTTAGAGGGTGAGAAGATTACATTTTGAATCTTCAAAAAAATGCTCCACCCTAACCTAGAGCATAGTATAAATTCTTAGACGATATTTTTATTGATATTGATATAATTTGCATGAATTACACCTTTAATTTCATAAAATAAATGAGTTGATTAAAATATAAAATTTACTCTTTAAACTAAGAAAGATGGAAGTTTACCTTTCTAGATGTGAATGTAATTAAAAACGAAGAAAACCTCAACATTGACAAAAACGCTTATAGAAAACCGATAAGGTCATATAACAAGATCCCAAAAAATACTCATTACCATTTTATATAAAATAGCTTGGATACAAAATTTACATTAGACGAGATTTTAAAGTATGCTCAAATAAATATTTTAAAATAGAGCTTAATACCATTAAAAATGTCTCTGAAGAAATCTATTTTTCATCATTCTTCATTTATAAACTTTTCTATAAATTCAATTTTCAAGAAAATATCAAGAAAGTAAACATAAAGAAATGATATACTAGAATACCGGAATTATGCTTTTTCAGAATTTACTGTTGCCCCCGATGTATATATATATATTTATTTATTCAGCATCCGCAGAAGAGCTTTGTATTTACTATCCAGTCTTAAACAAAATCTGCAGAAAAGTATGTATATGACGTCGCTATCGCTGAATAATACACAAATCCAGCAAAAAAAAAAAAAAAAAAAAAAAAAAGATGATGTCATTCCTGAAACGAAAAAAAAAAAAAAGGATATAATGATTTATATGTTTGTAACACTAATTATACATAAAATTACACAATATAATTACAAAATACTCATGAAATTAAATATAGTTCATAATAGATGCATGCAGAGAGATATTTATTCAGCACCATTTATTTTAAAACACCTAGTTTAATCTACAATTATTAAATTTGTAACATAATAGTGTAAGAAACGAATTCAAAAGTCTTTCGTTAGTAATGTATTCTAGAAATTTCATCATGAGATACATGTACAGCGAATAATCACCTTAAAAACTAGTTATAATTAAAGTAAAAAACTTTGTAAAATTCAACATAAAATAAAAGCAATTCAGAAAGCGTTTTGAGCTAAATGTAATATCAGGTGAAAAATACACAGGTCCGTAAGGGGGCAAAGTAAAAAAAAAGGTCATGTTCATCTTTGACTTTGTCCCCTTATGAATCACGTGTTTGCTTCAGCTGATGACGATTTGTTAGTATTTTTAGCCCAAAATGCGTCCTGATTTTTTATGGTGATTTTTACAAATATGTATGTAGGTTTTTTTTTTCGCAAATCTATAAGTTTTAAGATGATTTTTGAGAAGTAAAGATTTGGGTTTTTTTTTCAATTTATTTAAATTTAATGTATCGTAATTTCGGGTGTATAAGCCGCGGAACAAACAATTCTTTTTGGAACCAGAAATCATATTTAGTGATTGAAGACAAATATTTACAGCGATCTAACTAGTTATATTTGTTTCTTTAAAAATTCTGGGTCGAAAATGAATTGTTTGATCGGCGGCTTATACACCCGAAATTACGGTACTATTCATGGCTTCTAACTTCTACGCCTTTTTACAGCCAAATAAATACATTCGAATTGGAAATTTTACTTAACAAATGAAGAAATATATAGGACTACATACCATGAAATAAATTTCCTATGTATTTTATTAAATATTTTTTCGGATTCAAAACACGATTATTTCATTTAAATAGGCGTAGCAGTTGGCAGCTCTGACTATCTAATGTACTATCTAATAAATCTAAACACCGTCTAAGTAAGGCATAGAACATAAAATGTTATGATCCCATAGAAAAGGAAAAATTACATAGTAAAGGCCTCAGTCTTTTCTATTCACCTAAAGGTATTTCATCAAAAAATTGTCTATGTTTCTGATTACTTTTCGAATATGTTAAAAACTTTTCCGGAAGAGACCAGCTTTCTGAACTTATTCATACTTTTTTTTTTTTTTTTTTTTTTTTTACTGAATTTAGGTTTAGTTGAACGTGAAAGAAGATCCGAAATCTCATACGCATATTCGAATTCTTGCATCTTCTTACATAAATTTTCACTTTGGTACAGGAATCAAAGAATTCGACAGGTGACAGCCCACTTAAATTGAGAAGGCGTAAAGATGGTAAAAGGGGAATAGAGTTCCGATAGCTAATTTGAATACCGCTCTTCCTGCAAATGAACCCACCAGCTTTTTTACAACTGTTCAAAAATTCTATCATCAGGTACGTCCATTCCGAATCAGATTGATCTGACGACAATCTGACAGTGTTCGAATTCGTCAGTTCCAAGTTTCTGTGGATTTCAAGAAAATGTCAGTTACTGAATGAAAGTTATTCGTTCAATATTTTTCGTTGGGAATGGGAAAGCGTAGCATGTTGATAGTAGATGCATTGCAGGTATAATTTACAAATTCAAAGCGACATGCAGAATTACCTGTTTTGCATAAGAAAGAAATGTTTAAATGATATCCATGAAATATTCTAAATTGGAAGAAAAAGTAATGATGAAAAAATTTACGAAATACAATAGGATTAACTATAAATTTAATATTATATTATTCTACCTACCTATCCTCGTCTGATAATTTTGTATTCCTAATAAATTCATCCCTTGCACCTAAACAATATTTTGGTCCGAGTTGTTGTACAAGGACCCAATAGTGCATTCACTGTAAACACTTTCAATAGAATATCAATATTATTTAATTGTGGGTTTTAATTCGAAATTTCTATAATCAAATACCTCTATTGCAAAATTGTTGACTTTAGGGGGGATTTGTTTTTACTAGAGACGTATATAAATTCATTTATGTTTTTAGTTTCACACATGGAGGTGACAGAAAAAGACACATAAAACTTAATTCGAGAAAATATATTTTGTTCTGTAGTAATGAAAAAACAATTCCGTTTTTATTGCTATAAATAACAAATTTTACTTAGTATATGTATGAGAAACAAATGCTAGGTTTTTGCTTCTCACTGTGGTATTGTCGCATGTGATAGTGAAACATTTTTATGTCTTCTATTGCGTTTGGGAGATATGGCTTCGATTCGTCTGCTGTTTCACTTATTAACTAGATTTTACGAAATTTTAGAATTGATAGAAAACTTCAGAAAAATTTCTTTCAATTAAATAAGACTTCTTCCTTCATCTTTTATTATAAATAATACACTTTTTATTTACTATATCAAAATTTATAATGTGAGAATTTTGATGATTGTTGTTATGAATAATTTTATGACTTATTTAGAACAAATATGTTAGAGGCAAAATAATCAATTTTAAAGCAAAATTAAAAAGTTTTATAACCCTGACAAAATAATACAAGCTACACTGTTAAAATTTTCTGTAAAAACACAGAAAAAAGCGAGACTTTCTGTAAATTTAAACTAGTTCTTGGTTAAATGCATTCGATGGAGTTTCTCGGTCATCATTTTACCGGCATTTCCCGTATATTATATCTAATTCACTGTATGGATTTCGTCATTGTTTAAAGATATTTTTAGCTTTGTTAAAACTTATAATTTAAAATACATACTTATAAAATTATCTAGTAAATTTATTAGGTATATTAAAAAAGAAATTATTACTGGTTTAAGGTAGAATAATTTAAAATGGAAAAAAAATAATTTCCTCCGTGTTAGTGGAGAATTTTATCCATCATTTTTCACTGCTGAATCATAAAAGACATATTTTTAACAACATAACAAAAACTCTTATAGCTTAGTCAATAGGATGCTCTTTCACTATCAAGAGGTATTGGGTTCAAACTCCGGACGGCTAGAAATATATTGTGTAGAAACATAAATGATACATCAGTTCAAAATTACTCGAAAAATTCAAATTCTTTCACGCTCACTAAAGATTGAGTGATTTACTGATTTTGAATTCGAAATTATTACATTATCATTAAAAATAAATTTACAGAGTTTTGTGTATTTTTAACGACGTTAATTTACCTAGTCTATTGTAAATTTACCGAAAAAATTCTCTGTTATTTAACATATTCTCTGTTTTTCTAATCTCTGTAATTTTACATAAGCCTTAATATAATTGATTACTCGTAGATTCTCTGCAATTTCACAGAAAAACAGTGTATGGTTGTCACAAATAACAGTTCATTTCCAAAAATGTACCTTTTTTCGAAGAATACTTTTTACTCTTGTCTGTGGAGAATAAAATATTAGGCTTAGTTTTATTTTTCATTTTCTTAAAAATGGAATGAAAACTGTTTATAGATTCAGCCGATAAGTATCGGTAAAATGTAGGTCATTCTATTGTGAAGTCACCACATCGGCGAATTACTCTAGTTCCAGTGAGGATCGCCATTCTTTTTATTTTTACCGGAAGTAGATGCCATCAGACACGATTTCCACCTAATGGCTACATATACTGATATTACTTTCCACAGAGTTATTACACTCAGAAAAAAAGTTTTGTTGAATCAACAAAACTTGTTTGGTCCAACAAATCTTTTCATTTAAATATGGATCAATGGAAATTTTATTTGAATAAATAAAAAAATATTGTTGATTTTTTTTTCCAATTTTCCGACCACACACTGTTAAAAAAATTCTGGAATTCACGAACATTTTTTTTCCTGAATTTCACAGAAAAACTCCCTTTTAACAACAAAAGGGTATTTTCCGTTACAAATCACAAAATTCCATCATATTTCCTGAAAATAACGAAACGGATGGAAATAAAAACAAAAAACGGAGACACTCGGTTGTGTGGGGAGCTCCATGGCTGAGTGGTCAAGGCACCATACCGCTAATAGCCTGCGATCGCAGATTGTGGGTTCGAGTCCCATCGGCGCCATGGAATAATGAAACATAAAAAATTCCTTTTAAATTACATTTTTTCTGTTTATTTTTATCTTTTTGTCTAATTAAAAATCTTTTAATTTATTAGCCGAAAAATAAATAAAGAAAGAAATAAATAGTGTACGACAATTTCAAAAAAATATCTATATATATATACATTTGTAAAAAAAAAAAAAAAAAAAAAAAAAACAGTGGTTTTAAACAGTGATTTTTTTTTTAATTTAAACTATTTAAAAAATTAAAAATGATTTTAAAAAATAATAAGTATTATGCATCAGTCTAAAATAATCCGTTTACAAACATTCTAAGGAATATATTTGAAAGGAAATCTTTAAAAAGCACAACAGATTTTCCCACTAACTCATAAAAGACATACTTTGTACCGTTTAGCGTCAGCAACTTTGGCTCAGTTCGTAAGAATTGGTTCCGCAACCTGAAGGTCCCGAGTTCGATCCTGAGGACGGCGTGAACTAAATTATCCAAAATAACAATTAAGTAAAATAACCTAGCAGCTTAGAATCCCTCGGTGATTTCGAATTCTTTGAAGATTAATCGGTAAATCTTTTTTAAAAATTATATTAAATTATTACTATTATAAATCAAACTTTGTAACGGAAAGTTACTGATTCTTACACCGGAGTTTTCCCTTCTTGTATTTCCCACAACGGAAAATCTACTAACGCAACGGTAAGAGTTCGGCTACATTGCTGCCGGTAGTTTCACCTGGAATTCACAGATTTATTTTTAACAGTGCAATTTTCAACCGAAATGCATAATATCGTAATAATAACGTCATTAATCCGTCTCAATTTGAAAAGTTTTTATTATCCAAAAATTGTGTTAATCCTTTATAGCTATATAAGTCAATTAAACAAAATTACGTGAGAGAGTTATGACTACTGCACACCAATTTAAATTTTGCAAAAACAACAAAATTTTGTTGGAATTACAAATTGAAAATACTTGACTTTAGTAAGACTCAAATAAAATTGATAAAATTTGGTAAAAATTTTATAAGAATGTTGACAATATTTTTTTGTCTGATCAATTTTTTACTTTAACAAAAAAAATTTGCTTAAAACAACCAAAAAGTACTCAACAAAACATGTTTTGTAGTTTTAATCAATTCTTTTTTCTGGGTGTATAGATGCACGTAGTACATGGCACATACATAGGACATTAGAACGTGTTGTTCACTTTCCCAAGTACTGACCGAGGGCGTGTTCAATGCAACTTACCAAAGTAACCAATTTTACCGACCGATTGTACGGCAGTACGAAAGCGAATTATGGCACCAATGAAAACTATCCTGTTGAATTGTAGCTGACGTCACACTTTGCTTTGATTTTCATTTCGTACTCGTCTACAATCGGTAAATGACCGGTAAGTAACCGGTAAGTTGTGCTGAACACGCCCCAAGTTTCATGCCGTTTCACATCTGTGGATGGACGGAAACTGATGTTTCGAAGTTTGACATAGAACGGCTTAAGAAAAATTTTTACTTTCAGTCGCATTCATATTACATATGAACAAATCCAAACGAAACTTTGTGTATCCTGATCATTTTATTCTCTTTATAACTCTAGAGCCTCTACTAATCACTGCCCTACTAAGGTATGAATCTCCCAAACATCAAACAAAATTATTCAATACATCTATAACATTTTATATTCATACTAGCTGACCCGCCCGGCGTTGCACGGGTCCGTATTAATAATATTAAACGAACTTGAAATTTGTATGATTTTATCATTAACCGGAAGCATGCAGAAATGAATTGCCTGAAATATGTCGTAGCTGACTTTGTGAAAAATCGGTTTTAAAAGCAACAACCAATATTAAGCTCTAAAAATACTTAAAATGAGCAATGAGAAACACGGGAGGGAACATGTATCCAACGATTGCGTTAGTTTCGTGTTAAAGTGTTGTTATTTACCCGTAAAATAATATTTTGAGCCATTATTGACTGTAATACACGATCGGAATGCATAAAAGATACAAATATATCAATCATAGGCAAGAATTATGTGATTATTTTTATCATATGATTTTGAAATATCAATATAGAAGCATCATTTAAGATTTTGCTTGAAAAGTTAACACTCTTTCGTTAATGTCTTAAAATCGTCTGCACTCTGAAATCTAGATTTTAGAATAATATTTGTTATTTAAGTTTTCGCGCATGATTTTAAAAGAATGTTTTCATAAATATATTTTATATATTGACATAGAATTACTAATATGTTGTTAAATCATAAACATTTTTCATCTACGTTATAAAGTACTAGCTGTCCTGCCCGGCGTTGCCCGGGCCCGTGATATTATTCAGTTTTCAAATGTGTTATTTGCTTTCTAAATGACCCTTAAATTAAACTCAAATTTCTATGATTTTATATCTTTAAGTCCATTTTGTCAAAATTTATATTTTTAAAACAGAAAAATCGCGAAAAGATATTGAATCGAAAGCACATGCTGTTTCGTATTTTGTTTTCTATGTAATTTGATTTTTTGGAAACTATGCGAACCGAGAGCGAACGAAACCGCGACGGAACATTCAGGTTTTTACTGAATTCGTAAAAATTTTCACACATTTTATTTTGTAAAAAAAGAATTCTATCCATACGAAAGTTCCAAAATTTTTGAAAGTAATGTAAATCTGGTTTATTGAAAGGCTCTAAAAAGATTGTGCTAAAATATGGCCATCTAGTTACTTTTAGCCGGGATGTAATTCGTGTTTGTCGGTGTATTTGAACGGGTTAAATCTCATATTTTTTTAACAAATTACAACATAAATTATGAGAATGTTTTAGCTTTAAGAAAATATTTTCTGTTTGTCAGGGCGTATATAGAATTGCGCCCTGCAAAGGTGAAACCGCAATGAAACGATCTGGTTTTTATTGATTTCCTCAAATTTTTCGCACTTTTTATTTTGTAAAAACTATTTCTACTTGTCCGAACGTTTTAAAAAAAATTAAGAAGGGGTAAATTTGATCTATTTAGATGCTTTTAAAAGTTTGGGCTGAAATATGTACGCTTAGATACTTTTAGCGTAGAAAAAATATTCTATTTGTGAGTCGCAAAGTGTCTCCTTTTGCCGGTGTATTTGAAAGGGTTAAATCTTATATTTTAAAAACCGATTGCATCATAGATTATAAAAATGTTTTTAAGCTTAAAGAATATGTTTTTTTTGTTTACCGGTACCTATAGCATTGCGTTTTGCTAAGTCAAAACCGCAATGAAAACGATCTGTTTTTTATTGATTTCATCAAATTTTTCGCACATTTTATTTTTTAAAAAATATTTCTATCCGTCCGAACGTGTCGAATTTTTTGTAGGGAGTATAAATTTGGTCTATTGAGAAGATTTTAAAAGACTGAGTTGAAATATGCACGTTAAGATAATTTTAGCATGGAAAAAATACCCTCTCTGCGAGTCGCAAAATGACCTTTTTTTGCCAGTGTATTTGAAAGGGTTAAAATCCAAATATTTTAAAACCAATTACACCATCAGTCAGAAGAAAGTTTCAACTTTAAGATGATCTTTTTGGTTTGTTTATATCTTAAAAATTACGCACTGGAGGGACATTGTCAAAAGGGAGAAAAATAGTTTTGGAAAAAACGACCATTTTTAAATATTTGTTTTCAAAGGGTTAACTGCAACATTTTTTCGAATTGATTATTGCATTTGAGACCTAAAATTATGATCTTTCGAAATATGTCTCTTAAGTTTAACTACGTCAAGCAGTTTGATTGATTTGGATTTAAACAAAATGATCCAAAAACAGAAATAAACAGGGGGAAAAGGTTCTTCCTCAGATAAGATGCGTAATTGAGTTTCTGCGCATGTGCAAACGTTTTCTTTCCCAGAACATTTAAAAAATGACTTTTTGATGAGAGTGAGTTCCGCTTCATAATTAATATCTATGAAACTAATCAAAAAATTAAAATTCTGAGCCTCAGGTGCATCAGGAGAGGTATTGGGCTACTGGCATAAAAATTTTGAGCTTCGTACGTGCTGTAGATTTTGCTAGCCATCGCAGACACACACACACACACACACACACACACACACACACACACGCACACGCAGACAGAGCGTTTTGTTCTTTTATTAGTATATAGATTAAAAAGTTCTGAAAAAAAAAGAAAACTTTTAGTAATACAATTTTTAGTTCAAATCAAATGTTTTCAATATTTTATTTAATTTTATTTTGACATTTAATTATTTCGAATTTATCAATTTCAATTATTTTAAAAGCAAACATTTTATTAGAATAAATAATATAGAAAAAAACCATTTTAAATAATTACTATTTCTTCGTAAAATATGCTTCAGCTGTAATTCATTTCTTTCAATTCGTTTTATTAATACAAAATTCCTTCCTCGTGCTTTTGTTTGAGACCATGGAGGAAGAAGATAGGTGGAGGTGAACTAAGCCTTAAAAAAGGTTTGCAATGTGAATCCATTTATCGCTCAAATTTTAGTGTACCAAACAAAAGCACGTGGAAAATTGGAAAGCTTCCAAAAAAGGAAGGGATTTTGTATTAATAAGACGGATTGAAAGAAATTAATTACAGCTAAAGCATTTTTTAAGAAGAAATAGGAAATTTTTAAAATGGTCTTTGTTCTATTATTATATATTAAAAGAAATGTTTACTTTTAAAATAATTGAAATTGGGAAATTATTATTATTATTATTAAATGTCATTATTATTATTAAATTTCAAATTAAAATTAAATAAGAAATTGAAAACGTTTGATACGAACTAAAAATTGTATTATTAAAAGTTTTCTTTTTTAATTTTTATTAACACTTTTCAACAAAATTGAAAAATGTTTATGCATTCGTTTTGTCTGTCCGTCTGTCCGCGCTCTAACTCTCTTAAATATACTCGGAATGCAAAGAAATTTTACCATGTTATTGAAGTTTACACAAGCACAAACTCTATTAAAAATGAAGTTTCTACCACGATTAGTTCATTTACAGGGACAGTCAAAAGTTTCCGATTATATTAGGGCCAATGGGAAAAAATCGTTTCAAATTAATTTTAAAGATGTTGCGGTCGGACAAACGTATTCACATTTATTTGCATCTACGAAAAGCACACTAAAATATGCAGCTAAAAGAATAGTTATTCATTTACAGGGCCACACAAAATAATTTTAATACATGATAATAAAGGAGGAAATTGTTTGCGACAATGGTAATGAGGATGGTAAACGGTATCATGTGTAATCAAATTGATATACGTCGCTGAGACTTAATATGAGTTATTTCACGCATAATACGAAGTGCATAGCATTTACAGGGACACACAAAAGACTTCAAAAAGCATATTCTATTCGAAGTACTGTATATTACGCATGGTAACTGTTCCATGGATAAAAGGCATTTTTAATTATGATATGCGCTTTTAAGTGTCACTAAATGTATTCACATTATAGGTGTGCATAAATGCTATGATAGTTACACATTTAAGATATACAGGGTTACTCAAAAGAACTCGGAAAAGTTACTAAATGTGAGTGTAATTTACTTAAAGGTTTGTTTTTAAAAAAGTTTTGCATTTTTACGTCGATTCGCATTTAGTTTATCGTGAAATGTTTGTAGAATATAGATTAAATGATATACAGGGTCACGCAAAGAACTGGATACAGGTTTGTGTAAGGATGATAATTTCTGGAAATATGATTTAAATAGTTTAAAGAGTATTGTTGTTTGATTAACATTTTTTATTTATTTTTTTATATAATTAATTTTAGCAAAATACTTTCGTGTAATAAAGGCAGGGGTGCCCAGAAGAGGGGTTTGATGACGCAAAATGCATCATACAATTTTTTTTTTTTTGGGGGGGGGGGATTTTGAGAAAAAATAATTTTTTTTGGGGGGGGGGGGATTTTTAAATTCTTAATATTTCCTTTTTTTACTGTTATTATTATTATTATTAGCCTCCAATGCTCTTTCTTTCAGACAAGCTAAAAAATGTCGTGTCATCAGCCCTGAATTTTCTACTGAACTGATTTTGATAATTATTTTTTTAAATGAAAGCTATTTACTAGCTATTAGTGCCCATTTTAGTTATTTTTTAAGTTATTTCCATTTTTATATTTTATTTTTAATTTTAAATGCTTTTTACGATATTTCTTCAAAATGGTGGCAATTCAGTTTAGCTTTTCTCTCGATAATAAAAATTTCACGCAAAGGAAAGTAAGAGTGTTTAAAATGATATAATGTTGCTTAAACTGTAATGTTGAAAAATTATAATATTGCAACATTATAAAAAAAGTGATATTATAATTTTGCTTATTTGCTCAACGCTTAAAGCTGCACAAATAAAAATGTATGTTAAATTTGCAGCGAGACTAGATCCTTGAATGGGTCGGGTTGTGTATTTTACCTGAACACGAAAATTCTATTCAAATCGGAATCCAACATAAATGTTTTTTTATCGATCTGAACCGCTAATATTTGAATTCGAATCCGACACATAAACAGTATTCCGCCTGAAACAGAGCTAATTTTAATACTTACAACGTTATTAAAAAATTCCAAAACAAGTTTTAAAACAAATATTGTTAGCATATAATCATGCTTTACATTAATAAGAACAATTTTTGACAAATATAAAAAATTTACTTCTTCAAAATAACAGCATTATCAATAAAAAATTTTGAGAAACAATTAATAAACAAGTTGAAAATTACACGTGAAGCGTAACAAATGAGGTGCGTTCGTACGATAACGAAGTTTTTAAAATATTCAGATCTTCCTGATATAGTAGACAGTACTTCGGTTACATTATAGCAGTAGAAATTTTTGTGTTCCTGTAAATATACAGGAAGTAATTATTATTACACCTCAGCAACGTATATCATATTCATAAAATGCTAAATAGTTTAATGTAATTAAAACACATCCCACAAACAATGTTTCTCCGAATAGCTTTATGTAATGGAATACTTTTGTGTGCTCCTGTAATTTAAAAACAAATATTCTTTGCATCACAGATTGTACAGAATGTATATTTTAGTATATATATACTTCATAGGTTCATGTCAGTTTTATTATGTTTGAATTAGTTTAACACCATTAAAATGCATTTGAAACTTTTTTTCCCATTGACCCGTATTGTCATGGAATATTTTTTATTGTTCCTGTAATTGATTTATGCATCCAATTTCTATAAAATTTAAAATGACACGACAAAATTATGTAATAATTATTTGTTTTAAATTTCAAATGATTAAAATGCCTTTGAAACCCCCCTTGACCGTAATGTAACGGGATACTTTTGATTGTCCCTGTAATTCATCTATGCATAATTGATCTATCTTAAATTTGAAATAACTTGACAAAATTATGTATTAATTATGTATTTTAAACTTCAAACTATTCGGTTCGGTAGTTTTTGCGTTGTTATATGCGAATGGACAGACAGACGGATGTACTGAACGACAGCTATAGGTGCTACGTATTTACATAATTACGAAAGCACCTAAAAACAACAGATATAAAGCATAATAAAATTTGAGAGCTGTAAAATAAATGAGCTGATTTTCACGCAGTAAAAATTTCGATTCTTATCATGTTTTTAAAATTATTAGAAAATAAATTACACATATTTTAAGATTAATCGCATTTAAATACGAAAAATGAAGCATAAATACAGGGTTTCGATATTACAAATAGATTTATTCTAAATAAATAATTCAGGGATAAAAAAAAAAAATCAAGATGAATATATAAAAAGAAATTTGTTTTGTTACATATTAATAATTGCATTTAAATAATATTTAAAATATAATAATGAAAACATTCTTTTAAAATCATGTATGAAAACATAAGTAATAAATATTAATCTAAAATACAGATTTCTGATTGCAAACGATTTTCAGATATTAGCAAAATAATGTTATCTTTTCAAGAAAAATGTTAAAAGATTTTCTATTTTGATATTTAAAACACATATAATTAAATAATCAAAGAAATTTTTACCTGTGAAGCGCTGTCTAATAAAAAATTCGACGATAAAAAACAAGAGCAATCAAATACGGGTTTTAACCGATTTGAATTCATAGGCGAATCAAAGCACGTGGTTTTGTTTGGACTTAATCTGACTTAATGTAGGGTTACATTTTTGGCATCACCCAAATCATTATAGTTCACCTCCAGTATATTCTTCCTCCATGGTTTGAGACATTAAAATTTCAGCGATAAATGGTTTAATATTGCAAACCTTTTTTTCGGTTTACTTCGCCTCCACCTATCTTTTTCTCCATGGTGTACAGCAGCTGTGATTAAAAAAAATCCTCATTTAAACTGACAGTTTGCCAGTCTATGAATTTTAAAGGTCTGCCCCAGCTTTTTTAATTATTTCTAAAAACATTTTATGCAACCAATCAACCAAAAGAAAATGAAAGGGAAAAAAGCGAAAAAAGGTGATTTTTTATGAGAGTGAGCTTTGGAATTTAATTAATTACTCAGTTAATAAATAGAATTTTGAAATTCTGAGCTTCAGGTGCATCAGGAGAGATATTGAGCTACTCTCAAAAAAATTTTGAGCTTCGTACGTGCTGTAGATTTTGCTAGCCATCGCAGACACACACACAGACACACACACAGACAAACACACAGATACACACACAGACAGACAGAGCGTTTTGTTCTTTTATTAATATACTAGCTGACCCACCCGGCGTTGCCCGGGTCCGTATTAACAATATTAAACGAACTTGAAATTTGTATGATTTATCATTAACTCGAAACATGCAGAAATGCATTGTCTGAAATACTTAGCCACTGACTGTGTGAAAAATCGGTTTAAAAAACAGCTAACGTTAAGCTCTAAAAATACTCAAAATGAGCGATGAGAAACGCGAGAGGGAATATGTATCCAACGACTGTGTGATTTTCGTGTTAAAGTGTTGATATTTATCAAAAATCACTGTTAAGTTACGTAACTAATCATTTTTTTTCACATAGAAATCCCAAGTGAAATATTTTTGAATTTCAAACTAATTATATCGCTCTTAAATCCGACTATACCATGAATGAAATCGATATTCGCTCGTAGCTAAAATGTTGGTATGTAGTATTATGATTTCAGAGCCATTTTAACAAAGGTAAGTGTTATTTTTAAACAAATCATGCGTAATGTTCACTCTATGGATAAATTCCTAACCGTAAACTTTTGCACCGTAACCATAACCTGCCTGTAACCTAACTTTGACTTAACCGTACCTTACCGTAAATTAAATATAACATAAATGTAACCTAGCCTTCACTTTATTGTAACATATCCTTTTTCTAACCATAGCATAAATGCAATTTAACTGTAACCTAACTTTAACTTAACCGTGACCTAACTGTAACCTAACGGGAAATTAAATATAATCAAAGACTTACCGTAGTGTAATTGAAACCTAAATTTACCAAACCATATATTGGTTTCATGTCCATGGAAATTATTTTGTCTTGTTCGGATCTGGTTATGATTCATTAGAACATTTTTGTCGGGTTCAGATTTCGTTCGGTTCAGATTATAGGTATTTTTTGATATTGAGTTTTAATGTTCGGATCGTATTCATGTCCATGGAAATTATTTTGCCTTGCTCGGATACAGTTATGGTTCTTTGGAATATTTTTGTCGGGAACAGATTTGTTTAAATTCTGATTTCGGCTTTTTCTTCAAATGGAATTTTTGGGTTCGGGTTTTCTTGCGTGTTCAAGGAAATTATGCTGCCTTGTTCGAATAAGAACATGCTTCACTGGAATATTTTTTTTTTCAAGTTCAGATTTCGTGATTATTTCAAAGAAATTTTTTAGGTTCAGATTCGGTTCATGTGAATGGAAATTTTTTGTCTTATTCATATCCGGTTACGATTCTTTGGAATATTTTTTATCAGGTTCCGATTTGGTTCAATTCAAATTTCAGGTATTTTTTCAAATAGAATTTTTAGGTTCGGATCTCGTTCATGTCCACGGAAATTATTTTGTCATACTTGAATCCAGTTATGATTCTTTCGAATATTTTGGTCGAATTTAGATGTGGTTTGGGTCAAATTTCAATTTTTTTCAAATAGAATTTTTTAGGTTCGAGTTGGGTTTATGTCCATAGAAATTATTTCGTCTTGCTTGGATTGGGTTATAGTTCTTTGGAATATTTTTGTCAGGTCCAGATTTGGTTCAATTCAGATTTCGGGTTTTTTCTTCAAATATAACTGTTGAGTTCGGGTCTTATTGCATGTTCCCGGAAATAATTCTGTCTTGTTCGAATAAGGACATGCTTCACTGGAATATTTTTGTCAAGTTCAGATTTCGTTCAGTTTGCGATTTTTTCAAAGAAATTTTTTGGGTTCGGATTGTGTTCATGTCCATGAAAATATTTTGTCTTGTTTGGATCCGGTTGCGTTTCTTTGAAATAGTTTTGTCAGATTCAGATTTGGTTAGATTCAAATTTCAGGTATCTTTTTGAATGGGAGTTTTAGGTTCGTATCGGGTTCATGTCCACGGAAATTATTTTGTCTTACTCGAATCCGGTTATGGTTCTTTGGAATACTTTGGTCAGATTTAGATGTGGTTTGGGTCAAAGTTCAGGATTTTTCAAACGGCGTTTTTCAGGTTTGAGTCGGGTTTATGACCATGGAAAGTATTTTGTCTTGCTGGGATCGGGTTATAGTTCTCTGGAATATTTTTATCGGTTTCAGATTTCTTTCGAGCCATATTTCGGGCTTTTTTTAAGAAAATATTTAGGTTCGGGTCAGGTTTCATGCCCACGAAAATTAATTTTCCTTGTTTGAATTGGGTTATGCTTCACTTGAACATTTTTGCTCGATTCAGATTTGGTTCGGGTCAGTTATCAAATCCATAGTTTTTTCCAAACAGCATTTTTAGGTCAGGGTCGGGTTTATACTCAGGGAAATTTTGTGCATCACGGATCAGAGTGTGGTCTGTTTTTTTTTTTTCTGGTTGGGATCGGGTTATGTTTAAATTAGTCTAAACATTAAGGTTAAAATCAGTTTTGCTACTATTCTTTTTATGGCTATTTCTGATAGATACTTTACTTTGCTATTTGATAATTTATTATGATGAATTAATCATTTGCGGATACAAACAATTATACGCCAAACAGCTATATTTTATTTTTGTTTTAAAAACAAATTAAAGCCATATTACAATTTTAAATTGAATAGAACACATTTAAATTTAATCAATGATTAAAAAAATAAACTCATAGAAAAGAGTTGTGTAATATTTTTTAATGCAACACAGCTAATGACTCATACATTTTAATGTTCGAAATGCCAAAAATATGCGTACAACCATATAGTAAAAAGAAATTAATAGAGTGGCAGTATAATGTCTTGGGTGACGCAAAAAATGTAACTCTAAAATCGCTACATTAAGTCCAAATAAGCACCAACAAAACCATGTGCTTTGAAACTCCGATCAATTCAAACTGGTTTAGACCAGTATTTCTTTGTTTTTGTTTTTTACCTTTTAAACTGTCATTGAATAGATGACTAAAACTTCATTGAAAAAAGTAACGTTTTGTGCCATTATTGCCTGTAATACACGATCAGAATGCATGAAAGATACAATTAGATCAATCATAGGCAAGAATTATTTGATTATTTTTATTATATGACTTTGAAATATCAATATAGAAGCATCAGTTAAGACTTTGCTTGAAAAATCAACATTCTTTCGTTAATGTCTTAAAATCGTCTGCACTCTGAAATCTAGATTTTAGATTAATATTATTATTAAAGTGTTCATGCATGATTTTAAAAGAATCTTTTCATCACTATATTTTATATATTGACATGGAATTATTAATATGTTGTTAAATCATAAACATTTTTCATCTACATCATAAAGTATTAAAAATTTCTGAAAAAAAGAGAAAACTTTTAGTAATACAATTTTTTACTTCAAATCATATGTTTTCAATATTTTATTTTATTTAGTTTTGACATTTAATTATTTTTAATTTTCCAATTTCAATTATTTTAACAGCAAACATTTATTTTAATAAATAATATAATAGAAAAAACCATTTAAAAAATTACTATTACTTCGTAAAATATGCTTCAGCTGTAATTCATTTCTTCCAATTCGTCTTATTAATACAAAATTCCTTCCTCGTGCTTTATTTTGAGACATTAAAATTTCAGCGATAAATGGTTTCATATTGCAAACCTTTTTTTTCGGTTTACTTCGCCACCACCTATATTTTTCCTCCATGGCATACAGCAGCTGTGATAAAAAAAAATCCTCATTTAAACTGACAGTTTGCCAGTCTATGAATTTTAAAGGTCAGTCAGAGTTTTTAAAATTATTTCTGCGAAAATTTCATGCAACCAACCAACCATAAGAGAATGAAAGTGAAAAAAGCTAAAAAAAGCGATTTTTTATGAGAGTGAGGTTTGGAATTTAATTAATTACTCAGTTAATAAATAGAATTTTGAAATTCTGAGCGTCAGGTGCATCAGGAGAGATATTGGGCTACTCTCAGAAAAATTTTGAACTTCGTACGTCCCGTAGTTTTCGCTAACTATCGCAGACACACACACACACACACACACACACACAGACAGAGCGATTTGTTATTTTATTAATATAGATATATAGCTTTAATCATTGCAATCATTATAATCGCAAGTTCCAAGAAAAATTGCGATATGTATGTCATGATTTAAGAGACCGTAAAATATTCCAAGCCGAAGAGACAAATGAAAGACAATATTTCGAATAAATAATAAGGTAGCCTATATCTTATAAATATTAGTACAATTATTAATAATTTGCTATGCGCCTAAAAACAAAGTGTGTCTCAATTTTATAATTTTATATTCAGTTGGGAAAATATTCTAATTAAATTATTATATACATTTCATATTACATATTAAATTAATATACAGCGTGTAAAAAGGAAAATTCAAACGATATTAATGGATAATAATAAATATAAAAACAAATAGTTTTCGTATAGTAAACAAAGATCTGAATCCATTATTTAATCAAAATTACATGGTGTCAAACTCAAAGCTCAACAAAGGCTTAGCGAAATTTCCCACTTAAGAATTTTGATTCTGCGAAATAGAATAACGCAATAAGAAATACTGGAATTGCACTGCAATTTGTTCAGGGACACATTTTGAACTATCGTCTAAATTGTCATATTCTGAATTATGGAGTGTATATCTCAGTGTTGTTTGGATCCAAATGGTGGGTATTCCCAGCATCTTTTTCAGTCATTAAATTTCCCGGGTAACAGAAGAATCCTGATAAGAATATCGTTGTCATATATCTTTATAACTGATAAGATTAGACTTGAAGATTCTGGTTTGATTTCGGATCTGACATTTTGTAGATATGGAATAAGTGGATTTAGATTCCTAAAATAAAATATGGTAAGGTTCCTGTGCGTTGTAGCAACATTGGTACCTTCACTTTCCATGTCTTTGGAAAAAAAAAAACCACTCAAGTTTTCTAACAATTAACAACAATAACAATTATTTATTAAACAAAAAAGAGGATAAATCTGTGGAATGACGCTGGGGAAAACTTAAATTGACTATATTAAAATATAGTCATATATATATTTAAATTGATATTATTTGACTGATATTATTTATATTTGAATTGAAATGATTGAATTGATATTATTATCTATGATACGATAGACAGATTTTTGTATGTTTATATGTAATATATATGTATATATATATCTGATTTTTGTCATGCGATAACTAACGTATTTATGAACCGATTTGAATAAAACTTGGTATGTACATAGTACATACAAATGTCTCGACCGAGTTCGTTGGCCAGCATCATCCGCCATTTTGTTTCAAAATGGCGGCCATTTTAAGTTTTTGAAAAAATTTTAAATTTAAAATTACATGCGAAAAAATTAAAAGTTGAAAAATATTTTTCTTTTGCGTGTTAGAACTTAAAACAACGATTCTAGAACACTTTTTATTTTTTCTATATCTTAAAAAATGATTGAGTTATAGCACTTTGAATTTTTCTTATGGCTGACATTTTGAAACGATCTGATTTTTGTCACGTTATAACACGCGTATTTATGAATGGATTTGGATGTAACTTGGTGTGTACATAGTATATACTGAGGCCTGAATCGAGTTCGATACTCAGTTCCATCCGCCATCTTATTTCAAAATGGCGGCCATTTAAATTTTTTTATAAATTTTAAAATTTAAAATTAGGTCCAAGAAAGTGAGAAATTGAAAAAGATTTACTTTTATGCATTTGACCTTGATACAAAGATTCCAGAGCATTTTTTCTTTCGCTTGTATCTTAAAAAATGGCTGAGTTATCGCATATATATATTAATCGATTTCAATATGACTGTGCATGTATACCTGAATTAAGATTTCGACCAAGCTCATAATCAGGTTCTACTAATTTGAGCTTTGTATTTTTGAATAAATAAATATATAAGTATATGAAAGCTACCTCTTCCTCCCGGCACTGCCGGAAGGACTATTTTGTTATAACGTATGTTTAGGCATAAATTAAAATTAAATACTTTTTAGAAGGTTAATTAAAAGATAAAATGTTTTTAAAGGATACAAAAAGTATTACAATTATTTAGGAACACGTTTCAAGAAAATCAAATTCTTTCACTTTGAACGTTTTCAAAAGATTTCCAAAATACAATATTTCACAAGTGCATTAATTTATTTATTCATTTCTTAGATTTTCAGTGTTCTTAGGTCTTTCATATTATGTTCATTCATCAAAACTTTATAAAGTCTTACAATCTAAATTTTACATCATTTCTTATCATTTTTTATTTAATTATATAAAAAAAATTGTCTCTATGTAGATAACGAATGATAGTATAATTCATCTCATATATTTTAAATTTTACTTTTATCAGGCAATATTTAAATATATTTCCAGCAGTTTAATAGCCAAACATTGGAAAAAACATTATTTCAACTTTTCCAAAATCCCTGAAAATTATTTATACGTTAATAGAAATAAGAATATAATTAGAAATATAGGTAACGGTTAAATTATGATTTAAAAAAATACTAAATTAAAATAATCTTGATATTTCTAAATTTCATTAAAATTCAATTGTTTTAGTCAATAAAACTTTCTCGAGTATGTACTCGTAAACTGTTAAATGTTTTCTCCAGGTAGATGGAAAAAAAAAACTTTCTTTTAGTCACATTTTTACAATTGCACTAGAACAAACTGTTTTAAAGAATGTGATACCGATATTTATAATGTTTAAAAGTTATTTAGGTAATCTCTTAAAAAGAAATAAAAATAGTGAAAGAAAAATAACCCTACTGATATGAATTTTACACTACTTATCAAAAATTACAAAATGTATGTTTATAAAATTCATATGCATTCATAAAAACTATAAAATAAAGGAAAATAAACTACTTAATATAATTTTACCGAAAAATACAAAATATATGTTTAAAGATTTTGGCTTATTCATAAAAACTAAAAATGTAAGTATCAAACAATAATCTTGAACTCAAACGATGCAAAAGGCAGATTATACAATATTTAATAAATTTGCTGTGAATAAACATAAGTTAGGATTAGTCTTAAAGATACATACATTTCTTTCCTACATGGCTAAATGACTTGCCGGTTGTTATCACTTAATTCAGTAATAATTAGCACGAATGACGAAATGAAAATCATAGCGAAAATCCTAAACTGGAGTGGAGCGTAAGAGTAATTCTAGGGAAGATTCTCCCCCTATTATAGGGGAACCTTAAAATATTTTTACCTTGCTTGGCCGCTTTTGTGAATACGAATTCCTAATTTCTGGGGAAGGGAGGGGATGAATTTTTATGAGAAGTTCTTTGGCGCGATCACACACACTGTGTAAGCGAATCTTTAAGCTCAACATGCAGCATTTGCTGCAACAGCTTCTCAAAAGACGGCGTGTGATTGATATTTCATATGTGAAACATTAACTGAAACTTTTTCCAAGTGAAAAACGCTGTGCGCTTTGCTGTGTGCTGCACGTAATCTGACCAATTACGAAGAAGCAAATTGTCTGTGTCACTCCTTAAAATGGCCGTCGAAATCAAGATGGCGGCTGTCAGTATATATGCACGCTCGTTTGTATTGAAATAAAGTACTTAAGAAATTAGATGCAAGAAATGGATTTTTATACGCGTGAAGGAGTTCATATTAAGAAAGATTTTTATCGGATTCGTGGCGTCACTTACACACACACAAAAAAAAGGATCGTTCGGCAATTACAAATAGGAAACGCCATTCATTTTTAGTGAGAGAAAGGTGAAAATGTTCTAAGTAGTAAGTAAATATTCATAAAATTTAAAAGTATTATTAATTATTAATCTTGCATTTTGTTTAATAATATGATTAATTGTAATATTAAAGGGTTTTGAATATATATTTTACTGTTTGTGGAAATTTAATAGTGTTTTGTCTATACTTGTCGCCAAATTCGCCAATGTTGGTAAAGAAAATATTTTCTCTCATCTTGAATGTAATATTACACAAAAATATTAGATGAATGCTTCTGCTTGTTATATAAATCCTTCAGTACATCCGATTGCACGATTTTTAGTGTGCCCAATTTACATCCGATTGCACAATTTTTAGTGTGCCCAATTTTTAAAAACATTGCACATTTATCCTTTTACCTTTTATGCATATGTTCTGTTAAATTGTGTTAGTTAACTAATTGTATTTCAAACAAATGAATTAAGTAATTGAAAAACATTTATCAATTTTACTGCTTAAATCTTTTCAATATAGGGGAAAGTGGGGTGGGGTGGGACACTTCTTACAAAAATAAGATAATGAATTTTGTTTGACACAAAAAGAAAATTTTCAACTTATAGAGTGCAAGGTGAAACACTTTTTAATCTTTTTTAACAATATAAAGACATAACATGCAAAAGCTGTTCTATAATTAAAGAAACTGTAAGTTTCAAAATGCGTTCCATACATCCCCACTGACAGGGAAATATGGGACAGCAATAAAATGAAAAGCTATAAAGCACAATAAGTCCAGTGTCGGCTAGATAAACAATCAAGCAAAGATTGAGGGTTGATAATGTATGTGCCACAATATAAAATTTCAGAATCTTCACGACTGTAATGCAAATTCAAGATTGTCAGCCATAAATATTATTAAAAAATCACCAATTCAATTTATATACATTTTGGTGTAAATGAATATATTACCAATGTTATAATTAATATATTATCCTCTAAGAATGTTTCATTTTAGGATACTTCCATGAGCACATGTTCCAACTTCACATACTACCATTTTGGAAACCTGTATTTTAGAACGGAAAAATGTGACTTATTTTATCAGAGATATTTCATTAATTGAAAAAGGCCATGCACACCTTTCGAAAATAATGGTGGCCAACAACTTAGCAGTTACTAATAATGCGACACGTGCTCATGGAAATATCCGTTAGCAATTTACATTCATCTATTATCTTAATAAGAAAAGGGAATTTCACATCTCCCATTCCTGCCTACTTCCTTTTTTTGTGTTAAACTTCTTGTATAAAAAAAATGCTGGTTTTAGGCTTAGTTTAAATTATGAATAAGGTATAGTATAATATTCCATAAGTAAAGAAATAATTACATCTATGCATAAACAAGTCATTAATTTATAGACAACATAAATTATATGAAGTAAATTTACTTTTGATTCTTGAAATAATCTTTTTCCTCATACAAATGCAAGCTTATATAGATCCAAAAACTTTTTTTAACTGAAGATTAGGGTACCTTTGTTTCGCCTTGTGTGTAATTGATGAAATATTTAGAATAATGCATAAAGAGAAAAACCTACTGTCTTATTACTCCCATTGTACCACTGAATCTCACTCTCCCCTATATATACTCTATATATTTAAGCATATATATGTGTCCCTAAACAAATTATATATACGCTAGGGGGTGATAGAGCACATCAAGACGAGTAATAGTAAATAGGAAACCAAAGGTTCCCAAACGTTTTCCAAAAGAGATAACCGCAATTAAAGTTTGAGGTCCAAAATTTCAAATACACATAAAAAACGGAAAAATGGTCGATTGATTTGCGGTTTTCACTAAAACAATTCTTTATGTTGGTATTTTCATGAAAATAAATTATAAAAATAAATTTCGAAAAATGCCGATAGAGGGCGCTTTAGACTTTGAAGTAATGAAAAACTATTTTTTGCCGTGATTTTTTGCAGCTCATTAAGTGGTTTCGTAAGCTTAGACATAAACTTAAATTTTGAGCTCAAAATCTGAATAGTTGGAAGTCGTTAAGTAGCACAAACTGAACTGTATTCAGAGGGTTTAAATTTCAAACGATTATAAAAAACGGAAAAATTAGTCGATTCGTTTGCGGTTTTCACTAAAACTACTCTTTAAATCAGTGTTTTCTTGAAAATAAATTTTAAAGATAAATTTCACAATTGCCGATAGAGGGCGCCTTAGACATTGGAGTAGCGTACAACTATTTTTAACCGTTATTTTTTTAAATCTCATTAAATGTTTTCAAATTCTTAGATTTAAATTTTGAGATCAAATTCTGAATCGTTGCGAGTGTTTAAGTAGCGCAAAAGTGAACTGTGCTCGATGGGAGGGAGGTTAAATTTCAACCCACACTGAACACATTTCAGTTTGCGCTTCTTAACCCCACCCAACGATTCAGAATTTGAGTTCAAAATTTAAGTTTAAATCTAAGATTTCGAAAACATTTAATAAGTTTTGGAAAGCATTAAATTAGATACAAAAAATAACGGTTAAAATTAGTTGTTGGTTACTCTGAAGTTTAAGGCGCCCTGTAACGGAATTTTTTAAATATATTTTTAAAATTTATTTTTAGGAAGATACTGACTTAAAGAATAGTTTTATTTTAAACCGCAAACGAATCGACCAATTTTTCCGTTTTTTATAATCATTTGAAATTTGAACCCTCTGAACACAGTTTAGTTTGTGCTACTTAACGAGTCCCAGCTATTCAGATTTTGAGCTCAAAATTTAAGTTTAAGTCTAAGTTTACGAAAACATTTAAGCAGATGAGATGCAAAAAATAACGTAAAAAAAAGTTCTTCATTACTCCAAAGTCTAAAGCGCCCTCTATCGGCATTTTTCGAAATTATCTTTATAATTTATTTTCAAGAAAATACCAACATAAAGAATAGGTTTAGTGAAAACCGCAAATCAATCAACCAATTTTTCCGTTTTTTATGTGTATTTGAAATTTTGGACCCCAAACTTTAATTGCGGCTATCTCCTTTGGAAAATGTTTGGGACCCTTGGTTTCCTTTTACGTTTACTCGACTTGATGGGTTCTATCACCACCTAGCGTATATACCATTTGTTTAGGGACACCCTGTATATGTACCTAAATGTAGTAAAATCTATCCAATATTTATTACATTTAAAGAAAAATACTCAAATTATATATTGATTTAAAATTAGTATATACATTAGCATTTTTTTAAAAAAACTAGTTGAAGCACTCATTTTATCCTTAAATATGCAAATTTTAACACTAGAACTGCAATTAGGGGTCAAAATGACCCCCGCCACATTGTTAAAAGTCGATTCGAACCAGAATATTTTTCATAAGATATGTTAAATATTTTCAGGAGAAAAATAGTCTAATTCAATAAGTTAAATAGTTTAAAATTAAAATTCTGGTGAGAAACACTTTCTATAAAAGTGGAGTAAAATATTCGGCGGTTTTAGTGTTAATTCCTTTTGCCACTTTTTTTTTTCTTTTTCTAATTTTCTTTTTTTTTCTATTTTTTTTTTTTTTTTTTTTTTTTTTTTTTTTTTTTTTTACTGTCTTTTGAATTTTAAATAAGAAATAGAACGTCAAACTATATGGGGGAGAGGGGAATCGTGCTAAATACTCGCTGATAAGTTACGGTGTTTTAGAACAATCTAAATATATTTTAAGGGCCTACTTATCATGAGAAAAGACTCGCTTTCTAATGCCAATCCTGTGGAAGAAATTTATTGAGATATATCGGCTACATTTCAATATTTCTTAATGATTTTTTATTTCATTGGATAGCTGAAATAGATTTGTACAATAGCATTTTTTTTTTTTACTTTTTCAATTTTGATTGTTTTATATATATATTTATATGAATGCGATGCATGTGGAAAATTAACAGTTTGTTAAATAAATACTTGCGAAGATTGCGGCAGATGACAAAAGAACACGTTCACTATGCCAAGTGAGCGATAAACAATTTTCTGTTGTAATCTTCTTACCAAGTTCCGCTTACCTTACCTTAGACGAAGTTTTTTCGCAACATTTACAACCCTTCATGATTGATCCCTCCCCTTTTGCTTCGCGAAAAGTTGTATACTGTGCTTATAGTTTCGCGTATTTTCTCAATGTGTCCGCGCCATTAAAAGTATAACAAATAAAACTTATTTATTTTTTAAATCATACATTTTTTCTTTTAATATTTATTTTAAATCACTTAAGGTTTTTTTATAAGGGAATAAACACTTTAGATAATGATTTTATAAGTAAATTCATATAGTTTTCAGTTCTCGCAGTAACTGTTATTTTTCTCCATTTTTAGGTTTTAACAATTACCATTTTATCACCATTTCATGGGGAAAAAATCGGTATTGTGTTTTATGTAAAGAACAAATTTTAAAAATTATAAATTCACACAGTGCAGCTGTAATAGTGCATTATATTTTAGTGGCCTATCTAAGTTCAATTAAATAATAATAATAAATGTTTTTTTTTTTTCTGTTTAAAAAAAAACTGTTATTTGATATATTCAACATACCATATAGCTTCTTCTTTGTGAATAAATATTTTTACGCTGAATGTGGAAAAAAAGGTATACATTGAAGTTTAAGATAGTTTTGTTGCATATTGAAGCTGTAAATTTGATATGCATATTTATTTTAATATAAATTTTGTTTATGTTTGAGGGTTTCAAAAAAAGTAAAATAACTTTTTTAGTTGAACTAACTTATAATAGTCAAAGTCAATTTGAAAGAAAAATAATACTAGATGTCGATAATTTTCTGATCATAGGGAAATTTTTAAAACATAAACAACGTTAAGGCCATTGTTTACTTTTCTCTTTCTCTCGCAATCCTCCCTCACCCCTCAAAATCCAAAAGGATTTCATTGAACTTTTCTGAAACAATTTAACAATAAATTTAACCTTGTCTTTATTTTATGCATATTTATTAGGAATTTAAGATATGCTGTACATATATTTGAAACATTTTGATTTAAAAAAAAAAAAAACATTCTGTTTTATTTATTTAATCATTTTGCCACATTTTAGTTTATAATTTTTCTTTACACAGAACATTCTGTTTTCAGTACTGTACTTGAGACTAAAAATGTCTCAAATGATACTGAATAGAATTTTAGTAGTACTCTTTTCAGCACAAAGTTTATTTACGTTTAAAAATTTATTTTGGCGGAACAAAAATTGTTGCTTACAATAGCAAACGTAGCTTTATGACCTTTTTTTGGATAAAAATGTGTCATGGAAATCATTTTTTGCGGTCTAATAATATTAATAAACACACGTAAACCCATTAGTGCCTAGCGTCCCTTTTTAGGGACGATTAGAAAAAAGGCAATAAAGCACTTTTCACACCGGTAAATAGAAAGATAAATAAGCACTATTTTTTCCTCAATAAATTAAGATAAAAATTATTCGTCTTTTAAAAGTGGTGGGAAACCCACAATTTCATTTTTAATGAAGAAAATATTTTGGGCATTAATGGGTTAAAGAAATGACATACATCATTTGTGGATGTTTTAGCATGCAATGCTCATTGGTTGTATCTTACTGTAATCAGATATTTTGTATATTTCCGATACATATCTATTTTCTTTTAATTTACTCTTTATAGTACGATCAATGAAATTTATAAATAACGGAACGTCTTTTCTAGTGTGGCCGTAAAAATTTAGAACATTTTTTAATAAAAACAAAATTTTTAATAAAAGTGTTTTAAAATTTAATAAAAATATAGAATCTATTTTACGGCTTTAAATAGGAATCTCACAGCGTAATTATATTTTAACTAATACCTAGATTTAAGATAATTAAGATTACTTTAAAATTAATGAAGAGAAAAATACGTTTTCCCCTCTTTAAATAAACATGCGTCGTCGGTGATATCGTCGGTACGTATATCCAATGTGAAAATAGTCACTTTTCAGGAGAGCAAAAAAACAGTTTTAATTGTGGATTCAAAATCAGCAGTAAACAATTATTGCATTTTTCGGGTGCTGCTTTATATCCTATTTAAGCATGCTATCGAGATAAATCATTTGAATAATTTTTCACATTGGATAGTTTGATATGGTATGATTATTTGTACGTTTTTATCTTCTCTCTACTTTTTCAGCTTAAAACTATCCAATACGCACATTGGACATGGTAAAAGTTTCGTTGTTTCAAAGTATCGAATATGCGCATTGGATAGTTTGACTTTTAAAATATTGTAAATTTCTCAGGTTCACTGCGTCATGGTAACGAATGTACCACCTACGATAGTTTGTCTTGTAAATTTTTTTTTTATTAGCATATTGAATTTAAAACATTTCAGAATTTTCTTTAATAATTCTATTAACAAATATATAGGGAATTAAAAAAGAAAAAGTTTGTTTTTTAGACGCTATGTAATTTTGCAAAATGCAAGAAAAGACGGAAACAATTATCGAACAATGACGCGGGCAAGCTCGAGAAGTTTCCCAGCCTTGTTTTTAGGTGCTTTCGTAATTATGTAAAAACGTAGCACCTATAGTTGTCGTTCAGTCCGTCCGTCTGTCCGCATATAACAACGCAAAAACTACTCAACCGAATCGTTTGAAATGTAAAATATATAATCATTACATAATTTTGTCGAGTCATTTCAAATTTTACGAAAATCGGATGCATAGATCAATTACAGGGGATATCAAAAGTATTCTGTTACATTACGGTCAATTGGGAAAAACGTTTCAAATGCATTTCAATCGTTTGAAATTTAAAATATATAATTTTTGTATAATTCTGTCAAGTCATTTCAAATTTTATGAAAGTCGAATGCATAGATCAATTACAGTGACAATGAAAAGAATTCCGTTACATTTCGGTCAATGGGGGAAAAAGTTTCAAATACATTTTAATGGTGTTACACTCATTCGAACATAATAAAATTGATATTCATCTATAAAATACATATTATAATATACTTTTGTACAATTTGGGGTCAAAAAACATTTGTTATTCATTTACAATGCCACACAAAAGTATTCGATTACATAATGATATAGGGAGAAAATTGTTTGGTGCGCGTTTTAATTGCAATTAACTACTTAACATTTAATGAGAGTGATATACGTTGCTGAGGAATACTACAAGTTATTTCCAGTATAAAATAAAGCAGATAGTATTTACAGGGACACACAAAAGATTTTGGTTACTATAATGTATCTGAAGTACAACAAGATCTGAATAATTTTAGGTGCGCCCGTAATTATATAAATAGCTAGCACCAATATTTGTCGTTAAGTCTTTCAGACCGTCTGTCTGCCCGCATTTAACAAAATAAAAACTGCAGAACCAAATCCCACGATATTTAAAATATACAATTTTAGCAAAATTTTGTCGCGTCAATTTAAATTTTATGAAAATCGGATGTATAGTTTTATTAGAGGGACAATCAAAAGTATTCCATTACATTGCGATCAATAGGAAAAAGTAGTTTCAAGTACATTTTAATGATGTTAAACTTGAATATAATAGAATTGACATGAGCATATGAAGGATATACTAAAATACACATTTTGTACAATCTGTGATGCAAAGAATATTTATTATTAAATTACAGGGCCACACAAAAGTATTCCACCATTGCATAATGCTATATGGGGAAACATTGCTTGGGGCATGTTTTAATTATATTAAACTATTTCACATTTTATGAATATCATATACGTTGCTGAGCTCTAATAAAATTTACTTCCTGTATATTTACAGGAACACAGAAAAGATTTCGACCAGCATACTGTATGAGGAGTACTGCCTACTATAACAGCAATATCTGAATATTTTTAAAACTTCGTTATCGTGCGAACGTATCTCATTTGCTACACTTCACGTTCAATTTCCAACTTGTTGAATATTAAGCAATTGGGAAAAACGTTTCAAATGCATTTCAATCGTTTGAAATTTAAAATATATAATTTTTGTATAATTCTGTCAAGTCATTTCAAATTTTATGAAAATCGAATGCATAGATCAATTACAGTGACAATGAAAAGAAAGCCTAACAAATAAGTGGAACCGATGGGGTATTTGTTATCAGTATTTTTGGATAGTAATCGTCGGTTTATTTAATTCCTTTTAAAACAAGTTGGAATTTTTACCTTTTAATAAAATTTGAATGCAAAGAATAATTCATTATAGGATCTTTTAATACAATAATTTCAAAAGTTTCTCTCACGTGGTAAGTGAATGAAATGTTGTAGCACTTTTTAAAAATGTTTCGCCATGATTATTAAAAATTGTTAATGACTTTGTTTTACTTCTCTGCTGTCTCGTTGTTTTCTAACTCTCGTAACCATACTCAGATTGATATGGGATTTCTATATGGTTTTTTTTATCATTTACTATGATACATGTTTTGATTAAAATGGAATGTATAGAATTAGGTCATCTACAGGGACTCTCAAAATAAACACATTACATTCTATTCAATACGATGTGATTTAGTGTATTTTAACAAACATAATGAAATTGATATGCTGTTATTCAGTGCACTAACACTTGTTTTCTGTAGCATATTGTGTGATTGTATAAATTAATTTCAGGATCATGGAAAAGAGTTATTTTATAGAATAATCTATTTCTGTATTATAAAGAGGAAAAGTTTGTTTTTTTGTTTGTAGGTGGTAATCTCCGGAACTACCGAACCGATTTTAAAAAGTCAAGGTACTAAAATGATAATGTTCTTCCGGAATCAAAGATAGGCTATATCTTATGTCGATGCCACAAATCCAAAGGAGATGCAGGAGAAAAAAAAAGCTCTAAAAATGCGATCTTTGTGTTACTGGAGGGACTACAAGCATGAAATTTAGCACGGTAATTACTTATAAGATGTAAATGGATCTCTAGCATTTCCTTAAAAATTCGAACGTACGTACGTATGTTTGTTTGTTTACTTGTCTGTCTGTCTGTTTGTTTGTTTGTCGGTTTGATTATTGGTAAGTTTGTTTGTCAGTCTGTCTGACTTTTTGTCTATCTGTCTGTTTGTTTGTTTGTCGGTTTATTTAATTGTCTGTTTATTTGTTTGTTTGTCTGTCTGCCCGTCTGTGTGTATGTCTCTCTGTCTGTCTGTCGGTTTGTTTGTCTGTTTGTTTGTTTGTCGGGTTGTTTGTTTAACTATATGTCTCTCTGTTTGTTTGATTGTCTGTCTGTCTGTTTGTTTGTCTGTCTATCTGTCAGTCTGTCGGTTTGTTTGTCTGTCCGTTTGTTTGTCTGTTTGTTTGTTTGTTTATCAGTCTGCCTGTTTGTTTGTTTGTTTATCAGTCTGCCTGTTTGTTTGTCTGTTTGTTGTTTGTTTATCTGTTTTCCTGTTTTTTGTTTGTTTGTTGGTTTATATGTCTGTCTGCCTGTCTGTTTGTTCGTTTGTCTGAATATATATCTGTCTTTTAGTTTTTCTGCCTGTCCGTCTGTCAGTTTGTCTGTCTGTCTGTTTGTTTATCGGTTTCTTGTTTGCTTGTCTGTTTGTTTGTCTGTCAGTATGTTTGTTTGTTTGTCTGTCTGTCTGTCTGTTTGTTTGTTTGTTTGTTTGTTCGTTTGTTTGTTTGTCGGTTTGTTTGCTTGCTTGTTTGTTTGTCTGCTTATCTGTCAGTCTGTTTGTCGGTTTGTTTATTTGTCTGTTCCTTTGCTTATTTGTCTGACTGTCTGGCTATTTGTCTGTTTGTTTACTTGTTTGTATGTCTGTCTGTTTGTTTGTTTGTCGGTTTGTTTGTTTGCTTGTTTGTTTGTCTGCCTGTCTGTCAGTCCGTTTGTCGGTTTGTTTATTTGTCTGTTCGTTTGCTTATTTGTCTGACTGTCTGCCTATTTGTCTGTTTGTTTGCTTGCTTGTTTGTCTGTCTGTCTTTCTCTTTGTCTGTCTGTTTGTTTGTTTGTGTGTGTATCAGTTTGTTTATTTGTTTGTTAGTTTGTTTCTTGGTTTGTTTGTTCTGTAAATTCAGCAATACGGAAATAATGTCACCATCTTAAATAGGGCGCCATCACAACCTAGAATCATCCCCTATTATGGGATGTCATTGAATTAATTATGAATGATAAGATTTAATAGAATAAAGAAAACTTTAATTGATATCTTTTTATGTTTTGACTCGATTTTCATAAATTGTTAAATGACTCGACAAAATTCTGCAGCAATTACATACATTAAATTTCAAACCATTTGGTCGGGTTGTTTTCGTACTGTTTTAAGCAGACATACTGATGGATCAAATGACGACTTGAGATGCTACGTATTTAATAATTAAGACATTTCCCCATAGACGATAATGTAATGGAACACTTTTGACTGTCTCTGTAAATAAACTGTGAACGCTGCATACTCTATTTCCAATACCGAACATGGCATTGATCTTAGTAACATACATTGATTACAGAGACAATCCTATCAATATACTAATGCAAGTACTAGTTCGGGAAGACAGACATACAATTACATGGACAGACAAACGGAATTCACAAACACTGCTTAACTATGTTGGAAAGTGTAAATACATAATAGTTTCAAATTTTCCTTTCAGAAATTATTGATAGACGATACTTTTGTACAGCCCTAAACTGTACCTACTATCTTTATACACACGTAACTATTCAGTAACAATTTAATAAAGATCAAAACACACTTTAAAACTTCTAAAATCAAACTTCCAGGGATCCTCCATAGACGGCTATCTATCCAATTCTTTGCGTGGCATTGTATGCACAATTTTCTATGTTATATAAAGTTATATTAGTATACTGTATGTAGTTAATCGTAAAAATCCATACCTCATTTAAAAAATGTATTTTCGTTCGTATGTAGTAATTATTTCGACTTCTTTTATATAGCCCTGTGTATGATCTGGAGCGTTTATACATACAACGAAATATTTTAAACTTAAAAACTCATATCACAAAAAAAAAAACGCACTTCCAACAATCATCTGTAATGTAGAGTACATCGGATGCATAGCAGCCGAAATCTTTCGTGTGTCCCTGTAAATACTTTGCACTTTTTATTATACAGGAAGAAACTTGTAGTGAACCTCAGCAACGTATATCAATTTCAGTATATGGTGAAATATTTTAACATAATTAAATTATGCTCCAAACAATGTTTCCCCTATACTATTATGTAACGAAAAACTTTTGTGTGGACCTGTAAATGAATAATAAATATTCTTTGCACCTTAGATTCTATAAAATGTATATATATTTTCGTGTTACTCATAAATTCATATCAGTCTTATTATGTTCGAAACAGTGTAACACTAAAACCACTTCAAATTGTATTTTCTAATTGACCGTAATGTAATGGAACACTTTTGATAGTCCCTGTAATTAAATTATGCATCCAATTTTCATAAAACGTGAAATGTCGCGACAAAAATATACAACTGTTATCTACTTTAAATTTCCAAGAATTCGGTTTGGGAGGTTTTTACATTGTTATATGCGGACGGACGTGTAGACACACAGACATGCGGACGGATTGAACAACAATTATAAGTATTGATACAGGGTGTTTCTAAATTCATGGTCCAAACTTTAAGAGGTGATAGTACACATCAAGACAAACAATATTTAAATAAGAAACCAAGGGTCCCAAAGTCTTCCGAAGGAGATAGTCGCCATTAAAGTTTAGGGTCCAAAAATTCAAATGAATATGAAAAACAGAAAAATTGGTCGATTCGTTTGCGGTTTTCACTAAAATAATTCTTTATGTCAGTATTGTCTTGAAAATAAATTATAAAGATAAATTTCAAAAAATGACGATAGAGGGCGCTTTAGACTTTAGAGTAACGAACAACTATTTTTTACCGTTATTTTTTGCATCTCATTAAAGGTTTCGTAAGCTTAGACTTAAACTTAAATTTTGAGCACAAAATCTGAATAGTTGGAAGCAGTTAAGTAGCACAAACTTAACTGTGTTCAGAGGGTTTTAAATTCAAATGATTATAAAAAACGGAAAAATTGGTCGATTGATTTGCGGTTTTCACTAAAACTATTCTTTATGTCGGTATTTTATTGAAAATGAATTATAAAGATAAATTTCAAAAAATGCCGATAGAGGGCGCTTTACACTTTGGAGTAACGTACAACTATATTTTACCGTTATTTTTCGCATCTCATAAAATTTCTTAGAAGCTTAGACATAAACTTAAATTTTGAGATGAAAATCTGAATCGTTGGGAGTGGTTAAGTAGAGCAAACTGAACTGTGTTCAATGGGGGTGGGGAGGTTCAAATTTCAAATTATTTTAAAAAACGGAAAAATTGGTCGATTCGTCTGCCGTTTTCGCTAAAACTATTCTTTATGTCAATATTTCCTTGAAAATAAATTTTAAAGATTAATTTCAAAAATATCGATGAGGGCGCCTTAAACTTTAGAGTAACCAACAACTATTTTTAAGCATTATTTTTTGTATCTAATTAAATGCTTGCAAATGCTTAGATTTAAATTTTGAGCTCAAATTCTAAATCGATGGAGGGGTTAAGAAGCGGAAACTGAACAGTGTTCAGGAGTTAAAATGTTACCCTCCCCACCCCTCGAACACATTTCAAATTTCCGCACTTAATTACTCAAAACGATGCAGATTTTGAGCTCAAAATTTAAGTTTGAACTTTTACAAGCATTTAATTAGATACATGAGATGCGAAAAATAACGGTAAAATATAGTTGTACGTTACTCCAAAGTCGAAAGCGCCCTCAATCGGCATTTTTTGAAATTTATCTTTATAATTCATTTTCAATAAAATACCGACATAAAGAATAGTTTTAGTGAAAACCGCAAATCAATCGACCAATTTTTCCGTTTTTTATAATCATTTGAATTTAAAACCCTTTGAACACAGTTAAATTTGTGCTACTTAACTGCTTCCAACTATTCAGATTTTGAGCTCAAAATTTAAGTTTAAGTCTAAGCTTACGAAACCTTTAATGAGATGCAAAAAATAACGGTAAAAAATAGTTGTTCGTTACTCTAAAGTCTAAAGCGCCCTCTATCGTCATTTTTTGAAATTTATCTTTATAATTTATTTTCAAGACAATACTGACATAAAGAATAATTTTAGTGAAAACCGCAAACGAATCGACCAATTTTTCTGTTTTTCATAATCATTTGAATTTTTGGACCCTAAACTTTAATGGCGCCTATCTCCTTCGGAAGACTTTGGGACCCTTGGTTTCCTATTTAAATATTGTTTGTCTTGATGTGTACTATCACCCCTTAAAGTTTGGACCATGAATTTAGAAGCACCCTGTATAATTACGAATGTACCTAATAAGAACTTATCATGCATTATGATTTCCAAATATCTTTTGAAGGCATTTTTTCCAGCTCATATTATAGAGATTAAATAAAGCAAGATTACTCTTTGGAAATAATAATAATCGTTAATAATAACATTATCACTCTTCGGAACTCCGTAGTCATTAGCCCAACTACTTCATTGATTAAATAAGACAAAGGTTAATACTCAAAAAAAAAAATCTACCGTTATTTTCTATCCTTCTATTTGTGGGTTACTTTTTTGTTTTCTCAACTCATTTTTATTAAATTTAAATAGCGTTTAAAAATAAATTTTTATTTATCAATTTACTGTACATTCGTTTTTTAAGTTATTAAAAGAAATTAAGTACTTAATATTGAATATGTAAATACCAAATTTTATACAATCCAAACTATTGAATGTGGCAGATTTACTTTTTTGAAGCAACGATCATCAGATAAGTACAAGTAACGAATTCAAACTAATGAAAGTTATTTTTATTTTATTTTATTTTATTTTTGCTAGTAAGAACAGTAAAGTGACATTATGCTTAAATGTGTTAAAAAGAGCAAATTTTCTATTTCTGACTAAAGCTAATTTTAAATCAGCATTTTTTTTTTTTTTTTTTTTTTTTTTTTTTTTTTTTTTTGCTACCCCGAAAAGTGGGTGGTTTCATATTGGATAGTTTGACATGGTATAAATGATCAGAAAAAGAAAAATATTACAATTTTCGTGGCAGACGATCGAATATGCACATTGGTTAGTTTGACATGGTAAGTTTTAGAAAAAAGTACACATTGGATACTTTGACACAGACATTATCCAAGTTTCTAAGCGAGTTAGGGACGTGCCGATTTTGCATAGTACGTATCATGCATAATAAAACAAAATGGCACAAAATATGAAAAATGCATTTTTGCACATTGGATAGTTTGACATGGTACCGACGATATGAGTCCTCTACTTTTTGGACAATGAAGGACCGTTACTAGTTTGCCCGAAACTGACGCTCGATACTCGACTGGCAAATTAAAATGCAAAGTTTTCTCCCCGCTTGTCCATTATTTGTTCTGGTATAGCAGCCGTAATAAGCGGAGCATCAAATACGGTACATTATTGTTAAGTTATTAATGACCTTCAGTCTGTTTTACCGTGACAAACCCGCAATGCAATCGCGAACTTTCTGTTTGTTGGGTAGTCATTTGAAATTATAATTGTATAGTAATATTTTGCAACTAAAAATATGACACTTTATTACAAAGATCTTAAAATATGATTTGACAAATGTTGCAGATGAGGATATTGCACAAGTGTTTCCCCAAGTTAAAACCATGATACGTACATTCCACAGAATTTTCAAGAAGACTACGCTATTTCAAATTAGAAATCTTTTATTTAATATTTCACTTATAGAAGTCACAATCACCTCGTTTAATATCGAAATTTGCATTATTTTTTTACAATTCAATAAGGCGAAACTTTCTGCTCAATATTGAGGGAAAATTGTACTGATTCTGTAACCTATCCACCTATCGACAAATAAAATTCCCTGTTAAAAAAATATATATTATTGTAACATGAAATTTTTATCGAGTGTATAAATATTCTAATGTTAACTAACCCATAAGAGAACACCCCCCCCCCCCCCTAAAAGAACCCATTATATTTCAGAGCGAATGTTTATATACATTTTTAAGCGATTTTTTTTTCTGTATGTCTTTGTACTTTCTGAACACAACATATTGTACTGTAATCATAATTTGAATGTGTGTGAGTGTGTGTCTATGTCTGTGTGTATAAATTAACATGGTCACTCCCAAATGGTACTCCCGATGGAGTTCTCTCTGCATGAATAGGATATAAACCACTGTTCCAAGTTATGTTAGTCGCAATCGACAGATAGGTTAAGTAATGTCGCCGAGAAAATGGGCAGATTATCTGATAAATATTCAGGCGATATCATCCAGCATAAATGGCGTAGACGTAATGTTTCCCTTTTCAGAGTGGAGATTCCAGCGTTCGAATCCAAATGTTGTGTCTTACATATATCTATATATATATATATAAAATAGTTTGTCCTGACTGACTGATAATCAACGCACAGTCCAAACTACTGAACGTAGAAACATTAAAATTGTGGAAAATATGCTTCTTATGATGTAAGCGTGCACTAAGATTGGATTTTTGAAAATTCCACCCCTAAAGGGGGGGAAACAGGGGGTCGAATATTCCGAAACATCTTCCTATATCTCAGCAGCCGTTTAAAATAGCATGAAATTCAGAAAATAAATCTACTAAAATATAATTAAACACATACTTCAGCGATTTTAAAAATTTCTCCCCTGAGGGGGTTAAAAGAAGAGTCAAACAATTTAAAACATTTGGTACATCTCAACAGCCATTTTAAATAGAAGCATGAAACTGCTGAAAATAAATCTATTAAAAAATAATTAGACATATTTCAGTGATTTTAAAATTTCCACGCTTGAAGGGTGGTTAAAGTGGGAGTCGAAAAATTCCCAAATTTTTTGGGCCCGTCATGTGACATAACATTCAAAAGCCTTGGGACTGCCCTTTCATATTATAAACCTTTCTTCCCGCTTCCCAATTTCCCCCTGCCCCCATTTTTTATTCGAAATCGACCAGCGTAGCAGGCGAAGACTACTAGTATATACAGGGTGGTTAGTAATTAACGTGAGGTGTTCAGAGCCCTCTAGCGAGTAAAGTTTTGGTCAAAACATAACCAAATTTGATCAGCATACATAGTAGACCATGGGATTGCGAATTCTTAAAAAAAAATTTAAATAAAAAATTTTAAAAATCGCCATTAGGGGGGATTTTAGCGTTGTTTACCGACTAAAATGTATTAATTTGCATAAAATCAGTTCTGTGTAGCAATCACGAGTATAAAAGGAAATTCTGGAAAAGTTCTCATCATTATCAACTCTCACCATACTTTACTAGTCAAGCTGTGTTATCAGCAGAACGAGAATTGCAATGCTGCTCTTCCTGAATTTCACCGATTGCAAAATTTGCCAAAAGAACCGATGAGCATAACAAATTTACAAAAGATGATTCTTCTGTTTGAAACTATGCGGCAACAAGGCCAAGGACGCAAAGTGACTAGTCAATAATATGTTGACGAAGTTATAATTGCTATTCCCGAACAAGAGATGAAAAATGTGCAGGTACCATCAGCGCTCGCGCAGTATCTCAGCAGTATAAAATTGATCTGTACTGTATTTTTTGGCATTTAATCATTCAACATTTACACTTATACACTTTTGGTCCGCCAAAATTGCTCCTAATGGCTTTTTTTTTGGGGGGGGGGTGCTAGCAAAGCATGATCCCGTAAAGTGAGAGACATCAGAACGCATTTGGTCTGAGAACTCTCCCAGCCTTTCCTTTTATACTCATGATCGCTACACAGAACTGATTTTATGCAAATTAATGCATTTTAGTCGGTAAACAACGCTGAAGTTGTCCCTAGTGGCGATTTTTTTCATTTTTTATTTTTAATTTTTTTTTTAAGAATTCGAAATCCTATGGTCAACTATGTATGCTAATCAAATCTGGTTATGTCTCGCCCAAAACTTTACTCGCTAAAGGGCTCTGAACACCTCACGTTAATTACTAACCACCCTGTATATGGGTGATTCTACGATAAGAGGTAATTTGTACGGCAATCCGTTTAAAACAGATTTTTTATTCTATATGTTGCTATTTTTTGCAATGAATCGCATCATCTTAATATACTTTATTAAATAACATCACGATTGAATGCCTAATTTAAACACATTTTTCTGAAATTTCTTATAAAGTCTAAAAAGTCCCCTCCCCTGGCATGTCCCCTTGCCGGTTTCAATTTCACTTTCAAACAATACATATATTTTTTCCGCCAGATGCTTAGCTAAAGTATGTTTAATTGGAATTTAAGTAATTATACTTACGTATTATAAAATAAAAAATAAAATATTTTTGTTAATTTCAAATAATTTTTAAAATTAACTTTTGTCCCGCTTTTTTTGTGTCTCTCCCCTGTCAAATTTCGTTCCGCTGAAACAAATATAAATTCAAGGATGGCTATATAGGAAGTAGTGCTTAAGGACATCTATTGGCTTGAAGTTAGCAATACTAAACGCGCAAGCCATTTAAGCGTCGCCATTTTTAGTTGTTGCGACGCGACCGTGTTTTGTAGTGGTTTCGCACAGTGATCGTGTATCTCCCCTGGTAAGTCATAAAACTTATAATATTCGTTTAATTAAATTGCATTTACTGTCCTAATTAAACAATACGGTAATACTTAAAGTGAAATACACAATTAACCGAAAAACTAATTCAGTCAGTTAAAAAGTTTGAATTTACACGAAAATGTCTCTCCCCTGCCGTATTTCCCCTGGCACGATAACTGCCAGGGGAGCGAGTCACTGACCACAAAAAGTTATAAAATATGTATAAAGTGACTTGCCCTTATATGAAAAAGTAAATAAACGGGACAAAAATCATAATTTAAAGGTTTTTGATCAAACTCAAACTTTTCTTTTTGGCCGAATTCTCCATGTTTTTGAACCTCTTATCGTAGAATCAGCCATATAATATATGTGTAACATATGTGTATATACATATGTATCTATATGTATTACTATATTTTTTTATATTAATTTCTGGATTCTGACACTAGTGTTAATAAAGTCGAGTAGCCAGTCCACATTCTTAATTTACGGTTTATAATCTTTTCGACTTTAGTGCGTTTCATAAACATGTGTGTTGCTGTTCTGGCCAGAATTTTTTTCTCTTTTGCCGATACATGATGAATTTCTGACTCTAAATTAAAGCTATTTTACGATAATCTTACTGCATGCATATAAAACTAAATTTCAAACATAAAATATGTTCGCAAGTAATATCTTTTTCGCAAAACGTGACTTCATGCATTTTTTGTATGTTAAACCATATACATATTTTTTCAGATATTGCTCCACAATCCCATGTTTTTACAGGTTTATGCAGTGAAAAATTTCTGTATCTATTCAATATGCAATTGTTCTAAAGCATGGTGACAGGTCAAAATATCAATTACACTCATAAAATATATAAAAAATGAGGCTGATACACGAAACTGTCTTAGAAACTAGGAAAAAAGACAACAAATATAACCTGAACTGCAAGTAGTTGAGTTCTTAAACATTTAAAATGTAGTAATAAAGAAAATTAATAGTTTTCAGCGTAAGAAAGTTAATTCTTTTAAAAACTGGATTTTCTTATGATCACCGGGTGTAACAAACTGGAGAATGCTATAAATTTCTTTTTATGGCGTCATTTCATTTTTAATAAGACAGTGTAACAGCATGAATTTCTTTCGGAGAATTTTCAAGGTTTGTTAAGATTACATCAGAAAACGAATAAATTTGTATTCTGATGATAACATGACTCCTAAATTAACTATTTCTAAATAGTTTAAAGCCCAAACGAAAAGAAAGGCATTCCCAAGCAGTTTCCAACTGCTTATGTTTGCCGTTTAAAGCATACACAACGTTTTTATGACTACATAGATATCTATTAACCTTCTATTGTATATTTTTTTCGTTTTTATAAAATAATACAGACTGCAATCGATATTGGTGCATGTATCCAGAAAGTTAATATAAAGGTTCAGAAAATTTCGAAACTTCCTTTTAATAAATTTTTTCATGTATGCTGTTTTTCAATTAATGGTTTTATATGTATACATATATAAATTTTTGGGTACAATAGAGTTCGGATGGATTTCCTGCTTCTGAACTGGCGTCAACACCTCTGTGACACTAATGCATGATTACATCACTTAAATATTTTTAAAATACTGTCACATTTGTTTGGTGAATTTTTGTATAGAATTAATTGCAGACTGGTTTAAAAATGAATTAAATACCTAAATCTTCGACCGATTTTTACAAAAAAACCTATAGGGGGAACTGGGGTACATTGATACATGGGGCACATTGATACACCCCCTCTACCGCTCACAGGGTCATTACAGGAAGTTTCACAACAGCTCCAAAAGATGATGCTAGTGTATTCAACTACATACAGAAAATCTTGGAATGATTCAGTAGTTTGATGAAATGGGACGGGTGATTTATTGTTTTTGTTGTTCAAAAGTAAATATGAGTTGTACAATTGAAATGCTATTATACAACTGTTCCAGTATTTTCAACCAAAATGAATACTCTCCCTGGTAAGTACAGCTACTCTTTATCAGTTCTTCATTATTTATTGTTAGATATATTGTGAAGTGTTGGATTTGAGACTCATTTTATTGAAAATCGCTGTATGGGGCACATTGATACAGTCTATGACGGGGCACATTGATACAGCCTAAATCCTTTAATAGTTCATATTTTCATTATCTTTTATTATTTTTTTACCATACACTCCTTAATCCAACCTTTTTTTTCACGAAAAATTTCTAATATTAGTTTTTATTGAAGTGGAATAGCTCTAATTTCTTTATATTAGAACATTTTATAGTATTTTTGAAAACAGAAGACGTGGGAACTTATCCAGCATCTAGTGCTAGTAGAACTAATAAAAGAAAAGGACGCAATTCTGGCAAATCTCGAATTTATATCGATTCTCCAGAGAAAAAAGTATTTTCGACATGCGAAATGTTAAGTAAGAGAAACAAACTGCAGAACAGTAAATGATACTTATATTATAAACAGAATTTTAATATAATTATCCTTTATTTTCTGTTTATGAACCTATTTATAAACAGAAAAACTGGTAATTTTTTCATCTTTCATAAGAAAGAAGATAATGCTGGGGTTGAAGTGCTAGATATGACAAAGTTACCACAGCCAACAATCAGACAAGAAACAGCCAGAACATCTAATAATAATATATAAATATAGGGTCATAATATATTTAATTTTGATTGCTTTAATATTGCTTAAAAATAAATTGTGGGTGATTTGAATTTTTATAAATAAATATAAAATGGTTTTCTAATTCATTTTCTATGAAAAATATGCATTGGTATTATTTTGTCGTCATTTTTCTCAAACGTATCAATCTGCCCCGGGGATGGGGCACATTGATACAAATGACTTTTTTCGATTTTTTTAAAATTATATGCAAAAATACTATATAAAACAATGATTGTACATTTTTATAACATACTACACAAGTTTTGCTGTCACCTCATGGAAAAAAAACTTGAATTTTCTACTTTCTTGACACAAAAAAAATCTTAGAAAAAAACTGTATCAATGTACCCCAGTTCCCCCTACACTTTTTGAGATGGTGACTCATTACATTTTGGCCAATATGAACTCAATAGGATGTATCTTTTTTGTGTTAGCATGTTTTATCACACGTACATATAACTCATGATTACAATATAGTTTCTTAATAATATGCGTACGGAAAGTGTAAATGATGTAAAGAAAGGAAACCATTTTTAAAAATACTTCAAAATTTCTTTCAAAATCTTGAATTTTACCTTTCATGATATAAGTGCTGAAAGTGTAATTTATGCATATTTGTAGCAGTGTCACACCCTTGAACACTCTGATTAATAAAGTATCAATGTTCTTCTGACAATAGTTTAATCGTTCCGTGTTTATTGGGTACTTGTTATGCAATGACATTAATGCCTGATTCACTCAATGTACAATATTGTTTATAACGGCTATATATAACTACTGATATCAAAAAGACTATTGAAATCTTTTAACACTTCTGATTTTTTCCAGATGTGAAGCAAAGATCGCAATATGCAAATGCGTGACACTTAGGGAAATATGTGGCATTTATTAACCACACTCAAATGTGATACAAATTGAAATGAAAGGTTAAATTGTTTTCTAATTTCTTTTCATACGTAAGATGTTCCTGCCTATTAACAATTCATGAATATGTCTGAATTAAAAATGTTATTCATTGAAGTTTTAATTCCCAGTAGCAGTAATCTAATCTAAAATAGCCCCTACTATCCTGACTGAACACTTCTAATCCACATTTGAGCGAAAATATCTCAGAAATCAAACAATTTTATTAACATTAGCAAAACTTTTCATTTACTTAATTATTTTATATATTTTCCATGCTCGTACTATGAATCCGGCCAAATTACAATAACGTCAATATTTCATTCACTGCAAATGTTTTCAATGCAATGTGATTATTGGTTTATTACTGTTTCAATTTTAGAAATATTTGCAAGGAAATGCAGTTACAGAAATCATGGTTTTGTTTTAAAAATATTTGCAATGAAATGTCACTAACTGCGAAAATATTGACTCAGTTGTCTTTACGTAGGGGGGGAGGGACATATCTCAACAATACTGCAAAATATAAACTTCCCAATACTGATACAATATTTTATGTCAACATATAAAAAATAGGTCTCCAATACTGATCCTGCAATTTGCCAGTACTAGTCCAACATTTTTTTGTACTAGGGAATCACTGGGTAATAATTAATGTAATAATCTCTTCTAAATCCTTTTTCAATTATTAAATGTTCCTTTATGCCATATATATCTTTTTTAATATACTTCAGCATCAAAATATACATGAACACAAGTTAAAGATCTCATCCTAAGTTTCCGCGTATTATCTGAAGACATTGAACAAGAAAGGAAATCTTACAAAATCATCCCACTTAGGTTAATTGAGCAAGAATAAAACCTTATATTTCCCCTCAGTGCATGCAGTGATTTAACATCAACGACAATAATAAGTATATTCTATTCGCATCGAAAAATTAAGATTTCATTATATTCGAAATTAGTTCTCTTAGAAGTTCAGATTTAATTATATACTAGCGGCCTTCGCCCGCTACGCTGGTCGGTTTATCTAAAGAAATCTTGAAGAAGTAGTTAGATAAGGTTCAGACATACATTTAAAAAAAAAAAAAGCAAGTCGATCATTCAAAAAACGTTGGGAAATATCAAATATTTACTGTAATTTTTTAAGAAAAACAAAGTTTCGAAAAAAAAAATTAAATCGAAAAAAAAATTACACTGACATATTAATGCAAGGAAATTTTCCCAGAGAGAAAATTCGCCTTGAATACAATATTTCAAATTCTTTTAATTGCTTATAGGCGTTAATGCCAACATAGTGAAAAAAAATTCCATGCTGGGAATCGAACCCGGCCGACTAAACCACATGGAACGACAGCCAGCTTGAAACTTTCTCATACTTAAGTAGACTGGCGAAAACATAACGATAGCGCGTTTTAAAATCGCACAGTGACATCTATTGGATTTTATATGTACTAAAAAACGTTATGTACTAAAAAACGTGAGCAGCGCACCTAATAGTTTCTTTTGTTTCTTTTTGTTACTTTTTTGTCTGTTGTCCGATTTTGATGAAACAAAGCCTATACACTGCCCGGGAGTGTGCATTCTTCATTAGTGAAAACCGCATAAAAATCCATTCAGTAGTTACGAAGATAACCTCGAACAAACAGACAGACAGACAGACAGACAGACAAAAAATTCAAAAAAAATTTTTTTGTGTTTCATTGGTTTTCTTTTATCGCCCTGACTCCATTTTTGTCAATTATCTTCAATGTACAGACACACTGGGTCCTACTGTTTTATTATATGTATAGATTAGAAGGTCACAGCGAAACTCGTACAAAACAAAGGAGAGATTTGGTGCCGTAATGCGTTCGGCAGCGTACAGCGGGGTAGGCTACATTAATTTTGATCTATAATCAAACACATTTTGAATGCTTGTGGTTTTTATTTATAGAAGAAAAGCTTTCTAACCAAAACCAAGAAACTAGGATTGGTGGCTCCATTGCCTCCACATTTTGTACAATTCCTTATTTTTCATCTTTAATCTTCTGTGTTTTAATGATTCCGAAATGCCCCAATGACATCAGAATTCTGGTATAATATTTTCCGTTTATTACGTATGATAAAAATAGCTTTTTCTTATTTCCAAATAAATTTGCACGCAAATTACGGTGTCATTCAGCCATTTCAATATTTTCGTAACTGAAGTGCCCTGCGCCGGAAAGGACTGAAAAAGCATAATACTTTTATCTCAAAGCTGCGCGGTAATCAACCCAGAACTCTTTCTGGCACACTGTGCCCGGTCTGGGATACCCAATTTCAATTCCAAACTTGCAAACGTCACCAATAAAATTTTAGTAAAATATTGCTTTTACAATAAAAGCTTAAATTAAGAAATTCAAAGTATCTAAAAAATTCGTTTGTGTCAGTTGACCGGTGTCAGTTGATAATTTCTCATTTTATTATCAGAATTCGCCCGTTCCGGAAAGGGTTAAATTCAAATTTTCAACATGGTTGTTTGAGTTGCTATAGAAACTGATTTAGCATTCTTCCAATTGGAATCCCGAGAATAGCGAAATTTGTAGGAAAGTTCTTTATATTTTAGAAAAAAGTGCCTTTAATAATAAAAAAATATATTTATTACTCTTTTGATTTTTTTAAGTCGTCGTTTTTTGAATAAAAAAAAAATTTAAAAAATCGCAAAAAAGCTAAAAATCGCTCAATTATAATTTTTTTAATAGAGAACAAAATATGCGACATTGAGCTAAAAGGTTAAAAAAAGAATTTTTTCCGAGTGTTAAAAACTAGCTGCAAAACGCGAAAAATACTTAAAATCACATAAATATTTATTAAAAATTCGCAGAAAATTCAAATATTGCTGTACGAATTCGGAATAAACTTTACTGAAAAGCAAACAAAGTTTACTAAGAAGTCGAAAGTTGATTCTTTTTACTAATGCGGAAAAAGTTCTAAAAATTGCACAAAAAGTTAAATTAAAAAATCAAACCTAGAAGTACCTTCTTATAAAATCGTTAGCTTTGTATTCATAGATATCTTCAGAAAACTGTATAGAAAAATACATACATATGTCAACATTTGAACGGAGGGTGGTTTTGGGGTCTGGGGGTCATGATCGGTGAAAATATACCAAAATTTTCCGGAAGTGCTTTCCTCCGGACGGCTGCAATAGGTAGCTTTTTACTTTTTGTAATGAAAGCTACCTAACAGTGGCTTGTGATTACATTTTAAATAACCATAAAATTCTTTTTTGGGGGCAGGTTTGGGCTGAATTTAATATATGAAAACGATAAATGGCAGGACAAAGGCAAGCTTCTGTATAGTTTTTATTTTTAGTGGCCATTAAAAGAATAAATGTATCCAATTTGTGGCTATCTAAAATTTTTGGTAAAAAAAAAAACTAATGGCCCATTCGTAAAAATCTTCTTGTATTTACGACTAATTCTTCTGCAACCCCACTGCGCGACACTTTTTTTACGGAGCCAAATGATAGCTGGTCCCCATCGAACACTTTCGGGCAAGACTAAGGAACAATGAAGTGGCCCGCAAGTTCTGTGTTTGTTGGGTATATTTTGACTCGCATTGGCATAAAATATTCCCACTCTTTGCAGTGCTTACGTTTTCCCAGTATATTCACAACTATCTATACTTTTATAAAATAGTTTGTCCTGACTGACTGATAATCAACACACAGCCCAAACTACTAAACTTAAAAACATGAAAATTGGGGAAAATATACTTCTTATGATGTAAGCGTATACTAAGGTGGGATTTTTGAAAATTCTCCGTCTAAGGGGGACAAACAGGGGGTCGAAAATCACACAGGGGGCCATCACCATGCAATGTGTAATTGCCTGTGATGGCACCCATGTGGAAAATGTGTAATTGAAAAAAAGTTTTAGTTTCTCCGATCTCTATTGTGATCAGAGATTAGTGTACTGACTCTGTGTCATATGGAAATTTTCTCCTTGCGCCCCAATCGAGTTTTTTCTATGGGGGGAGGATTTGCAGAACGGTTTTTTGTGTGTGCATAACATGTCCGTTTCTTGCGATACACGTACGGTTCCAACGCTCTTTAGGGTTTTCGCATGCGCTGAGCATTTTGCGATGAAAAAAAGGGTGTTGCCATTGGAAATTTTTGAGTTTTTGTAACTATAACCGTAACCGTGGGCGCTTTTTTGTTGCCGTTCACAGAATCTCGAGCTCATACCTCTGAATAGCTATATCTGAAATTTCATTTCGATCGGTTGAGCGGACTGGCCGCTAGAGCGCCGTATATCGGCAAAGTTTTTTTATGACCACCCTGTATGTGTGTCCAAATGATATTTGTATGCCTAAATTTTATTAGAAGAAATCATGCGTTTTTGGACAGTTCAAAAATTACTAAATAAGCCAGAGTTTGGCTGTACTTCATTATTACACTGCATTAGACAGAAATCAGAGTAAAATTAATAAGAACCAAAACTAATTCTAAATAAATGATAATTTATAAAGCATTTTGAAGCTTTTATAATCATTTCATCCGCTTATTTCAATATTCATTTGAAGATTTAAATTTTATAGAAACCTTTTTTAGTACGCATTAAAATCTTAAATTAACCATCATGTCAAATTCCAAGCATCTTGCCTAACGGTGTATCACGTCTTTCATGGTAGTAGAACTAACAAAAATCTGTATGTTGGAACAGAGCTTATCACTATTAATTGCTACTATTAATTTTGAAACTTTACATTGTTAAGGTGCCACGAAGTACAGTCAAAATGACGTTTTTGTCCATTTTCCGCACTTAATATCTTATTTAAGCAATAGTACCCCAAACTTTTTTTTATAGAATATGAAAGTGTGTGAGTCAGTGACCTTTGTAATAAAGGCATTCTAGCATTTTTGAGATCGTGACGTCAATGATTTAACATGTGTAAGCGTGAAAGCGACATCTATCCTCTCTTTTACTTTAACTTTCTAGAGGGTGTGTGTCTTTCTCGGATTCTACAGTTATGTCGCGTTTAGAAGTAATATGTAAATTTGTCGTATCTCAGTTTGCAGCATGTAAAAGCTTGGAGTTTGAGTGTGTGTGGTGTGTCTAGCGGCGTTAGCCAGCTAGTGGTGACTAGAAGCTAGCTAGGTGGTGACGACAAGCAGTGGGATTGATCTAGAGCGAGTGATATCAAGTATTATCGAGCCTTCAGTGAATTGACAAGGAGTTTTGGAAGGCGAGTCGAGAAGTTTGCCGTTGGTAAGAGTTAATATTGATTACGTTGAATATTTTCAAAGTTAATAAAGAGTATATATACAGCCACGGGCTGTCTAATAAAGTTCGATCTAACAATCTAGCGGAAATTTAAGTGAGAAGCAATCTGAAGTGCCCCGATTGAGTTAGTGCCGGAGCTGTGAGTATAAGTTTAATCCTTCAGTATTGTTACTAGTTATTAAAATTCAAGAACTGCCTCACTGCCCTTGAGCCCTAACCGTTTTAAATAAACTGTTTTTATCTTAGTTCCTGAGTTATGTCTGCATTTAACCCCCAGTACGAGCATCCAACCGTTACAAGTGTACTACTAGGACAAGCAAAATAATATAGTACTGTACCGCGATATTGTTGCTGTTAGCAGATATAACCTGTTAAGTACTCAAAATTTTCAAAATCTGCAACATTTAAAGAAATGTTATTTCAAATAAGCGCCACAGTTAAGTAAAACAAAATATGTCAAGCAGTAGGTGAATATATGTACAAAAACATGGAAAAGAAAAAGAAGTAGGGCCTCGGGATATTTTTATTTTAAAAAATGACAAAAGTTAGAAAAAAAACAATGTCCATTATTACATTTTTCCCCTAAGAGAAAATGAAACATCCTATTTCTCTTTCGGAAGGGGCAACGAAAAATGGATAGTTCATTTTCTCATAGGGAAAAAACACAGAAAGAAGGACAAGAAATGGGAGTTTTCATTTCCTGATAGGGAAGAAATGTTATCATCGACATTGTTTATTTGAAAATTTTGTAATTTTTTTAAATAAAAATATCACGAGGCCCCACTTTTATTTCTTTTCCATGTTTTTGTTAATTTTCTGCGTGACATATTTTGTTTCATTTAACTGTGGCGCTTATTTGAAATATCATTACTTTAAATGTTGCAGATTTTCAAAATTTTGAGTATTTAACAGGTTGCATCTGCTAACAGCAACAATATCTCAATACAGTACTATATTATTTTTCTTGTCCTAGTAGTACACTTTCATATTCTATAAGAAAAAGTTTGGGGTACTATTGCTTAAATAAGATATTAAGTGCGGAAAATGGACAACAACGTCATTTTGACTGTGCTTTGTGGCAACATAACAATGTAAAGTAACAATGCCGCATGGAAACAAATAAATTTTAATATGTGGGTATGATTATACTAACAATTTAAGCCGAAAGAATTTTGGAATGTTATTGCTTGTGAGAAATATGGTGTTTTAAATAAATAAGCATTTCATTTTTCACGAAAAATGGAATTTACAACCTTGAACTTTGACATTTTCTGTAAAAAAGAAGAAATTTTTTCAGGGCTTCAAAATTACAGATTATTCATCAAATATGATTTATTTCAACCTGTAAAAAATCAAGCAAATCAAAAAACACAACTATCACACTTTGTCTCATTTTCAAAATAAGGCTCTTAAATTGGGAATTTTCTTTCGACTTCTCTTTGAAAATTTTTGCATCTTCCAAATGTTTTCTAAGAAAATGCCAAATTTAGTGCCAAATTTCAAAATATTAGACACCTCAGTATTGCAATGTATTACAATAAGAGTAATGTAGTCAATTTAGTTTTTTATTCTTTACTCTTGCAACCGCCACGTGGTAGGGACAACAACACAAAGTATAGCTTATATTGGAGCATAGACTATCGCCCTGAATGTGCAACCAATACTTTTGAAATTGGTTTGATAATTCCTGAAATTAATTAGATATTGTAATTTAGAACATTTTTAGCCCTAAATTTTGAATGTTTTAGGAAATGTTCTCAGAGATCATTCATAGCTTATAAGTAACTAGCATGCCTAATTTTAAGTTCTGAGCCTCGGCAGCATCACAGAAATCGCTATTTTGGGATTTTTTGCTCCTACATCCCCTATGGGGAAGTAGCACAGATGTAAAACATAGCCATCTTGGAGCAATAGCTGTCACCATCAATTTCCAATTATTATTTTCCAATTGGTTCGATACTTTCTGAGATTTCGTAGATATTGATATTTAAAGGTTTTTTTAGAACTCTTTTCGCACATTATCTCAGATTCAAATTTCGACTTTAAGAAATTTTCTTAAGCCGCTATTAGATTCACCAATATTCTGTAAGACTTTTGAGCCAACACTCGATTTCCTCTAATATTTTGCAAAATGTCCTCCCAACATCCCGTGTAATAGCAAACTGCAATGTGTCCCCAACTTTTTTCGGCAGTCGCAAAAAAGTCTGGGCCAAACCAGATTTTTCATCCAACATCGAACGTTTCAACGAATCAGAGATAAGCGATTGATACGAGTAGGCGATAAATATTAAAGCCTGGCACGAGTAGAAACTGGTTTTACGGCTTTTCGTCCGATTTTTTGAAAGACTATTATAACCCTTATCCCCCTTTGAACGGGAAAATGTTGGAGTTAAAATCCGCTGAAAAGTTTGTCTCGCCTAAAAGTCCGTAAATCTAATAGCAGCATTAGAGATCATTTATATCTAACAAGAAACTACCACGCCAAATTTCATGTATGTAGGCCTTTCAGTAACACAAAAATTGTACTTTTATAAAGTTTTTTCCTCCTGCTCCCCCCTTTGTATTAGTGGCACGGACATAAAATATAGCCTATATAGAAGCAAGGGCTATCAAAATCATTTTGACCCCATTATTTTCTAAATCGGTTCGATACTTCCTGAAATTTTGTAGAAATCGCCATTTCGAACACTTTTTAGCGCTATTTGCGCATTTTTACCCCTTTTAAACTTCGAAATTTTAAAGAAATGCTCTTTGAGATTATTTATATCTTATAAGTGATTACCATGCCAAATTTCATTTTGTAATTTTAATTAGGAATAGAGTTTTGAAGCGACGAACTGTAAACATCAGCATTTACAAAAAATCTATATACTGAAATTTAAGGCCAAAGATCTGGTGATCACAGTGGCCAGGTATAAAATACTTTATCTCTTTGCATAGGGTAAATCAGAAGCAAGTGCAGGTATACTATTCCCTTAAAGTTATTTTAGGCTATTATTAATCTGCGTTTTATCTGGTACTTTAGAATTAATATTTTGCGAATTGTTTCGTTATGAATTTGCCCAACTTATTTGTGTCCACTCTGCACGTTAAATACAGTAGATTTTGTTTATTTGGGACACCCTTTAATTTGGGCAGCCAATTATTTGGGAAGAAATGTCAAAAACAAAATCGGAAAATATTAACTTTATTTCTGATAATTGGCAAAACGCTTCATTGGTACAAATTATGCTAAATAATGTGTCCCATTAAACCGGAACCTAGATTACAGTGGATTCTGGTTATTTGAGACAGTTTTTAAATTGAAAGTCTTTTTGGGGTCAAAACGTCCAGAACAAAATCTAAAAATATAATTAACTTTGTCTCTTATGATTGGCACAGCCGCTGTATTGAGGTGAATGGTACACAACTAGTACGTCCCAATTAACCGGAAACTATTGCATTTGTTTTTATTTGGAAACCCTTTCATGTTGTAATTTTGAGTTTTTTCATAAATAGAAAAGAATGAAATAGATAAAGAAAGGAAAGGAAAAAATAAACAACAGAAAAGGAATGTAGCTGGAAAAATCGAATCATATTCATACTATTGCATAAGGAATAACTTTAACTATTTTTTCCGTTTTAAAATTAATAATAATGATGACGAAATCTTCTTCTGACGAGAGATAAAACATTTATTTATAAAATAAGAGCAGAAATAGCATAAACGTTGTTTTGCGAATTATGTAAAAATAAAATAAAATAAAAATAAAAGATAGGGTTTAAGCATATTTTATTCTCCAAATTTTCTTTTGAGTTTGATCTTTAAACCAACAGCGCCATCTAGTCCTCTTTTTTGTTCAGCCAATGCAAATACTTCGATCGCTCCTTTACCAAGCTTCAACTTCTGTTTTTCCTTACTTCACCTGCAGCTTAGCCTTCAGGCGTTATTTCTCTACTTTTCTCTTTTTTATTTTCTTTCAGATAATAGTTCATTAAATTCTTCATTACTTCTGGGAAACAAATTCTTTCTCTGGACGAAAAGAGCTTCTATTTTATTTTATTTTATTTTATTTTATTTTATTTTTTATTTATTTTTTATTTTTTTAGCGTCCCCTTGAGCTTTGTTGTTGTCGCATAATAGTTTTCTCTTTTGTGCTTTGTTTCTTAGTATTAAGGTTTTCGCTAGTTTAGACAAAAACAGACACACTTGCATTCTCGTTCTTTTCTAATTATCTACTTATATTTATTTAAACCTTTACCCCGTACAAAATAAAAGAATCAATGAATGCAGAGTAATCGATCCAAAGAATTTGCCAATTTTAAGGGTTCGAAGAGTCTAACTTCGCCTGTTTAGTTTTTTTTTGTATTTTGATTTTGTGCACATTTTAAAATAGTGCTACGCTAACTACTGCACAGCCAGGCAAAGAAAAAAAATACCTCATACATTTTAATCTCCAAACCGTCACAAGAAAACAAGAAATAATAAAAGTTATCCGAATTATATATTTTTTCATTTTATGCTAAAAATATATGTTTAAGAGGTCAGTTTCTACCAAAATCAGGATTTTTCAGTATGAGCATCTAACTTTGTCATTCGTTTCAAAAGTTACATTAGGACACATCTTGAATAATAAATACAGGGTGTTTCGCTACCAGACCGACAAACTTTGAGGGGTGATAGTAGACATGAAGACAAACATTCTTAAACAGGAAACCATGGGGTGCAAACCTCTTCTATAGGAGCTAGGGGCCATTAAAGTTTAAGGTCCAAAAATTCTAACGATGATAAAAAACGGAAAAAAGGGTTGATTCGTTTGAGGTTTTCACTAAAATCATTCTTTATATCACGATTTTAAAAAAAACAAATGATAAAGGTTTCGTTCAAAAATTGTCGATAGAGGGCGCTTTAGAGTAACGAACAACTATTTTTTATCGTTATTTTGTGGATGGGGTTGAAATTATTTTAAAGTTTAGACTTTAACTTAAATTTTAATCCCAAAATCGGAAACATTGGGATCGGGTAACTAGCGAAAATTGAACTGTGAACAGAGGGGCAGATTTTAAACAATCATAAGCATTATACAAACTGGTCGATTTTGCTGCTGTTTGCGTGTAGGCCATTCCCTTTGATAATTATTTTATTCCAAATGACTTACAGCTCTTGTGTCTCCATTTTTGATAGAGGGCGCTTCCGACACATCTCCGACATTTCAATGGCTTTACTCCTGGGTGTTTTACTACTAGACCAACATACTTCCAGGAAGTGTTAGGGATGCAAAGCGACTCGGAATCACATAGGAATGTTACGTTAAAATGCCTTTTTAGCGAGCTTTGGTTAAAAGAAGCAGAGGAAAAAGCAACAGAAACAGGTGGTGAAACAGCAACACGTTAATGTGGCAGAAAGCAATTTAGTTAAAGGTTTCAGTACAAAAGGTGTCCAAAATTACGATCAGAAGTAGTTGGGCATGCTTTACAGCAGCATCGCATGCAATTCCTCACGCTTTGAAAGATTCCTGGCATTTCGGATAGCTTTCTGGCAGCTATAGAAATTCGAGCTGAGAGGTCTTCTACTGACGGTATGGGAGTCTCATACATTCAACTTTCCATTTGACCCCAGCAGAAGAAGTCCATACAGATTCAGACTCAAATTAATCCAGTTGAGGGAAGGGCGGTTACTAATTGGTTTGAGCTCAACTAGCCCCACCCATCAATGTTTATTTAAAATAATACACAACAATTACACAGTAATAAAATAAAGGTAGGTAACAAAAAGTAATTGATATAATGAAGTAGGTGCAACGATCTGGCAGGCCAACGAACCGGGCCACCACTACCTATCCACCGCTGTCCATATGTTACGTTGATGTGTCTGCGAACATCATTGGTAAAATGTGGAGGATACCCATCGTACTATAGAGCGGCGAAACGAAAGAGGAACATGTGCTTTTACCAGAAGTTCCGACAGAACGTGCTGTAGAAATATCAAGTGGCTTTTTTCTCTGTTTCTTTTAACCCTAACTCGTAAAAAAGGCATTTTTGACGTTACATTATAATTTGATTCCGAGTCGTCTTTGCATCCCTAACACTTCCTGGAAGTATGTTGGTCTGGTAGTAAAACATCCAGGAATAATGCCATTGAAATTTCGGAGATGTGCCGGAAGCGCCCTCTATCAAAAAATGGGGACACCAATGCTCTATGTCATTTTGAATAAAATAATTACCAAGGGAATGGCCTACACGCAAACCGCAACAAAATCGATTAATTTGTCAAATGTTTATGAGCGTTCAAAATCCCCTCCTCTGTTCACAGTTCAATATTCGCTAGTTACCCGATCTTAATGTTTCCCATTTTGGGCTTAAAATTTAAGTTAAAGTCTAAACTTTAGAATAATTTCAACCCCGTGCACAAAATAAGGGTAAAAAGTAGTTGTTTGTTACTCTAAAGTCTAAAACGCCCTCTATCGACAACTTTTGAAAGTAACCTTTAAAAATTTTTTACAAACAAAACGTGATATAAAGAATGATTTTAGCAAAAACCGCAAACGAATCCACCCTTTTTTCCGTTTTTTATAATCATTTGAAGTTCACCCTTTCACCCAATAATGATATTGTCATCAAACAGAAATTTTTTTTAATTTATTTCTTTTATTTGGGGGGAAATACAAATTTGATTACACTAATTTATAGCATACTTCATTAATTGAAATGATGAGAAGTCAATAAAATATCACTTTATACCAATTTAGGAAAACCGCGGCTTTGATCGCGTAATAGTTGAAGTATCCCAAGGGATGGTTGTATGTCTGATTTTTATTAGAAGTAATAATTTATTAAGTAAAAATTCAAAAATTTCCATTTTTGTTTCATTATTACATGCATTATTCCGAAATGAGACTTAAAATAATAAGAACTAAAGATAATCTATATATATAAAAGGAATTCCGAGGATAATTAATTGAATAATTGAATAATTATTTGAGGCACAGATAGGCCCTCATCCTCTATATTCCTTTTATTTATAGAGATTTTACACAGCTTAGGTAAACGCAGAAGAAATATAAAACAGATAATGTATTTATCACAAAAAATCGTCTGCTAAGAAAATCTTTTTTCATTTTGAACTCTATAAATAAAAGGAATAAAGCAGAAGAAATATAAAACAGATAATGTATTTATCACAAAAAATCGTCTGCTAAGAAAATCTTTTTTCATTTTGAACTTCTATAAATAAAAGGACAGATAGGCTCTCAAACAGTGAATCGTCGAATATAATTGAAGAACAAATGGAAGAACAAATGGAAGAACAAATGGAAGAACAAATGGAAGAACAGATGGAAGAACAGAAAGAAGAACAGATGGAAGAACAAATGGAAGACCTCTTCATTAACAATAAAAAAAGATATGCAAACGAAACCCCAGAACACCGATCAAACATATCTGCCGGAAACTGACGAGACATGGCACAGAAACGTGAATGTGTGGGGTTGTAGAACTGGCATTCAGATAGTCTTCGGGCTACTGAGGGCGGGCAACCGTCTAGTTCTAAATAAACGATAATTTAGAAAATATTCTAAAACTTTTATGCTCAATTCATACGTCCTTTTAGTATTCACCTGAAGTATTTTAATTTTTTTAGAAACAATCTTCATTTTCATTTACATCTTAAAATTAACAATCATTGCAAAATCCAAGTTTATTTTTTAAGGGTCTACCATCTCCCTAGAGGTAGCGGCAGTGCGATAAAAAGCTATGGTAAAAAAGGGACTGTCACCATTAATTTGTAAACGTTAATTTTGAAATCGATCTGATATTTCATAATATTCCCTACAAACATAATTTAGAAAGTTTTTAAAAGTTTTGTAGAACATTTGTTGTTCCTGCTTACCCCAGGTGATAGTGGCGCCGACATAGAATACAGACTATGCAGGATCAGAGAGTGTCACCATTGATTCGAAACCATTACTTTTATAATAGATTTATTACTTCCTGAACTTCCATAGAAAACGTAATTTAGTAACATATTGAACGCCTTTCGCTCCATTCCTCACTTCACAACATTTAAATTTCAAATTTACTTAAGACTGTTCTTAGAAGACATTTATATTTTATAAGTAACTACCATGCAGTACTAAAATTTTCTAGACTCCTTGGTGTAATAGAAATCACCGAATTTAATATTTTTGTATCTTGTAACCCTCTGTTGATAGTATCACAGAGAGAAAATGTTGCTTGCGTTTGATATGTTTTAACAGCTTCTGTCACCACCAATTTAATTTTGAAATCAGTTTGATATGTGCTCAAATTGCCTACAAATCACCATTTAGAACCTTTTTACATTGTCAAAAATTTTCAGTATTTGCTGCATCGTCACTCTACCTCATGTATAGACTATTGTAATTCCGAGCAGTGAGAATACTTCATTATATAGTCAAGTAACTGTTTATTATCAAAGTGGTAGCAGTAGATGATGCATCAAATCCTGCAGATTTTTAGCAGAGTAGGATACTTTCTTGCGCATTTTAACCACTTTCAAATTTTGAATTTTTAAAGAAATGTTTATATTTTATAAGTAACTACCACGCTAAATTTTATGTTTATAGGCCCTTCAATAACACAAAAATTGCATTTTTTGAGCGTTTTTTGCTCGTGCATTCCGTATGGTGTAATGATTTTGACTTAAAATATAGCGTACGTAGGAGCAAGGATGTTACCATAATTTTGACTTCATTATTTCTTAATCGGTTCGTTACTTCCTGAGGTTGTTTAAATAACTCTATTTAGATCAATTTTTAAATATTTTTTGCGATTTTCCACCCTTTTTACATTTTGTATTTTTTAGAAAATGTTCTTAAGCGTTCATTTATGCCTTGTAAGTATTTAACATGCCAAATTTCATGTTTCTAATACCTTCGGTAACACAAACATCTCATTTTAGAATGTTTTTTGCGCCTGCACCCTCTATGGATTAGTGACATCTACTTAAAATATAGCCTATGTTTGATTCCGGGCGAAAACAATCATTGTGGTACCATAATTAATTTTGAAATCGGTTCGGTAGTTCTAGAGATTAGCCCCTACAAATAAATTTTACTTCTTTATAATATAGCTATAGATAAGTAAAAGCAAAGATTTGGAAATGGGCCAAACGATTAAGCTCGAAACCGCATGGGGTTACCATCGGAAGGACTCTGTTCTGTCGTCAAATACTGCGAATATTATCGCGAACTTTGCGATATACTATATTGAAAAATCTAGAGACCAAATTACTCGCCAAATGTTACGCCAACTTTTCAAGATTGTTTACAAATTGCCATTTACAACTTTCTTAGCACGATTTATGCTCATTTTTACATTTTTTAAATTTTGTATTTTTTAGCAAATGCTCTTACAAGGAAGGTCTCCATTGGGGGCATACTCAGAATTTTTTGAAAAAAAATACGAATTAAAGTACTCATGTAGGTAATAAAGGATCAGTGAAAATTAGCGGCGGAATTATATTATTAGACATGTAAAAAAATAAAATAGTCTGGAATAATTGGCGTGAAAAGCTCAAAGCGACGCGGGTTTTGCGAGCAGTGCATTTCCTCGCCAAAAGCAGACGATTTTAACGAATCTGAAAATTGATTTTAATTGACTTCACTGTTAAAAATCTGCAGCATTTACTGCAACGTCACTCCACTACTTTTACAGAATATCTCTCTTCTGACCAATGAGAATGCTCCATAGCACGGTGAATTGGCCGTTTTGTATAAAAGCGGTGGAGTGACGCTGCAGAAAATGATACAGATTTTTAACGGTGTTGTAGCTTGTGCAACACTGTTAAAAATCTGCTGCATTTTGCTGCAACGCACTCCACAACTTGTATATAATATCTCTATTCCAACCAATGAGAAAGCTCCCTTTCACGGCCAAGTAACCGTTTTCCATACAAGCAAGGGAGTGCCTTGCAACAAAATGCAGCAGATTTTTAACAGTGTATTTTTGAATTTGGAACAATTTTAATCAATTTAGATTGTGTTTTAAATGATAAAATATATTAATTTCATTTTGTTATAAGTACATATAAACGTATATGACAAAATTACACTTAAAGTAAAGTAAAAATGCAAAACTAAACTTATTTAAATAAATTGAACATAGAAAGTTTTTTCTTTAAAAAGTATTCGAAGCGTAAAAGCGTATTTTTCAAAATTTCGTTTTTTAGCCAACCGGAAATAAATCGCCAGATAAACGAAATTTCTATTTTTTTTTACGGACGTTATAAGGAGGTTCCGCCGAATTTTTTTTTATAAACATATATAACTATAGGAGAAGAACATTCTGTAATTTTTCCAGATTTTTCTGAGTATGCCCGTATGGAGACCTTCCTTGTTAGTGATCACTCATATCGCTTAAGTAATTAACATACCAAATTTCATGTCTCTAATCCCTTCAGTAACTCAAAAATCGCATTTTTAGAAAGTTTTTTACTCCTGCATCCCCTGTGGATAAGTGGCATCGACATAAGATATACCCTATGTTTGATTCCGGGTGAACACCATTATTTTGTTACCATTACTTTTGAAATAGGTTCGGTAGTTTTAGAGATTAGCCCCTACAAAAAAAAAAAAAAAAAAAAAAAAAAAAAAAAAACCTTCTCTATAATATAGGTATAGAACGAAAAATATTCGCTAAATGTTATGCCAACTTGGCAATATTGCTTACAAATCGCCATTTAGAACTTTTTAGAGCGATTTTCGCGCATTTTTACATTTTTTATATTTTGTATTTTTTAACAAATGTTTTTAGTGATCATTTATATCTCTTAAGTAATTAACATACCAAATAACTAACCCCTTCAGTAACTCGAAAATCACATTTTTAGAACGTTTTTACTCCTACATCCCCTATGGATTAGTGGCATCCTCATAAGGTATTGCCTATGTTTGATTGCGGGCGAAGACCATAATTTGTATAATTACTTTTGAAATCAGTTCGGTAGTTCTAGAGATCAGCCGCTACAAATAAATAAACTTTACCTCTTTATAATATAGGTATAGATATAAATAACACTTATAAGTTATAGACATTTAAAAGTATATTATAGCTTTTTAATGCATAATGTATTCAACAGTAATAAAGTGTTGTTGTGCTTCCCGATCGGATTAATGGTGGGGAGCAGATAGGAATTCCTATTAACAGAACAAAGTGGACAACACTCTTTTTTACTTATTAGTAAACACAAACTTAATTTCAAAAATACTTCACGTATAGTTTCTCGAACTTTGATTATATATGCATACACATATGAAGAAGAATGGGATAAATAAATTTACATTAATTTAGTGATTTTAATAATAACTTTGTGCATTTTCATAAAAATAAATAACAGACTAAAAAAAGATAACAAACTATTATGAAAAAAACCATGTTACAAGTAAAAAGAGAAAAATTTGGTTGGATCAAATTTCATAACGGTGACAAAAGAGAACCACCTTTCTGCCCTTAAAGATATCTTACGATATCATGTGCCAGACACCACTCCCTCTTAAGGTGCGTTTTCACGGGCCTACCCAATCGCTAACTTTCCCAACTCTTTACCTAAGCACAAGATTTTAGGTAGTTAGAACGCGTTTTTTTAGGTTCGATTCGTGTTCAAACCTAAGCAGAAATTACCTAAGCGCAGCCAATCAGAAAAGAGTATTTTGCCAAATAATGGCGGTGGAAAAATGTAACATTAAAAATGAAATTTCATTTTACACAGTTATTTTTATTTCGAATTGCTCTCTGTTGATTCAAGCAGAATCTATTTTTTAGGATTGGAAGAAGATGGTAGGTTTTATTAATGTCTTTTCATTTTGTAAAAATCTTTCTATCTTTGGTAATCGTTGGGATGTATTTTATTAATATTAAAACAATACTTATATAGTTCGTATTTCATGGATTTCGTTTCGAATAATAAAGATTAATGTGCTGCTATAATGATGTAATGTACTGTTCTCAAAACTATTTTATTGAAAGTTTACAGTACAAAGAATAAAAGTACTTTAGAAATATTTGTTTCTTAAAATTAATTACTTGCTTCATGGATTATATTCGGTTGTTTAGTAGAGTATTTCCGATTAATTTTGAATAAAATATTTTTGTTCATTTAAAATAATTGCAAATGTTAAGAAAAAAATTGTTAGCTTAGCTCGTTGGTTTTAAAAGGAAAAATTAGTTAAAGGCAAGCTGCAATCCAGTTTTGTTAATATACTTGATTATGCATATTATTGCAAGCATGTGAAAGAATTTTCTCTAAAATAAATAAGCCACTGTACTAGATATTTTCTTATTCTATTATAAGAAAGAAATATTTAATTGCAAAATATATTTCTATTATAAGAAAGAAATATTTAATTGCAAAATATATCACTTTACAGAGATTTACTTATGAACATAGTCATCCAAAAAAACTGCTATTCTAAAATTTTTTCTTTTCTTTTTTCTTTTTTTTTTTTTTTTTCTTTTTTTCTTATTCATCTCACCCACAGATTCTTTTTGTTCTTGGATTCATGCTGAAAATTCTATGAAGATTTATAACCTACAAAGTTGTAAATCCTCATGGAATTTTCATTTTAAATATGTATAGCTTCTTTTTATCTGATTATTTCTAAGAATTTGTATGTATTTTCATGCATGGTTTGTTACTAATTGAACAATGTTTTCATGTGCTATTCCGGTAAGATAGGCACTTAAGTTTTAATTCACTAGAGTTTATCCATTAATCCTGTAACTTTGATCAAAATTAAGGATATCCTAACTTTGTTTTAAAATTCTTTAGTATTCTCTTAATATATCCTACTAATGAATCTGAAATCCATTGAATTTGTAACATACTACACTTTATTTCTTCGATGAGAAAGTATCGATTTTAAAATTATAAACAAGAATTTTCAAATTTTGATTTCTTTTTAGTCTTTATTATTTTGTTAATAATTGTTAATGCAGAAAAAAGGAAAAAAAAATATGTGAAGACTTTATCTTTTTGAAAATTAGATTAAACATTGATTTATAAAGCATGTAACTTGCAAAAGAAAAAAAGATCTAAATAAACAAACTGTCACATTGTATATGTAAGTAAACAAACTGGAGTGTTTCAAATAATGTTTAAGAAAATTAATGGTAAGGTAATTCATTATGATGATAGAAGCATTTTTTATAACTAGAAGTGAGTCTTTCATGTATATTATAAACAATCTTTTTCTGAAAAAATTAAAGTTCACCAGAATAACTTTAAATATATACCAGTTGGACAAACATCCCTAACTTTTATAGGATTAATATAACTATTTCTGTATTTAAATGTAGTTTTATTAAAATCTCCTGACAGTTAAATGAACTTAGGCCTAATCAAAGTAGAAATGTGTAGTTTTATAAATTTTTGCTTAGGAAAAATAAAATTCTTTACTGAAGTTTTTGTTACATTGCTACTATTTTTAAAAAAATATGTAATCAGCTATTTTTAACCGACTTCAAGGAGGAGGTTATGATTTCGACCTGTATGTATTTGTTGTTCACGCATAACTTTCGTAAATATGAACCGATTTTGATAATTATTTTTTTGTTTGAAAGCGTATGGGGCCCATGTGGTCCCATTCAAATTTCATAAAAATCTGTTGATTAGAACTTTTTAAAAAATTAAAACATTAAAATTCAATATCTTTTCGAAGCAATCGACCAATTAGAAACGTTCATTTTTCATGTTTTTAAGTTACACTTACATAGACACACGATCTTTTCAAAGTGTGATATCCTAACGGGACAAGATTCACTTTTATTAACAGTGTACACTGTAAAAAAATTGACCCTTTTTCTGCATAATCACTCCCCCGTTTTTATAGAATATCTCTCTCTTGACCCATGAGAATTCTTCACGATAGGCTGAAGTAATCGTTTTCTATAAAAGCGGTGGATTGACGATGCAGCAAAAGGACCAAATTTTTTACAGTGTGCACTGTAAAAATTTTGATCCTTTTGTTGTATCGTCACTCCCCCGCTTTTATAGAATATCTCTCCTTTCACCCATGAGAATTCTCCATGATACATTGTTAAAAATTTGACCCATTTGCTGCAGCGTCACACCACAGGTTTTATAGAACATGTCTTTTATGACCAATGAGAATGCTTCGTGACGATGACCGTAGCAAAGTAATCGTTTTCTATAAAAGCGGCAGACTGATGATGCAGCAAAAGGCTCAAAGTTTTTGTAATGTAATTGGGACAAGCGTCTGTAAAAGAAATATTTGGGAATCAAATGCTGTCACTCTCTTATAGAGGCAGCCAGGTATAGGTAATGAGTTTCAGATTCCTCATCGAATACGCCACCGCTCATTTCCGATTACAGTGTCACTGTAAAAAATGTGACCCTTTTGCTGCATCGTCACTCCCCTGCTTTTGTAGAATATCTCTCTTTTGACCCATAAGAATGCTTCGTAATTGGGTGAAGTAATCGTTTTCTATAAAAGCAATAGAGTGATGATATAGCAAAAGTGACAAATTTTTTACTGTGTAGTATTCCTCGATATGAATATGACGACACATGTAGCACAGTATCTAATTGGTTGAAACGATTCTGGACAAAAACGAGTCACCAAGCATTTTGTTGAGCGGGCAATTTTCGTCAATCTTGTTAACTTCTCATACGAGTACAATCGAATTCTTCCAGGAAATCATCATCAAATTCCATAATAAAAAACGCCTGGCAATGGCAATGCACTGTTAAAAATTTGCAACTTTTGCTGCATCGTCACTCCATTTCTTTTATAGAATATCTTTATTTTTATCAATGAGAATCCTTCATAATGCATTTAACTAATCGTTTTCTATATAAGCGGTGAAGTGATGATACACTGTTAAAAATCTGAAGCATTTTGTTGCAACGCACTCCGTCGCTTGTATATAATGTCTCTACTGCGACCTATGAGAATGCTCCTTAATACAGTCAAGTAACCGTTTCCTATACGTGCGTAGCAAAAAAATGCAGCAGATTTTTAACAGTGTACAGCAAAAGTTTCAAATTTTTAACAGTGTAGTTGGGACAAAAGCGTCTGTAAAAGAAATATTTGGGAATCCAATGCTGCCACTCTCTTATAGAGGCAGCCAGGTATTGGTTATGAGTTTCAGATTCCTCGTCGAATCGCCACTGCTCATTTCCGATGCCATTACTGCCTGTATAGGTATTAGATTGTTGCTGTTTATCGATTGAAGCATAATGCGATTTTTGCTAAAATCTTTCCTTTTTCTGAGGGTGTGTTCAGCAATGTCACCGGTAAGTAACCGGTAAGATTGGTTAGTTACCAATGCGTTCAGTGCTGTAACCGGTAAGCAACCAACGTCGTTCAGCACAAGTGACCGATGTGACCGGTAAGTGACCGAACTAACCGGGGGAAAAATCTTGGTTAGTTAGGTCACGTGATCGGTTACATGTTATTTAGTTAAAAATAAATGGCAACTTCAAATCAACAGGCGGTAGATTCGGTTTCGTTTTCTGTTGTTCGATGTCAAAATGGAATATAGATGGCGCTACATGACATAACTAACCAGTGCGTCCAGAGAATCAGTCAATTGGTTAGCTACCGGTTACTTACCATTCCGGTAAGTTACCGGTTACATCGGTCACTTTGGTAAGTTCGCTGAACACGCCCTGAGTGAAGGGGGAGTACTTTTGACTGACTACACTAGAAAAGCATTTTACTATACCTTAATATATGAAGTCATCTTGCTGCGTGCTCATATATGGAAGCACTATGTCGCCCTCTTATGTGTAAGGACAGTTTACTTGATGGATCGTCACCTTTTGATACTAACTTTCGATGACCGTAGGATTCGATGCAGACTAAGATCTCATAAAGGCGGTAGCTTTTCGAAGTGGCAGATCTTGTCTGAAGAAGTTACCATACAAAGAAATTCTTAAGATTCACAACGATACTAACCGATATTGTAAGTGGTTTCAGAAAAATTGACAATCAAACAGTGACAAGTAAACTGAATACATCAGAACTTAGCAAAGTGCGTACATTAGTAATGCATTGCAAAGAACTATCGTGTGCCAGTACACATAATTATGTATTACAGTATGCATAACTAAAAAGTAGGAAATAAAATAAGCTTTTTAAGAAAAAAATATCAACCGACTTCAAAAAAGCGCTAAAAAGAATTAAATAATTCTTTAAAATTCTCTAATGACAAAACGTTATCCAATAAGCACACATCGGATATCAGGTACCGGCATAAAAAACGGTTAAATTTAATATGTATAATTTAATATCCACCAAACATAGATTTTAGAGATAATATTATTTTACAAGAGATGAATTGAAATATTTATGATTTATTTTATGAATATATACATATAAAAAGTAATGAATTACTTTTTGAAGTTGGTGCCAAACTATTTGATGTATATTAAGAATTGTATCTAAATTATGCCTAGTACCATAATTAAAATGGGGATAATCATTATCGATTGTGATTGTTTGGCACCAACTTCAAAAAGTAATTCATTACTTTTTATATGTATATATTCATAAAATAAATCATAAATATGTCAATTCATCTCTTGTAAAATAATATTATCTCTAAAATCTATGTTTGGTGGATATTAAATTATACATATTAAATTTAACCGTTTTTTATGCCGGTACCTGATATCCGATGTGTGCTTATTGGATAACGTTTTGTCATTAGAGAATTTTAAAGAATTATTTAATTCTTTTTAGCGCTTTTTTGAAGTCGGTTGATATTTTTTTCTTAAAAAGCTTATTTTATTTCCTGTATTTGATTTGAAGTAGTACTCAAATAAAAAAATTCATATTTACAATTTTAATCAATTGTGTATTTTTGTTGCTTTAAAATTTTTAAATATAATTATGCATAAGATACTTTGATTTAAAATTTCTAAAGTGTTAAGAGTTGCTTTTTCTGAATTTATATTACAACCTTAGCCTAAAACTAGATGAAAATGTAATAAAAACAAAAGAATGGTTTTGCAGCTATCATATCCTTTATGATATACCATGCAATAAATTTATTTTAATATTTATAGCATTCTAAAAGTGTTTTTTCATAACTAATGTTCTGTTATAAATATTTAGATGAAATAGAAACTTAATTATTATTTCTGTTTTGTCTAATGGTTTCAAACAAACATACTTAAATTTCTTAATGATTAATTGTTAGTTATTAATTAGTAAATATTTGCTTTTCAATAACTTATTTATATATATGTATGCACATATTTGATTCGTTTCTTTATTTTAATTTGCTAGATGCTTCATATGCTACATTGATGATGGAAATACAACAAAGATGCTGCAAAGCTTATTTGATACTTTTGTGGTGGTCCGTTGGAATGTCGCTTGAAAGGCTATAGGTTAGAAATAATCTTTGGCCTTTTGGGATGGCATGCTTGTAGGCTAGATCGCATTTGGATTCTTGCTGGAAGGATTTGGATCCTTGCTAACTACTGGCCACAAGAAAAGTGAATGAAAAGAAGTGGCTATAAAAAAATTGGCTGTCAGTAGCTACAAGGAGAAAGTAAAATTTTCTTGTTTCCATCATGTTATATTATTTTCTGGTTGCAATATTTTTATATTAGCATATTAATTTGTGCTATTCAATTTTTGAATTAATAGAAGTTTTAACAAAAATTTAATGCTTGGTATTTTTAAATAAAGAAGCGCTCGTTTATAAAACTGATTTAACTGGCCAGTAATGAAATTTCCAAGTTTTGCCCGTTACGATTTGAATCATATATGCAAGAAAAGATGCACCAAATTGTGATTTTAGCCAAATGCAGAAAATTCAGCCAACAGGTAAACCAAATACCAAATGTATGACTTATCGGAATACTCTTAAATTTCAGAATTTGAAAAAATAAAAAGTTAAAATAATTTTAGGTACATATTTAACATAAAATCTTCCATATTGATAAACAAGATATTTTTACCAAAAAAAAAAAAAAAAAAATCTATCCTTCGAATTGTTATTTAAGAAGAGGATAGTTTCCTCTCTGAATTAAAACAAATGAATAAAATTTTCTTTAAGTCTGAAACAAATATCTTGACATCAAAGTGAAATTTTAGAGTTTTACTGTCATATATTGTTTGTTTGTCAGGAAAAAAATAAAATTATCATTTTTGGTAAATTGTCTTTGAGGTTATTTTTCAAATAACAAATAAAAAATATAAAAGCATTCTCTTTTATATAAATATAATTCTATTTCTAAATAGTTTTATTAATAAACAGTTAAAAATAGGAGTTGTTTTAAGGTCTTATAAAATAATAAAAAGTTACTTTAAGTTTTGTTAAAATATTTTTTTAAGTATTTGTTCTGGCAGATATACCATATCTGGTATGCTGAATTGCATTAAATTTGGCCAAGCCAAGTATTTGACATGCCAAATAGTCTGATATTTGGCAGTATAGTCAGATACCAAATATTCGGTGCATTTCTATATACAAACAATACTTTTTTTCTGTAAGAAACGCTGTGTGAATCAGCAAGTAATCTAGCTTAGGAAAAGTATGTGTTTATTGTTATTGTACGTTTTTTCACATCTTCATTGATATTGATTGTATGATACTGGGCCTATCTCCCCCCCCTCCTCGATATCATTTTCATTTTGTTATTTCAAAAAAAAAAAAAAAACAGTGTGGGTTGTATTTTTATTAATCCTATGAATTTGTTTTTTCTTTTTACTTTCTTTTATTTAACTTGCTTTAAGTATGTAAATCTGGGATTTTATAATTGGTTTACCACTAAATACTTTATAGCTTAAAAAAATGGCTGAATCCTAAAACAGCCGAGACACTTAGCATCTTTGAATTTGCCGAGACTATAAATGGCTTTTTCTTGTTACTGGTTCATTTTCTGAATTCTTTCCATGCCTACAGTTATTTGACAGGAATTCGGATTAATTTAATTGGATTGGCTGGTTTCTTGTCTTTTGTTTGATTGGCTTTCATGAAGTGCTATTATTATGTCAGTCTTGTATTATTTTTATTTAAAAACAAGATTGCATTATATGTGTATGACTATATTTTCCAGTTTTTTATTCATGCATTTTAAAGATATTGCTTATTCAATAAATAGTAATATAAATTTGGAAATATATGTGCGGTACAGCAGACAAAAATATTGAGTGTACGCTTTTTTCGAAATAAATATTCAATGATTTAAATTGATTTGTCAATAACATTAAAAGATTGAATGACATGTTGATGTTATTGAAAGCAAATTCCTATATCAGAAATACTTTTTTCCTGACTTAAAAATTTGCAAAATAATTTTGGGTACTTCCAGGTTATCCCGTCGACCAAAAAAATATCTCCAAACTATAAGATTAAATGATAATAATGAATGATCGTAAATATCACATTCGATAACATTAAATAAGATTCACGTGTTTAAAATGTCATTAAGTGATTTTTATTGCGCGTTTTTATTAATATTTTCATTCATATTCTACTAATTATTTGTTTTTTCGTTATTTAAAATAAAAATTATGTCAACATGTATAATTTGGCTATTAGTTTGGCGGTTTATATAATTTGGCGAAATTGGTCGACAGGATAACCTAGAAGTACCTAATTTTGTACCATAAATATTAGAAAAAAATATTTCAAAATTTTATCGCATATTTTTGTACAAATTTATAGACATTTTAATAATTTGATACCTGTTGTGGTTAATAATTGCGGTTTTGCTCATTTTAGAAACTTCTTCGATGCGACTTTTGTGCATCCAGAGATGAATTTCTCAATTTTAGTGTTGTTAGTCAATGTGTGTTTGATGAATTTCATGGATTTTAGAGCTTGATAGACAGCAAAATTCGTACATCCAGAGATTTTTTTCCCTTTGTTTTAATGGGCACATAGCGCTCATAAGTGCTTTAGTTTAAAATTATAGAAATTGATATGTTTGATAAATATCCTAAATAAGTTTTAGAAATAAAATATATTTGTTAAATTCATGAACAGAAGTCGTAAAACTATATAACTTTGTGCAAATGTATGCGGCAAAATTTAGAAATTCCTTTTCTGTAATTTTTATTAGTAGAGTTTTCCTTAAAAGGTATTGAAATTTATTTCTGATGTTGGAAGGCAGTTTAAATAACATTATGATATCAAATCAAAACTTTAAAAATTATTAATTGTTAATTTCAATCATTGATTGTTTACTTTTCAAAATGTGTTAAAACTATATCTATTTGCTTGTTGCTAGCAGAGGCGAAAAAGATTAAGAGAAAACTTCACCCGGGGTAAAGTTTCAATTCGCCTCCCCCCCTTTTCCTCTAATTTGACACTAAACCCCCCAAAACGACATTCGTAGTACAAATTTGGCATCCCCTAAGTTTCTGCACCCCCATGGGACTGTATCCCCCCCCCCCGCTTTAGCACAACGCTGACAATAAGTTTATGTGACTGTTCACTGAAATAAATAATATCTGTAAATTACATAAATAAAAAATTTCTCATTTTAAACAAATTCCCATGAATGTACACAGTGTGCTTTTAAAATTCATTTCTTTTAATTTTTATGCTGATTTTTTTTAAGGAACAAAAACATTTTTTATAGCATTTATCTAGATAGAATTTGTGTTGTTGGCGAAACAAGATTGATCTATTAGAAAATTTTCTCACTTAGAAAATAGAAAGCTTTGTAAAAATGCTGAATTCTGATTGTTCAATGTCGTTTACTATTTCTCTATTTGCAAATTCCACCAGAATACTGGACATTAGATAAAAACAACGCTTTGATGTTAGCTTGTTTAGAGAAAATCTTAAAATTTTTTAATTAATTAATTTTTAGTTTGGAACGTGTGATTTTTTTTCTTAAATAAAAATAATAAGTAAATAAATACAGGATCCTTTTTGTAAAGTGAATTTTATTTGATGGTTATTGTATTTTTTTGTTTTAGAAACTGGCGCATGTAAAATTCTGTACATTTAACACGAAAAAAAATTCTTAAAATCAGAAAATGGGGAGCTGCAAAATTTTAAAGATTGAAAAATATTAAGAAAAATGTTTGCATAGTGAAAATTTGTGGTAAAAGAAGTTAACTAGTTGTAAATTGTTTGTAAAATGTTTATTTTATTAAAGGAGTCATCACTGAAACTGTGCAAATCGCTAATTGTCAGCCAAAATATGTGCATTGTGATTGGGGGAGAATTTCAGAGTTGCTGAAATCTCAGTTGCCGCTCGTGGGTGCTTGGTACATGTTAAAAAATCGCCGAAATCAAGTGTCTTGGCTGTTCTAAGAACATGTCTAAAAATATCTATACCCATGTGCTTCTCTCGGCAATATTTTTTTTTTTTTTTTAGGAATTTAATATAAAGTAATAAGTGAATTTTAAAACATTTTTTTGTTAACCACTTGTTATAAAGAACCAAATATTTTTTAAGGTTACAATAACAACAAGCAGAGTTAATTATGCATCAAACCGTATCATTAAAATATGCCAACTGGCAGTGAAACTGTAACAACAAAATATTTTAAATAATTTGAAGGCAAGAAATGAAACATAAATAAAAATAATGAGAATTTTTATTTACAAAAATAAAGAAATAATTTTTGTATCTGTTTTTATCAATTAATAATTTAGCATTAAGAAAATTATAGTTAAACTTAAAAAAATAGTTTAAAAATTCTCAATTCATAGTTTAAGAAATAGTTTTAATTTACATTTTCTGTTTTCATATCAGAAAAAAAAAGAAAAAAAATAACTCCTTTAATAAATTCAGCAGTTCATGCTTTCTACCAAGTTATAGTGGTGAATTTTCCATAATTAGAGTCATGCCAAATAGTGAAGAGAAGTTTTTTGATCCATCATGAATTGCCGTCTTGTAATTGGTCATGATATTTATAAATATTTTAAGTTTATATAAGAATGTTTAAAAAAATATATTTTTTTAAACTTTTATACTTATTTAGTAATAACGTTTAATTTTTAAACTAATTGAAAAGAAATACCAAACACAGTGTGTTTTATTGACATGTTATGGATAGAGATATATTAATTAGTGTAATCATTATTATGCCATTTGTACAAATTGAACAATTTTCCCAAAATTTTCTACAAATTTATGTCATTTGTGCACATGAAATAACCTGATCAAAGTGTGTAACTTATCACTTTTCCATAAGTGAAAATTTACTTATGTGTTTTTAATACATTAATCATAGTAACTGTGCTTTTATGTATTTTCATTTTGAAACTTGGATAAAAAATGATTTTTGGAGCATTATTTAAAGCTGTTTTAGTAAGAAAAAACAGTCAAAACTTTCTATTATTTTTTATACAAAATATTTACGATTATCATGATGAACGCAAACAAAAGTTATTTTTTTTTATAATTTTATATCAGCTGATCGGTCTGTAGACTGTTAAAGCCCTAAAGCAGACGCTTGCGCAGTGATGACTTGCCTTTGATTGGTTGGCATAAGGATTTATCTGTAACCAGTGAAAACGCTCTTAGGTTAGGTTTTGGGTAAGCTAAAGTTTTTTAGGTAGTTAGAGCGGCCCGTGAAAACGCACCTTAAAAGTAATAACGTTATGTATGCACAGTTCCTAATCAGAGAAATACATAAAATACATAAAATGTGTTCGAGGGGAAAATCCAAAAAGAAGTGTATCCGAGACCTGATTGAATATACAATTTTACATGCAAATTCTCCACATGAGGCTAAACGCTGACTGTTGGGATGTATATATTCCTAACAAAATATGAAATGCTAAAAAATGTTACAAGTTTTAAGGGATCAAAATCATGTAACAAAAATAGCGACTTAAAAGAGACTTTTTACAAGAACATCCCTTTTCCGTATTTTAAAGGAAAAAGGAATGCAATTTAATGAATTATTATGCAGGGTTCATATCGGTACAATTATTTTCCAGATAAAATACCAGTCATTATATATATATATATATATATATATATATATATATATATATATATATATATATATATATATACAAGGTGATTCTAAATTTTTTTTACAATAAAAGAGGGGTGATAGTACACATCAAGACAAACAATACTAAATAGGAGACCAAGGGTCCAAAATGTTTTCCAAAGGAGATAGCCGCCATTAATTTTAGGGACCAAAATTCCAAATAAACATAAAAAACGGAAAAATCGGTCGATTGATTTGCGGTTTTCACTAAAAGTATTCTTTATGCCGGCATTTTCTTGAAATTAAATTATAAATTTTAAAAAATTCCGATAGAGGGCGCTTTAGACTTTGGAGGAACGAGCAACTATTTTTTTCCGGTATTTTTTGCATCTCATTAAATGTTTTCGTAAGCATGAACTCAAACTTAAATTTTGAGCTCAAAATCTGAAAGCTGGGAGTAGTCAAATAGCACAAATTGAACTGTGTTCAGAGGGTTCAAATTTCAAATGATTTTAAAAAACGGAAAAATTGGTTCATTGATTTGTGGTTTTCACTAAAACTATTCTTTATGTTGGTATTTTCTTAAAAATAAATTATAAAGATAAATTTCAAAAAATGTCGATAGAGGGCGCTTTAGACTTTGGAGTAACGAACAACTATTTCTTGCCGTTATTTTTTGCATCTCATTAAATGATTTCGGAAGCTTAGACTTAAATTTAAATTTTGAGCTCAAAATCTGAATAGTAGGGAGTGGTTAAGTAGCACAAACTGAACTGTGTTTAAGGGGGAGGGGGAGGTTCACATTTAAAATAAATATAGAAAATAGAAATATTGGTCGATTCGTTTGCGGTTTAAAATAAAACTATTCTTTAAGTCAGTATCTTCTTAAAAATAAGTTTTAAAGATAAATTTCAAAAAATTCCGTCAGAGGGCGCCTTAAACTTCAGAGTAACCAACAATTCATTTTAACCATTATTTTTTGGTTCTAATTATATGCTTGCAAAAGCTTTTTAAATGTTTTCGGAAGCTTACATTTAAACTTAAATTTTGAGCTCAAATTCTGTATCGTTATGAGGGGTTAAGAAGCGCAAACTGAAGTGTGTTCAGCAGTTGAAATTTAACCCTCCTTCCTCCTCGAACACAATTCAATTTTTCGCTACTTAAACACTCCCAACGATTCAGAATTTGAGCCCAAAATTAAAGTCTATACATTTGAAAGCATTTAATGAGATAAAAAAAATAACAGTTAAAAATAGTTAAACGCTACTCCAAAGTCTAAGGCACCCTCTATCGGCATTTTGTGAAATTTATCTTTAAAATTTATTTTCAAGAAATTGCTGATTTAAAAATTAGTTTTAGCGAAAACCGCAAACGAATCGACCAATTTTTCCGTTTTTTACAATCATTTGAAATTTGAACCCTCTGAACACAGCTAAGTTTGTCTACTTAATCACTCCCAGCTATTCAGATTTTGAGCTCAAAATTTAAGTTCAAGTCTAAGCTTACGAAAGCATTTAATAAGATGCAAAAAATAACGCCAAAAAAGAGTTGTTTGTTACTCCAAAGTCTAAAGCGCCCTCTATCGACATTTTTTTGAAATTTATCTTTATAATTTATTTTTAAGAAAATACCAACATAAAGAATAGTTTTAGTGAAAACCACAAATCAATGAGCCATTTTTTTCGTTTTTTAAAATCATTTGAAATTTGAACCCTCTGAACACATTTCAATTTGTGCTATTTAACTACTCCCAGCTTTCACATTTTGAGCTCAAAATTTAAGTTTGAGTTCATGCTTACGAAAACATTTAATGAGATGCAAAAAATGCCGGCAAAAAATAGTTGTTCGTTACTCCAAAGTCTAAAGCGCCCTTTATCGGAATTGCTTGAAATTTATCTTTATTATTTAATTTCAAGAAAATACCGGCATAAAGAATAATTTTAGTGAAAAACGCAAATCAATCGACCGATTTTTCCGTTTTTTATGTTTATTTGAAATTTTTGTCCCAAAACTTTAATGGCGGCTATCTCTTTGGAAAACGTTTTGGACCCTTGGTCTCTTATTTAATATTGTTTGTCTTGATGTGTACTATCACCCCTCTTTTATTGTAAAAAAAATTTAGAATCACCATGTATATATATATATATATATATATATATATATATATATATATATAATAGGAGGAGTATGGCTAATAATGGCGATTGTGTTAAAAGTGGCATAGATTGGAAATATGTTGGATTACGGAATGATTGTGGTTCAACGTAAGATAGTTGTGCTTATGGAAATACGGAAATTATAAGATATCGGACTAGGTATATTTATAATAATTCAATAAATAGCCTTGGGCAATTTAAACATAGTTATATCGAGAAAAATTACAAAAATAGTAATAACACTGAGAAAAGATATAAAACAAGATGGTTTTATAGAAGAGACTTTAAAAAAAGTCAATTAGATAATGGTATACAGTTAGTTAAATGTAGTGACAAACGTTGTAAAGTTTGTACTTGTGCAGAGATAAAACATAAAGATGAGAGGACAGAGGGACAATGTCTTAAATTTTGTAAAGTTTATAATTGTGCTTATAGATTAAGATGTAACGTTTGTAATCAATTATATATAGGACAATCATCTACTCCTTTAAACAGAAGGTTCAATAATCATAAATCGGACATTAGAAAACTTATCATCAAAAGTGAGGATCAAGAAATAGAAATAAAACATTTTTCAGAGCATGGTATTGAAAATATACGGATATCTATCATGTATATTATTCCAAATGAAATGGAAAGAAAATTGTGTGAGAATGAAATGATGAAAAAATACGGTACGGTATATCCATACGGGTTGAATGTTAAGTTTAATAAAAATAAGTTTAAGTTTAAAAATTTAAAAACTGAAAATATAGATGATTCTATTTATGCAAAAATAAATCATGATTTGAGGAATGAAATATTGAATGATAATTGTAAAAGTTCTTTTAATGTAATAACTTAAAATAATAAAAATATTAATAATTGTAAAGATATACTGAACGCAATAATTAATTATAATGGTTTAAGAAGAATTAATGTACTTAAGTGTTTAGTTTTTAACATTAAAAAGAAATTAATTCCCGAAACACTAAGGGCATTGTATGACAAAGTAGGATGTGGTAATATAGATTTAGCTTTAGATTTATTGAGATATAGAATTAAAAAACAGAATTTGCAATTTTACTGTAATTTAAACAATAGCAATAAAGGTTCAGTAGATAAGATATATTTTGTGTTGGATTATGTTGGAAATAGTCAAAATAAACTAAATTATAATAAAATATTAAATAAATATAATGATCTATTACCTATGGGCAAGGTTAAAATAATTAAAGCTTTTAAATATGATAAACCTTTGGGGCGTAAAATTTTTTTAACTATAACAGTTTTGCAAAAAATCTTGAGAAAAGTACCGGAGAAAGCATTTGTAATTGCAAAGATAGTGATTATATAAATTTTATAGATAACGATTTTGGACACGTTATAACTGGAAATTTGGAGATAGTAGGAGATGTGGAGTTGGGGAAGTTAATGGAGTATGGAACAAAATATAGAGTGAAACGCATAATACCTAAAAGTGAAGTAATTAAGCGCTTTAACTTAAATTTAGATATATTTATACAAAAATTAATGTATAGGTATAGTTTACCATGTAGTGTTTTTCAAGAGTGGAAATACCATATACTAAAGGAATTGAAAATGGAATACATTAGAGATTGTGACGGTATGTCACGAGAAAATTATATAAAAATTACAAAATCAATTAAGAATCTCCAGGATAAATTTATAATTACATACGTTGACAAAGCCAACACAAATTACGCATTGATATGTAAGAAACTTTATAGTACGCTTTTGAATGATTGCTATAACAATAAATATCATTATCAAATTTTGAATACAAAAATCACAGTTGTGGAGAATAAAATCAAAGCACTTTATAAAAAAGTAAAGTTAAAACAAAAAAGTCAAAATTTCCCATACCTTATATTAGTTCCTAAATTTCATAAAAAGCCAATTAAATTCAGAAGCATAACTTGCGGTTTCGGATCTTACATTGAGGTAGTTAGCAAAAAATTAAAGGAGATTTTAACAGGTGTGTTTCACAAAGTGACAGGTAGGGAATCAACATTTATTATAAAAAATAGCTACATCTTATTGGATAAGCTGAAAAAAATAAAAAACATTACTGGACTGTATGCATATGACTTCGCAGACCTATACAATAATATAGATTTAACGGATTTAAAAGAGAAAATTGTGGAATTTTATGTTACTGAGTGTAAATAAGAAACTGATATCGATTTATTTTTGAATTTATTTAAATTTGTTGTAGAAGAAAATTACCTTTACGACGGTAAAAAAACGTTTAGACAAATTCGTGGCATTCCAATGGGGGGGAGTTGTAGTTCTATTATAGCTGACATATACCTATATTTATATGAACGTAACAATAACTTAAATAAAAATATTTTGTGTTATAGATACATTGATGATGTTTTAATAGTTAAATTAAATAACGATAATATAATTTTAGATTTTTTATATTACCCTACAACATTAAAATTAGAGCCCTCCTCATTGGATTGCAGTAGTATTGATTTTTTGGATGTAAACTTAATTTTAGAGCGTAAAAAATTGGTTATTAAGATATTTGATAAACGGAATACTTTTAGTTTCCGAACTTTAAAGTTAATGAATTTCAATTCATGTGTACATGTCTCGGTAAAAAGAAATATTTTCAGAAATGGTTTAATTCGTATTGATAGGTTGAGTTCAGAAATTGGAGATGTGATTAATGACATTGTGGAGTGGTACAGACTGGGTTCTGAACAAGGTTACCCTCGGAACTTTATGAAAAATATTATGAATGATTTTGTTTGGGGTAGTTGTCGTCGAAATGAACTGAAATCATTATTGAATGGATTTGATGGTTCGACAAGTTTAAAGTTTTAGTTTGAGGGTCATTTGAAGGTTATTGCTGGTCGATACTTTAATTTTAGTCTGGATTGCTTTTAGTTAAAATTCATTTATGGTTGTGACGGGCATGGGGGATGTTGCATGCATAAAATCAGATTTAACCCAGCAGTGCATGTCATTAGCCATGCCGCCCGTCTCCTTGTTTGTTACTTTTCGAGTTTCTTGTTTAAGTTATTTATGAGTTGTTATTTTGTTGGATCAGTTTATAATTTATGGATTAGTTATTGTTCACGTAGTGGTTTTTCAATTTTGTTTAGCGGTATAGATGTTCGTGAGTTTTTGCTTTTAAGAATATTTTTATAATTTATATATTTTTTTAGTTAATTATATATGGTGTGCGATTTGAATTTAATATATCAGTTTTATTTAAATAAATAAATAAATAAATAAATACATATATATATATAGGGTGATTAAAAAAAGATGGGAAAAATTTTAAGGGGTAGTAGTATACATCAAGACAGTAATATTAAATAGGAAACCAAGGGTCCCAAGCGTTTTCCAAAGGAGATAGCCGCCATTAATGTTTAGGGTCCAAAATTTCAAATAATCATAAAAAACGGAAAAATTGGTCGATTGATTTGCGGTTTTCACTAAAACTATACTCTATGTTGGTATTTTCTAAAAATAAATTATAAAGACACATTTCGAAAAATGCCGATAGAGGGCGCTTTAGACTTTGGAGTGACGAACAACTGTTTTTTGCCACTATTTTTTGCATCTCATTATATGGTTTCGCAGGCTTAGACTTAAACTTAAATTTTGAGCTCAAAATCTGAATAGTTGGGAGTGGTTAAGTAGCACAAACTGAACTGTGTTCAGAGGGTTCAAATTTCAAATGATTATAAAAAGCGGAAAAATGGGTCGATTGATTTGCGGTTTTCACTAAATCTATTCTTTATGTCGGTATTTTATTGAGAATAATTTATAAAGCTAAATTTTAAAAAAATGGCGATAGAGGGCGCTTTAGACTTTGGAACTACTAAAAACTTGTTTTTACCGTTATTATTTGCATCTCGTTAATTTTTTTTAAAAGCTTAGACATAAACTTAAAATTTGCGCAAAAAATCTGAATCGTTGGGAGTGGTTAAGTCGAGCAAACTGAACTATATTCAATGGGGGTGGGGAGGTTCAAATTTCAAGTTATCATAAAAAACGGAAAAAATGGTAGATTCGTTTACGGTTTTCGCCAAAACTATTTTTTATGCTAGTATTTCCTTGCAAATAAATTTTAAAGACAAATTTCAAAACATTTCGTTAGAGGGCGCCTTAAACTTTAGAGTAACCAATAACTGTTTTTAACTGGTATTTTTTTGTATTAAATAAATGCTTGTAAAAGCTTATAGTTAAATTTTTAGCTCAAAATCTCAATCGTTGTGAGTAATTATGTAGCGCAAAATTGAACTGTGTTCGAGGAGTGGGGACAGTAACATTTTAACTCTTGAACACACTTCAGTTTGCCCTTCTTACCCCCTCCCAACTATTCAGAATTTGAGCTCAAAATTTAAGTCTAAGCATTTGAAAGCATTTAATTAGATAGAAAAAATAACGTTTAAAAATAATTGTTGATTACTCTAAAGTTAAGGGCACCCTCAAACGAAATTTTTAAAAATTTATTTTAAAAATTTATTTTTAACAAAATAGTGACATAAAAAATAGTTTTAGCGAAAACCGGAAACAAATCGACCAATTTTTCCGTTTTTTATAATGATTTGAAATTTGAAACTTCCCACCCCCATTGAACACAGCTCAGCTTGCGCTACTTAACCACTCCCAATTATTCAGATTTTCTGCGCAAAATTTAAGTTTATGTCTAAGCTTCTAAAAAAAATTAACGAGATGCAAATAATAACGGTAAAAAATTGTTTTTCGTAACTCCAAAGTCTAAAGCGCCCTCTATCGCCATTTTTTAAAATTTAGCTTTATAAATTATTTTTAATAAAATGCCTACATAAAGAATAGATTTAGTGAAAACCGCAAATGAATGGTCCAAATTTTCCGTTTCTAATAATCATTTGAAATTTGAATCTCTGAACACAGTTCAGTTTGGTCTACTTAACCACTTCCAACTATTCAGATTTTGAGCTCAAAATTTAAGTTTAAATCTAAGCCTGCGAAACCATATAATGAGATGCAAAAAATAACGGCAAAAAACAGTTGCTCGTTACTCCAAAGTCTAAAGGGCCCTCTATCGACATTTTTCGAAATGTATCTTTATAATTTATTTTTAAGAAAATACTAACATAGAGAATAGTTTTAGTGAAAACCGCAAATCAATCGACCAATTTTTCCGTTTTTTATCATTATTTGAAATTTTGGACCCTAAACTTTAATGGCGGCTATCTCCTTTGGAAAACACTTGGGACCCTTGGTTTCCTATTTAATATTATTGTCTTGATGTATACTACTACCCCTTAAAATTTTTCCCACTTTTTTTGAATCACCCGTATATATATATATATATATATATATATATATATATATATATATATATATATATATATATATATATATATATATATATATATATATATATATATATAACAAATCTAGTTCAATCACGCAAAATTTCCCTTCATTGAAAGAGAGATTTTTAATAGCAAAATACTGGTACTAAATATTTACCCGAGCTTGAAATTCCAGGATCCGTAAAATTTTCCCACAAACAGAAGAAACAGCCATTTGAAAGGAAAATTTCATTTTATGTTTAGAAAATTAAGCTTAGAGGTCTTCTACTTCGAGAAATCGTACTAAACCCTGAAATTTATATTATGAAGAGATAAGTTTCACACCTTAGTTTTTTTAAATACTTTATCTCATAATATTAAACAGAAAATCATACAGCAAGCAGTTTAGAAATTAGAAAGTTTTAAATTTGGAACTCCTAAATGCTACACTAACCCTTTCCGGCGCGGACAAATTTTGTTAGTAAAAATGAGAAATTATCGACTGACACCGGAATTTACTAACGACTTTTTAAAAGATCAAGAACTCCTTAATTTAAGCTTTTATTGTAAAAGCGAGATTTTATTAAAATATTATTGGTGCCAATTGCAAGTTTCAAATTAAAATTAGGTGTTGCCAGACCGGCAACACTGCGCCGGAAAGGGTTAATGTTCAATTGTTGCTAAACGGATTGCAATGTGGGTTAGCTTTTTAATCACAATTCAAAATTATTTCGCAGAAACAGGTGTTATATTTTTTCCCATATTTAAAGCTTCTAGAAAGTATATCTAGCAGGGTAGACCGGTGCTAGTAGTGACATATTCGACATTTTTTATAGATTTGAACTGAAACGAAACATTTAGTGTATCACATCATTAGAGTAAATCTTTCGTAACATATTTATAAAACTACTATTAACATTATTAACTTTTTTCATAACACAAAATGAATTCTGCGTATCCTCGAAATTTGTCACTACTAAGCCCCGATAATGGGACAAGTTGTGACATGCTTGGGGCACACTGTAACACATAAATGACACATACAAGTACATTGTAACATATACAAATTATGTTAGAAAGGCGATTAAATGAGATATGTTAAATCTAGAATGAGAAATTTATTCATTTATAACGTTCTGAACACAATAAAACACTTTCATGTTTTAATAATATTGTATATCAAATGAAAATAAAATAGTTAAATTGTTAACACTTGTAAACTCTTAATTCTTTATAAAGATACTTTTAGAGACACTTATAGTAATAAAAAGAAAAAAACTGTCTCAATCAGGAAAGAAATAAAAAGTAAGCCAAGACTAATTTTTGGCCACATTGATCTTTGACTCGAGAGCCTAATGCAACGTGTAGGCCTATATCCTATTTCAGTGTCTGATTTGCAGTTAATACAAGTATAATAAGGTTCATTTTTGGTATATTTGACATGCGCCCATCTTTTACATGTCACGCATTGCACCTTAGTCTTCTTCGGGTCTAAAATGTTTGTATCGCTCCAAGCAAACTAAACATAAGCAATTTTAGTCATCTTCAGAGCTATTCAATACTTGCTTCTCACTGTTTTCAATAACCTAGGTGTAATTTTTTTATGCACTGCTTGGACTTTCCACACAGTTTCTTTTTTGCTTTTTCTTCTTCAATTTGCTTTCTGCGTTCTTTTGCTTTTTGATCTGCTGAAATTTTCACTTTTACAGGTGTGCTTGTTAGAATGGCAGATTTCAAACATTTACGAATGGATTGCTTGCCTTTTCGAGGTCCTGCTTTAGGAAGTGGTCTTATTTCTCTAAGACTTACCACCGGCACATTGCTATTATCAGTTGTCATATAATCATGTAATTCAATGAGATTTCTTACTTCTGAAGACGGTCCTGCAATCTCACCATCATTGATTAAAGTTATTGCTGAAGTGCTTCGTTTATTAACAGTTACATATTTGCTATTTTTTTATTGTCATTCTTGTCTTTAACGCTCTCATCTCCGATAGATAACGGTTGATCAGTTACGAGGAACATATAGGAAGGCTTCAACTGTAAAAATGTTCCTATTAAATCCCCAAATTCCACTGCAACGAAATCCTGCTTGAATGTTTTTTGGAGTGGCAGCACTTGGAAGGGCTATTTTGACAATACCTGGTATGTCGTAGATCGACACAGTGCTTCCAGGATGTGATTTCAACCATCCACATACAGCCTGATTGTAGAAATTTTTGAACGGCCCGTATACTGACACATCAAGCGGCTGTAATCTGTGACTTGTGTGAGGTGGAAATGATAACAAAATCACTCCCTTGTCCGTGCAATAATCCAAAACATCAATATTTTGATGAGAACTATGGTTATCAAGTATACTAAGACTGGCGACTCTTTCGAGCACCTTACATTTTTAACAAAATGTTTCATGAAAAGTAAAAAGTCAGGTCCTGTAAACCATCTACTTGGGTTTGATGTTCCGCAACAGACTATGGGAGGGACCGTCTAGAATAAAATGAGCTTTAACCCTTAACTACTGTTAGCGGTCTCACAGACGGCTGAGTTTTTATAAATTTCGGAGTTTAACTGGAATTTTTAGTTTAACTATAGATACTGGTCAAATTTTATTTTGTTTGGATCCCTATTACTATTTCCAGAGACTTTTGAATAGTTAAATTTTATTGATAATAGTCCTGTATATAAAGTTTAATACAAAAACAGTATTCTGAGAATTAATTTAACATTTTATTCATCTTTAGATTAAGCGGTCTGACAGACCACTCACAGTAGTTAAGCGACCATTTTTGTCACAGCAGTTAAGGGTTAAAAAACTTACGTGGAAATATAAACGTCGGTGGGACTGAATTTCCTAGAGCGTTAATGCCATTAACCATAGTTACGTTTGTTCATCTTTCTGCAGAAGTCATTCACCCAACTCTTCTTTTACCCTTTTCTGCAATTATTTTTCAGCTTCCTGCACTGTTCCAACTCCTGTCTCATCAATATTCCATATGTCATTTGAATTAAACGTACCGTAATTTCGCGAGTATAAGTCGCGGATCAAACAATTTTTCTTCGACCCAGAAATTTAAAAAAAATGAATATTACTACTTAGATCGCCGTAAATATTTGTGTTCAATTACTAAGTAAGATTTAGTAATTTCTAAGATTTCTGGGTCCAAAAAGAATTGTTTGATCCGCGGCTTATACACCCGAAATTACGGTATTAGCTTCTAATACAGACGCTAAGTTATTAAAAAATGTTCTACATTATGTTTATTAAAACTTTTATTTCTACTTAAACTTCTTGCATCAAGAACTCGAAAGAAAATTATAGGATGTCGTTGAATGAACTTAGTCAATCAATCAGGTATTGCAATTTTTTTTTTTTTTTTTTTTTTTTTTTTTTTTTTTTTGTTAACCAATTTTCAAGCATGTTTATGTCATTTCTAATGGAAAACTGATACGCTAAATTTCGCAGTTCTGCAGGACTAATTCCATAAAACATACTCTCTGATTGTTTGGCGTATTCACGCAACTCCATCTCCTGTTTTGGCGTGAATATCTTACGCGGTTTTTTATATCCCATTTCAATATTTCCTTCCGTATTAGTACTCTTCTTTTTGTTCATATATCTAAGAAGGGACATTCGGTTTATATTGAACAGTTCTTGGGCTTTCCTTAAAGGCTACAGTGGACTCTCAAAACTTTTTAATCTCAATTTTCAATGAATTTTTTTAAAAATTTCTGGAAATAATCATAATATATATATCTCTTATTTAAAAATTTTTTTAAAAAATATATTCAATAGTTTTTGAGATACAGATTTTTCTTTTTTTAATTAACAAAAAATGGCAATATTTCAAAATGCTCCATGCGAAATTCTTTATGCCCGATTTTTCTGATTTTTTGTTTAAAATACTCTCTATGTATGTGTTAACAAATGTTACTAAGCATTTTTAGCATATTACTTGTAAAACATTAAAAAAAAATATTTTAACTTAATTCTTTTGTATTTTCCGTTAAAAAATCATTAAAAATTTCATATAACTGAAATTAAAAAAATTTACATGCGTCTAAAATTGTTTTTTTCTAGTAACATTTGTTAACACATACATAAAGAGCATTTTAAACAAAAAATCAGAACAATTGGGCATAAAGAATTTCGCATGGAACATTTTGAAATCATGAAAACGACGAAAACATTCATTCAGAAAAAAAACAGGTTTTAGTAACTACAGTGGTTATTAATTGCTTAATATTTTCCTATTGACACAGTTTCAGCTATTAAGGGATATAATATCATATCTAGCTTATATGTAAGTGTTTTATGTTTTTATGGTAAATTCACATAAAATATGTGGTTTCGACAGTAATTCATGCAAAGGACGTGAAATATCTGAATTTTAAAAAATCGTCTCAAAAGTAACATTTTGTATTTTCTAATGAATTTTTTTTTTTAAATTTTACTAGAAATATTCATGGTATAAATACCTCTTATTGTACAAATCTTTGTTAAATATATTAAATATTTTTTATATTTTAAATATATTAATATTTTTAATTTACGCTAAAAAGATTGGGGGCAAAAAGCAATTCCTCTAAATACATTATAAACAAACGCTTAAAGAAACAGTTAAAAGTTACAATTAAAGTATTGTTTTACGAAATCACAAAATTAATAATTTCAGTGCAAAATAATAACATTATGTATGGTAAAACTAAAAACTAGGTTAAATTTTACGGATGTGAATCGGCAAAAAATTAAACAAAGGGGCGTGGCACAATCAGCTGATTGGACAAAAATGCTCCTAACTCCAGGAAAAATAGTCGAAATTGAAAAATTCTTTTTGTGTTCAATAGCAGGGTGTTCATATAATGAAAATTCGACAATGATGATTTTTTGCGATTTTGAAAGTCCACTGTAGGCTTAAACTGCATTTTCCAGATTAACTTCCATTGCAGCCCTTTCATAATCTACTAAAGTAGCTTTAGCTCTTTTAGTACGCCTCTTGCAATTTCGCACCATTTCCCTCAAATATAAAAACCTTCATTAAAAATTATGCTAGGGTAAGTAGTGACGCTTTCACAACGTGCCACTTACACTTTGTCACAACTAACCTCGCGTTACGCCATTTCGAACTTTATTCATTAGTTTCCGAAATGTTGGCATGACTAACAAATGAAATACATAGAATAACAGCTCAAAATATAAGCATTTAAATAATGTTAGGGAAGTTTACATATCTCAGTATTGCTAGTGGCAATGACGATTCAAATGTAGGTCGCAAAATTTACTTTTGCGATAGAAAACAAGATAAATGTTTTTATCTCGAAAACAACGCAACGCTATACTTAAAAAATACGCAGCACATTGAGACAATCAACCTCTTCAATGACGCGACAGATGCTGCAACCTATTGGGTCAGTCAGTAAGCTCGATGACACAACTTGCCCCTGGCACAACTAACCCCGGTCTCTTCTAATTATTACTGCATTTCATTGTTTTCAAACACGTGTGTCAAAAATATAATTTAAATAAACTTTACCAAAAGCTAGGCGATCAGATTTAATTGGCTTAAACTTTTGCAATTGGTAACAATACGCAAATTGTAAGGGTTTTACGAATTTGAACACAATATGACCGATAACGCGTCGTCCGTTTATCAAACTGTTTGAAAAGATCTCTCCGTCGAAGCTTATTAAAGTTCAGGCAAGAAAGCCACTGAAGTGGTTTTAACTCTTTCTGAAAGAAATGTATTGCACACTCTTTGCTTCTTGTGTTACAGAGAGTTTCACGAGGTCCGATTAGAATTATTTTTGTAATAACTATTTCCTTCCCCCCCCCTCCAGAAATAATACAATGTCATTGCATATAGAGGTCACTTTGTAAGGCAATGACGACAAATGAGCAAAATAATGGGGATCTGGTTTCAGTATCGACCTGGTTCCAGGTTCCTGATATTCGAATTTTTCTTTCATTTCGTGACGATGAAACTTAGCCTGGCATTTTTAACCTGACATAGAGTTCGATCTTTAGAGCTTTCCAAGTACAGTAAGGAAGTATATTACAAAAAAATAAATAAATAAATAAAATAAAATAAAAAATAACCAAGGGAAAAAATTAAGTGCAGTCATCTCTAGGTATTTCTATTAAATAGATGTTTTTGATAGAATTACAGTCTGCGTAAAATTAACAACAACAAAAAAATTCCCAATCTATTAGAAATATTACAAAAATTATAAAAACAAAGACAACGAAAAATTATTTTTCTTTTTTACTTTTTTTTTTTATAAATTTCTGCCTTTTTGCAGCAGTAAAATATATTATGTCACCATAATGAAATTTTTGTGTTGCATTACTAATGTCTTGATATAACTATTGTGTTATATCAGAAATTTTATTATTACATTTGAATAATTTAAAAAAATTTTGAAAAAAGTATGTTCGATTTTTCAGAAATTTATCCCTTTTGCTGCGGTAAAAGATACTAATTGATCAGTGTCATATTTTACGAATTTATTTTTTTTTTATTACAAAAGGCGACTTTTCCACGCTTCGATTATAATTTTCGACTCACCCTAGCAGACATACATTTCATGTATGTTGTCGTGGATGGAATACTCTGGAAGCCAAAACTGATTAAGAGCTTCTTTGCTAGAGAATGAGTTATGATCAAGCATTGCATGGTGTTTCGAGCTTGTCGAGTGTTTTATCTCTTCCTAAAGTTATGTTCATGAATTTAGAATCATCCTGTGAACTCATTTTTTAGTACGGTATCATATTTCTTTTGACATTCTCAGGTTTTGTGAAAGTGTCATGCAATTCGTTAAAAAATCCAAAATGTAATAATCAAAAACATACGGAAGTTTTTTTTAAAATTCTTAACCCGAGAAGACTGATAGACCCAGAGTGCATATAACTTTTACAAGTGTCATTACTATTTTTTAAAAGTAACCTTCAACTTATTTTATCACAAAATTTGTAACAATTGTTTCCCACTAAATAAGGTGACTGTTATTATTCGCATTTATATGTGCCAAAGTAAAAACATTCATATCGTGGGTATGCGCACGTTTCTCCCGTGTTAAAAGAAACTCTTAAGTCTTCATTACTCTGCTCGCACGCGAAGGTTATGAAATCATTTGTAGCGATTATAAATGATTTCTATTTTTTAAAAATCAAGATGATTGCGAATACCTCTATTTTTTATATAATTTTTGTTTATCCATTAAGGGAAACATGATCCTGAGATCACGGTTTGTCACATCAATGTTATTATAACATTTTATACTCATTTATCATATGTAACTAAATTTTATCCAATTGTTTAAGTTTTTGATAAAACTGTGCAAGAATTAAGGGAGCTCAGGGGTTGAAAACTTTTCAAAAAATCGATTTTTTTTATGATCTAATTTGATTATTCATTTAATTCTTAACTCAATGCAAAAAACCGCATAAAAATATTTGCATTTTTAACGGAGTTTTAGGCATTTATGTATCAACACTTTCATAGCCGCATCCATATAATTTCAACTTTAAGTCGCGTCTTCTCAAAACTTAATTTTTGATGACCAACACTAAGATTTAAAAAAAACTATTTGATGGAATGGCTTAATTTTTTTGCATGCATATAGCATCATTATCTAGATTATGAATTAATATATTTTAGATAGTTTAATATTTTGAGTATTTTTAATGGAAAAAAAGTTGTATTTTTTAGGGTTTTTTTAAATTTTCAACTTTGAGAGATATTTTAATACTGTTTTTATTAAGTGATAGTTATATCATTAATTCATAATCTAGATAATAATGTTATATGCATGCAAAAAAAAAATTAAGCCATTCCATCAAATAGTTTTTTTTAATCTTGGTGTTAGTCGTCAAAAAATCAAGTTTTAAGAAAACACGACTTAAGGCCCCTGTCCTCGCTCGAGGAAACGCTCGCGAGCTAATGCTCTTCCTATGAGGAAGCATTTTTCTAATAACTGTTTCGCATTTTGACATTTTTGAATAATTTTTTTTGCATTGGATAGCTGAGGTGCATGCCGACAGCGCACCTTTTTTACTTTTTCGATTTTGGTTGCAGATATTTTTTTTAAAAAGCACTTTCAGTTTTGAAACCGGTTTTGAAAGTGAAACTAACTTTGTAAAAACTATCTGTAACCAAAATCGAAAAAGTAAAAAAGGTGCGCTGTCGGCATGCACCTCAGCCATCCAATGCAAAAAAAATTATTCAAAAATGCCAAAATGCGAAAGAGTTATTACAAAAATGCTTACCCATAGGAATAGCATTAGCTCGTGAGCGTTTCCTCGAGCGAGGGCAGGGGCCTTAAAGTTGAAATTATATGGATGCAGCTATGTAAGTATTGATACATAAATGCTTATAACTCCGTTAAAAATGCTAATATTTTTATGCGTTTTTTTTTGCATTGAGTTTAGAATTAATTGAATAATCAAACTAGATCATAAAAAAATCGATTTTTTGAAAAGTTTTCAACCCCTGAGCCCCCTTAAACACAAATTAGAAGTATATAGGATTTTTAGCTCTCCCAAATATTGTACGTTTCAGCTAAAATCCCATTAACTCCTTAAAGTACTCGAGCAATAGCGATAAATAATTTTTGGTGGTAGAGTATAAATATAAGATCATACGAGGTTGTTTCAGTATTTATTGTCCATAGTGTATATAAAATATTTGTACTGCGATGGTTCATGTGGAATAAGGAAGCCTATCTCAGATGTCTTAGATGTCTATATGCTCAATTTCAAAATCGTAGTAGCTATATTAACTTATTTTTGGAGGGAGGTTTGAAGGTTAAAGGCTGGTTGGAACTTATGGGACTAGATTTGTGACAGTGGATGAGATGTGGCTACTGTCGTTTGCATTCGGGATCATAATGATGTAGCCACGTCTTATCCACTGTCACAAATCTACCTCCATAAGCTACAAACAAGCCTTTTCCCTTCACCCCCCCCCTTTTAAAAATCCGTTAAAAATAGGTCTTTAAAACTTCTCTCCTCCCTCCAAAAATATGTTTATATAGCAGCTACGATTCTGAAATTGAACATAAAGGCATGTAATACATTAGGCTTCGATACTGCAGATCAATTGTCTCAGTAAAAATATTTTATATACACAAGGAACAGTAATTCTTGAATCAAACTCGTATGTGGCTGGCAGTTTATAAAAAAAATAATTAGTTTCGGAAAAAAAAAAATTCAGAAAGAAGATAAAGTTTTGAAAAATTGCCATTTTAATAAAATAATTTTAAAAAAAGTCGCAGGGAAAAAAATTGTCTGCCATGTGTTTTGAACATAATCCAACGAATATGAATTCTAAATGATCAAAATCAGTCAGGTAGTTTCCGAGAAAATGTGTCTTAAAGTTGGCATATTTCTTATTGGATTGTACTCAGCTTTTCTCCCCCTTAAATAGCTCGTAACTAAATGTTTATTGAAAAATATAAGTTAAAACATGTTTCTTTCATTCAAAAAATTCGAGAACAATTCTTCCATTATTTCTTTCGCTTTTGGAAAAAAGGTGAATAAAATTGAAAGCGTATGATGATGTTTGGCGATACAATGTAGAACTTAATCACCTTTTTAAGGTTGATGGTTAATTTTTGTCGTCCGATTATCTACGCTAGGGATATAGGACCGGGGGGAGTGCCCTCCGTGGGGGTCTTTCTAAGGGAACCTAACCCGTATTTACGCAAGGTTCGAAGAAAACCACGGAAAACTCCGAACGGTTAGGCCGACAGCCGCGATTGGGTTCGAACCCAGCACCTGCCGTCTACCAGTTGAGAGGTCCGAACCTCTCGGCCACTGGTGGGGCCACCTTTTTAAGGAAACACCCGAATAAATCATTTTTGGTATATAACATATTTATTTGTCACGGTAAATGTTTTAAAGCTGAAATTTTTAAAGTATATAGTTTTTCAATAGAAGATGTTTTGAGTTTTTTGGTGAGTTCGAATTATGTAAATACGTAGCACCAACAGTCGTCATTCAGTCCGCATATGACAGAGCAAAAACTATTCAATAGAATCGTTTGAAAATTAATATTAATTATTTTTGCAGAATTTTGTCGAGTAATTTCAAATTTTATGAAAATCAGATGCATAGTTTAATTACAGGGATATTCAAAAGTATTCAGTTATTTTACAACCAAAATTAATGACGGAAAATATAGTTTCAAGTGCATTAAAATGATTAAAAAATTAAATAATTTAAACTAAGATAGATTTGAATGCAGTTAAAAAGAAAAAAAATATTGAAAATTAAAAATACTAAAAAACTTTTAAAAATACAAAATGTAAACGTTTCCCCAAACTACCCGCAAGACATCATCAGTACAAATAATGAATTGCTCAACAAACAACGGAACAAATCAAGAACAGTTCAACTTAGTTATTTTTTAGAAAATGTCAATAGATGAGCTTTATTCAGAGTCGGCGATCGCAAATGTGCGAGCCAACCCTCGAAGACTAATCTACCGTGATAATTGTTACAACCCGATTTTCAAGTACTGGCGTTCTCAAACAGCGAAATGTATTTCGTTTGAAGACAATGCTGGACAATTTTAGACTTTAAATTAGCACTTTTCAGAGCACCAGTATGTTCCTTTAAGAGAATCTCAAAGGATCTACCGGTTTCATCAAAGTAGACACTCTTACAATCTCCACAGGTGTTGTCTATGTCATTCCCTTCAAGCCTTTTCTGATAATCTTCGGAATATTGACGACCTTTCAAAAAAGCAGTTATGGGTTTTTCTATTATAAGAAAATGCTGCAACATGAGTCCATGAAAATGCTGCAACATGAGTTTTCCATTATAAGAAAATGCTAAAACATGAGAAAACCTCCTTCTTGTTGTCTACTAAAATAAAGTTCGAATTGCGAATATCGTACTGGTACGATATTCGCAATTCGAACTTTATTTTAGATGGTCCGATGGTTACTTTAGATGGTCCGATGGTAGGGAATATAAATGGTCATTTATATTCCCAACCATCGGACCATCTAAAATGAATTTCTTCTCATCACTGACAAGAATACTCAATCATGCACCTGGCCAATTTTTGTGATTTCGGGTCCACCGACACGAATATCAAAAAATATACTTGACAGCAGTCATCAATGGGCTGTGGTTATTGATTCTGCAAGGTTTATTTCTATAGAAACTGGTCATACAGACAAGTTCTGGGTTGAAATATCGAAGAAAAAATTTATCTGTCTTATCATTTATTTGTTTACTTTGATCGTCTAAACCGGGATTTGTTTGATATTGTTATTTTTCACAGAATTCGGTAAATATAAACCCCGCTGCGTCCAGCTTTTCTTGAAATATCCACAACTTTCTATCCTAGAGTCATTAAACGATAGATTTCTAAAATTTTCTTTTTTCAAAAATTACATATTGCGATGCATCTTTGCAATCAGTCAGAGACATAAAGACAAATTTGAATTTATCTCAGTAAACTATGGCGTCACAAGTACATGACCGTAGAATACCTATCAGTTTTTATCACTGGTTGTCTATATTTTTTTGAGACAATTTTGTTTTTGCTTTTAATCGTATATATCAAATCTATGACTACTAAACACTGAGTATTTTTTTCATCATTATATATTTTCAAAATTTATTTCTTCTTTTGTACTCCTTCTTTTGGGACACACTATATATGCTCATTAAGGTTCAAATATATTGTTTTTCTCATCTGAAAAATTATTTACTTTTTTTTCAAAACTTAAACACAACCCTCAAGAATAGAATCCTTGAGCGAACTCCAATCCAAAATATTTCAAGTCAACCCGACCCACAACTAAAATCAATTAGTGCGAATCCTACTCAACGTGAACCATAGTTGGGTTTGGTTAAAATCTTGTTTTCCGACCCGATACAGGACTTAATTTTGTACCATGCATCATTCGAATACAATCGTCTATCTATGCCAATTAATGAAAGAATACTTGAATATTTTTGAACAGCCCTGTACTTTACCTACTATCTTTATATACACGCCAATATTTTCCTAAAATTTAATTAGGACTGAAACACGTTTAATGCTACCGAAATCACACATTTCAGAGATTATCCATAGCCGACCATGTATCCAACTCTTTGCTAAGACCTAAGTATCATTTCATTTATATTCTAGAAATATATCTGATTATAGTTAGTGTACTTTAGCATAAAATAATAGTAATATGCAAAAATTTAGTTAAACTTAAAATCTCACATCGCAACTAAAAATGCACATCTCAATTTTCAGGCTTTATTTTGCAGTTAAAAAGTAGCACACATAAGTGTCAATATATGATACTACAGCATGTGTTTTGGAATAGCTTGTTGGCAACAAATAATATATATATATTTTTTTTTGTTTTGTTTTGAATGAGGTTGAATAACATTAATGTGTGTTTTAAGGAAAAATTTTTGCATTAAAGAAATGAAATAATACAAGTGGGAGCATGTTGTGATGAAAAAACGTGGATTTATTGCTATTTTAATGGTAAAAAATAGACGGTAATGCTAAGCTTAACAGTGTAATGTTTTTATCACCTAACCCTTTATCTACCGACGGTACTTATAAGAACCAAAAAAATTACTTATTATAAAATTCTTTTAATACGACAATTAGTTGTAATACTGTTTAGAATGAGTTACAGATACAGTATTTTATTTTGTTCCAAAAGCATTATTGGTTACACAAACAAAAATATTTTTAAAAGGATGATTTCTTTGCCTTTGTATCTTTTCAGCTTTCTTGGCGCTGAGGGAGGAGATGGGGATTTTAGGTAGATTTCGTATGAAATACTACCTATTGCATTCGCACCAGTTTATATATATATATATATGTATCACTTTTTTATGGGCACGATAACTTCTATAATTCTTCACCAATCTCCACCAAACTGGTACATAAAATCAAAGGGGATAAAATCTCGGCTAAGTTCGTTAATGGGCAAAATCGGAACAAGGGGGTCGAAATAGGGGGCGTTTTTGTGAAAACAGAAAAAAACCCTTAACTTCTTAATAAAAATAGATATCGAATCAGTTTAAAGTTTATATTACTTCTAAATAATGGGCCAAAAGTATATGCATGACAGATTTTTGATAAAGTTAAAAATGGGCTCAAGGGCCGAAAAAAATAGTGTTTTTGAGAGAAAAAAAATCATAACTTTGTCAATTCTCCAGATATCAAATTTATCTAAACTTTTTATAAATAGTCTCAAAATTATCTAAAACTTTTGTATTTGCAAGTTTTTGATAGGATTAACTCTTATCGGTAAAAAAAATTAAAAACGAAAATAAAAAGGGTGTTTGGAAAAAGAAAAAAAAATCCATAACTTTGTCAATTCTTGAACCATCAAATCCAATTAAATTTATTTTACATCTTCTCAATAATATCTACAATTTTTATACTGACAAGTTTTTCATAAGACCAACTCTTATTGCAAAAATAAATTAAACAATAATAGGAGTTGAAGAAAGAATCTCAAATCCAAACTGCTTATATTCTGACTCATTTTAAAATTAATTTTTTGATTCTAAACGCATCCCAATTGCAGGTCCTCTTAATTATAAACTATATAATGTGATGTATTGGCCAGTTTCTTGATAAAAGCAGAATTTATTTTAAAAAGGCTGCCAAAACGAGTATCTTGAACTGAATTTCCCGTAGTGATCCGGATTGAAAAATTGAAGAAATATTAATATAACAAATTGCGTTTTTTCTGACTCATTTTTAAATCAATTTTTCCTCTCAAATGCATCAAATTGACAGGTTCTCTTATTTAGGAACTGTATAATGTGGCATATTGGTCAGTGTTTTGACAAAGGCAAAATATGTTTTTTAAAAAAGCTGTCAAAAGTGGGCACTTCGTACAAAATTTTCCGTAGCGATCGTGATTCAAGAATTGTTGAAGTATTCATACAACAAATTGCTTAATTTATGATTCATTTTTAAATTCAATTTTGCTTTCAAACGCATTCAGTTGACAGTTTTTTCTTATTAAGAAACTATATATTGTGAAGTATTGACCGATATTTTAATAAAGTCAGAATGTATTTCGAAATATGCTGTCAAAATGGGCATTTGAGAGAATTTCAATTAAGATGATTCTGATAAAATTTGTTCTAAGAGAAAATTGAACATAATTTTTTTTTTCAAAAGTAGCCAAACAAAGCTGTTAAACTGGATTTATCTCTAATCTATTTTATTTTTTGTTGTTGAAATGAGTACTCTTCGAAATCTACCTCCGCATATAGGCCAAGCCGACAGGGATTTTTTAATTCGGAAATATTTCTATATTTATATTGTAAGAACATCTTATTTGTGCATTTTATGTTTTTACAAAATATTAAAAAAACAATTTAAATTAAAAGATTTGAGTGGAGTTACAAATAATGCACAAAAAATCCCTGTAAATTCAAATTTAATTAATACTTCTAAATCCTTTAATCCTTCCAAAATCCTTCAAAAATTTATTAAATGTTTATGTAAATCTTTTAATTTAGTTTAAACAATTTACGTAAAATGCTTTAGAATGTAAAATTTTCATGAATTCATAATGCGGTAGATAAAGGATTAATGTGCGAAATGGGGCAGGTTGAGACACTCAGCTGTGGAGCACCTTGGGACATTCCAAAAATGCTGAAGAGAACAAATGCAGCTTACAGAAGAAAAAAAATCACAAAAAGTTAGAATATTCCTCAAGCAATGAGGATAAGGCAGTTGCACTAGCCAAATTGGTGGAAATTACCCCTGGAAGGAAAAAGAATATAATGGTTTGTGTAATGGTAGTAGTGATAAAATTAACTGTCCCTGTCATGATGATTTCCCTACAGATTGCAAATTTGCTCAAGATAGATCCAAAAACTTACAGGATAATTTACCGTGGGATATTGTGTATTGGTAAAGCTTGCAGGAAAACAAAGAGTTGTTGCATTTGTAAACCATATTCAAAATGTTGAGAACAGCAGAAAATAAGAGATATCCATTTTGAGAAGACGAGATCAAAGGTGTAATTTTCTTGTGTCCTCATAAGCATAATAACCTGCTTATGTATCTGATATTCTTTTAAAGCTTGGCAGTCTAGAAAATAAAATAGGTAAAAGAAGTGTCTTTATTAGAATTTGAAGAACATAATTTTTTTCGCATCAAATACAAGATCTGTTAATGAAAACGTGTTAAATTCAAATTATTAATGTGTTTCAGTACTTAATTTATTCCATGTTCAAGTAAAGTTTTGAAGATAAAGCTTTGTTCCTCAATTAAATATAAAATTTTATATTTATATTTGATTAACCCGTTCGCGACGGCGCGCGCATTTTGAAGTGCGCATCTGAGGACGGAGCGGAGAAATTCGATTTCACCTTCTGGGCCGGAGGATTTCGCGCAGTTAAGCCTAACGCTTGTCAAAAATTCTTAAAAAATTAATAAAAAAAATAACTTTCGCATGAAACTTTTTGAGATTCACATACATGGAATTTGATGTTATTTTATATATTCATTCAAAAAATGGTGTATATTGTGTGATATTTTAATTGGAAAAATATGTTTAAATGTAAATAATGAATAGTTAATATCCTGTTTTTAGCTTTTAAAATGATATAACATGACAGAAAAATACTTACCAGGCTGTTAAATATCAACCTATGAAACATTTTGCTATAATAGAAAAACAAGCCTAACCATCTTGATATTTAATAATTTTAACACTTTCAGTAAATAAAATAAATGTTTTACAAAAAACGATTTATTTAGAAATGAAAAATATTAAATAAAACATACAAACAACCTGTTACTGTTGCTTTGTAACACTTACATATATATATATATATATATATATGTGTGTGTGTGTGTGTGTGTGTAAGATTGGATAAAAAAAACTTAGTTAAATTTTATAATATTTTTGAAATTAAAAAAAAATATATATAACACATAATTAAAAACAAACAAACAGTCTTGAATAATAATCAGTAATGATGTGCAAATCAGAGTAAAAATTAAAAATGTACCTTTCCAAAATATGTTTATGTTAAAATTATTTCAAAAATAGAAAATATATTTCCATATGGTATATCGTATAATAAGGTATATCAAATAAAAATTATTGGATAATTATGGATAAAATTTAATAATGATTTGAAACTTTCAAAACTTTCGTTGATGTTAAAATTATCTTTTAAAATCTATGTTAACATATAATCTAATATATAAGTAAGAAAAAAAAATCTTGAATAATAATGAATAAAGCACAATAATACTTTAAAATACTCTTTAAAACTTAAAACACTCTTTAAAAACTTTTGTTCATGTTACTAGTAATTTTTAAAATGAAATGTATATATATGCAAGCATGTAATGTAAAACATATTAGATAAATATATAGAATTATAGAAAAATCAATTTCAATCCGAATAAATTATAGTATTTGAGTCACTATCACTTTCGGAAAATTCACTTTCCGAAGAAAAAGTTTTATTCATAATATCCTGTATCTCATAAGCAGTCAAATACCGGCGTCTTTTAGGCATTTTAATTAGTTAATAAACGATATCTCTTAAATATATATTATTAATTTAAAACGAATTAATTTAAACAAGTGTGAAAAGTAAAAATTAATCAAAAGAAGAACGCAGAAAAATATTCTTAATTTAGCTGCACTGAGAAAGAATGTTATCAGCGTATCAGCTCCCACAATCAGTATGTAACACTTTTCTTTCTTTCTTATTATTTTTTATTTTTTAACTGCGAAGCACTCCTGAAATAAAATAAAAAGATAAAAAAGATAAATCTTTCCTTCTACAAGAAAGAAAACACGAAATATAAATGACGTCGGTTTTTGCCACTATTTCTGATCGAGATAAAAGAGCGGAAAAAAAGCAATGAATCAGGTGTTCATGTTATCATTCGTAATCGTAAATGTGCTTACTAATATGCTTACTTACGTCAATTATATGCTTTCTTATGATCCTATTCTTTAACCGCAAATTTTTCCTTCTGAAGTTCAGTAGCATTATTTCTAATAAAGAAAAATAAAGTTTTACTAGACGCGTAAAAAGATTTATGAAACACAAAGACGTGATCAAAAAAAATCTTTTTCCCATTGTAGTATTTCCATAAAATACTAAATTCGCATGGATAAAAAAAAATGTTTATTAGCTTTCCTAGTTTGAAGGAGAAGTCTTCTTCCTTATATACATTCAAATAGAATTAGGATAAATTTTTTATATGCTAAACTATGAAAAACAAAACGTTCCGTTTGATCGGCATGAATGCTAGTCTCGCGGGATGTGAGTACAAACAGCGCCGGCATGAATGGTAGTCTCGCGGGATCTGAGTACAATCGGTGCCGGCATATATAGTGGTCGCTCGTCCCCAAGGGGTTAAAACTAGTGTCCCACATTAGGACATTTTAAAGGTTTTTAAGTAGATTTGGAGTGAAACACTACCTATTGTGGTCGCTCCTAGATTGGAATTTCTGAAAATTTTTGCAGATCAACGCCGATCATGACTTCTAGATCCCAAAACTATCATCAGTAAAAAATTTTATATTTATATCTATCTATATACACTAACGGAAAAAAATCCCAACACCAAGAAAAACTTATTGTAGAGTAATGAAATTTGGACAGTGCATTTGTCTAGTAAAGATGTTTAATTGATTAGACTTTCGAGATCGCAGGTTAATTTAAGGTCGAAAAAATGCATTTCAAATGTGAAATGCTGTTGCATTAATAGTCGCTATAACCTCCAAAATTTTGAATGCAAGCCTGAACACGTGCATGTTGTGTGTCATACAGATGCCGAATGTCACTTTGTGGTATGGAGTTCTGTGTTTATTGTACTTGCTGGGTCAATACTGTGATGGTCTGTGCTGGCTGGCGATGACACCGAAGTTCTCATCCAATGATATCCCATACGTGCTCAATGATAGACAAATCAGGTGATCTCGCTGGCGAAGGTAACATGCCGACACTCTGTAGAGCACGTTGTGTTACAACAGCGGCATGAGGACGAGCGTTATCCTGTTGAAAAACTCCCCTTGAATGCTTTTCTTGAATGGCGATACTACAGGTTGAATTAGCAGACACACGTATACATTTGCAGTCAGTGTGTTTGGGAGAACCACGAGAATGCTTCTGCTGTCATAGGAAATTACTCCCCAGACCATGGCTCCAAATTGTAGGTATAGTGTGTTTAGGCAGCAGACAGCTTGGTTGCAGGCGTTCCCCTAGCCTCTTTCTGACCAGCACACGGCCATCACTGGCACTAAGGCACAACCTGCTTTCATCAGAAAACACAACAAATCTCCACTCCATCCCCCAATGAGCTCTGGCTTGACACCATTGGCGTCACAAACGGCAATGACTTGGAGTCAGTGGAATGCATGCAACAGGGCGCCTTGCTCGGAGCTGTCCTTGAAGTAACCGATTTCTAACATTTCGTTGTGTCACTGTGGTACCAACTGCAGCTCGAATTTCTGTAGCAGACGCAGTACGATGCACCGCGGCCGTACGCCGAATGCGACCGTCTTCCCTCTCAGTAGTGCCACGTGGTCACCCGGAACCTGGTCTTCTTGAGTCAGTACCATCCCTTGACCGCTGCTCCCAACAATCATGCACAGTGGATACATTCCGTCCAAGCCTTTCTGCAAAATCGCAGAAAGAAAATCCACTTTCTCGTAGCCCTACTTTACGACCTCTTTCCAACTCGGGGAGCTGATGATAATACCTTCTTCGTCTTCTTAAAAGCATTCATGATCAACCTCAACTCAATTCGCCAAATTTTGAAGATAAATAATGCTCACGAACTTTACAACACGCCTTTAAACCAAAGCTGACTTTAAACTTGTGAAAGGCGCCACTAGCGCCACACTTATGCGCGAAGCATGAAATTTGAATCAATGTCATATTTCAGATGTATAAACACGCCTACAAAATTTCGTTTAGCTAACACAAGACTTTATTGGTGTTGGGATTTTTTTCCCCGTTAGTGTATATGTATAGTATTCATTTTATTTATTTATTTAATTTTTCCTCCATGTATTAAATTCAATGGTTCATATATTGTAACACAATTAATGGTTCTCTCTCTCTCTCTCTCTATATATATATATATATATATATAAGACCATTAAAAGTAGACAATATTCACCAATTGAATTTATCAATAAACCAAGCCGAAACATGAGGAAAATTTAAATAAATAAATAAAATGAATGTAATAGAAATTTGTAGAACCAAAGCAGAATTATCAAGCCCCAAATACTTTGGAACTACAAATAAAGTGTGTGGTTTCATCTCCGTATTAGCATGAAAAGCAAAATAATACGAATTTGGGGCTACCAACACACAAAACACCAAAATTATTAAAGAAATACCATGTAATAAACAGTGGAAAAGGGAAAAAAATAATAATAAATCAGCAACGAACTCCAAATGGAATCAGTCACAAAAGCACACCCGTTACCCTAATCAAGCACGTGGCATACAGAAACACTATGCATTCATATATAAATGTCATAAAAAGTTACATAGACGCCAAATCAATAGGGTTACACTTGTAAAATAATCAAAGCGAAACGCGCAAACTAACTAGATAAAAAAAGTTGAACAAATCCAGTTAGGATTGAAAGCGATACAAAATATTGAAGACGGTAAAAAAGCTTAATAATTGGAGCAATAAAAATAATGTTAAATTACAAAAAGAGTTAAGATTAAGTAAAAACTAAGAGTTAAATCCACGTGTAGACTACAAAGTCACTATAACAAAGAAAATGCTGAATTGGACATATAATTGAACAGGAGAAAAAAATTAATAATCGATCATAACATAATATTAAATTAATAAAATAATTAAAAGTAGAATAAAGTAATTACATAAATATTAACATATACCTTAGAATACCATTTTATTGCTTTAATCAATAACATTTATTTTGACTATGCTTGTCTAAAACTCAATATCTTAATATAGGATGATAAAAGATTAAATAATAATAATAATAATAATAATAATAATAATAATAATAATAATAATAATAATAATAATAATAATTAAATTAATAAATATAATATAGCTTATTAATAAATGTACCCTATACATAGAGCAGTGATATAGTAATCTCAATTAAAATTTAATTATAAATTAATAATGTAAATGATTAATATTATTATAATACATTAGATATAACTAAACAAAAATCCATACATTGGTGTCAATTAAATTCTATAAAAATTATGTTAAAAGGAATTTCCCACTCTTATTTTTTTCTTTTTTATATTAACCTTTGCGTTTTATCCAGACAACACCGCCCTCCTCCGTACTCTAACATCTACCCACCCAACCAACCTATATATGTATTTTTTATATTTCTTTTTTTACATTTTTAATTTATTATTATTATTTTTATGTTTTAATAATTTTTTTATAGATTTTTTTACGCAAAGAGTTAATTAATAACGAGATCGTGTAACATCTAATTATAAATTAAAGAATATATGAATTTTTTAGGAAAACCATTATTTATAGCATCATATACAAGCTTTTTAATATTAGAATTAATTAAATGAGAAGAGCATAAACATTTTATTCTATATAAATGGTTAAGTATTATATTACGATATACAGAATTATGAAGACAGGATTTAAAATTTTTAAAGGTATTAACTTTAAAATTAAATTCTTTCCTTTTGTCATAAATATCAGTTATTAATTTGTTTTCTTTTAATATAATTTTAATATCTAAGAAGTTAATAGTATTATTAAAAAGCAGGTTTTCTGAAATTTCTAGATTGGATGGATAATCAACAGGGAATTGAGATATACTGGTATTATCAAATCAATTAAAATTATATCATCTATATATCGATATAAATGTATTTTATTATTTAAATATTTACGTTCATAATGATATTAGTATAAGTCTGATAATATACTAGATGTATTACCACCTTGTGGTGTATAAACTTTTTGAATATTTATAATGTTATCTTGCATGATAAAATCATTATAGATAATGAAATTAGTTAAAGTATGAAAATAATCAGAATCGATGTTCGTTGATATATCCAACTCATGTTGATATTTTTAAAAAGCTCATTTATGATATTATGTAAATCTGAAAAATCAATATTATTAAATAGATCTTTGAAGTCATATGTAGTGATATTTTTTATACATTTAAGATTTTTCATAATAGTGACCAGTTCATAACTATTCTTTATACAATGTGTATTATCACTAGTTTTAGTAATTTTATATATTTGATTAAGAATTGCTAATAGAAGTTTGTTAGCAGCATTATTATAAATATTGCAACCAATTGTAACTGTTCTGAATTTAACAGGATTCTTATGTTGTTGTTGTATGTATGTCGGCCAATTATCTACACTATGGGATATAGGCCCTAAGGGGTGGGATGCCCTCCGTGGGGATCTTTCTAAGGGAACCTAACCCGTATTTACGCAAGGTTCGAAGGAAACCACGGAAAACTCCGAACGGTTAGGCCGACGGTCGCGATTGGGATCGAACCCAGCACCTACCGTCTACCAATTTGAGGTCAGAACCTCTCGGCCATTGGTGGGGCCAGGATTCTTATGAAATTTGGGTATAAGGACTAGATAAGGATATTTAACGTTAGTAGAGTTAATGTCTAATAATTTATAAAATCCTTTAATTTTACGATTATTTGAAGCTAAGTTATCATTAATTTTTTGGAATGTGTTATTAGAAGATATACTAGATTTAAGCAGTTGATGATAAGATTTACATATAATTGCATAATTATTTGGAGATTTGTCAACATAAATTATTACAAAGTTTTGTTGCAATTTATTGATTTGCTTGAACAGACGCTGTGTATTTACATAATCTAGGTGTGAAATATTATATTTTAAAGACTTAGTTAATTTATCAATGACTAAAATTTTCCATTGATTGAAATATTCAATGGGTTTATTACAATAAATTGCAATTTTATAAATAAATATATCTATATCATAGGTAAATTGTTTTATGATAGATTTAATGTTTAATTTGGATGGAGTTCTATACTTGGTTCCATAACCCATTATTTTTCTAAGTGTTAAATCATCTACAATATTAAGATTACCAGTAATAATATGTCCATGATCATTATTTATGTATTTTTGTAGAAAGGGGTCATTGCATTTACAGGGTAATGTACTAGCATCAAAAGAATATTTAGAGAACGAATTATAGTTAAAAATAGTTCTTCCTATAGTTATGGAATACTTAAAAGTTTTTGATAAATGAATATTATTTATAGAAAAATGACAGTTTTTATCATTTATTATGGAATTAATATTGATTTTATTAAATATTTGATTAGAAAAAGTGATGACCATTTGAGTATTAGTTTGTAGATTTTTAGGTTTTTTTAGTAAATTTATTTTGTAAAGATTGACTATAGTCACAGTGAGATCATAAACTACATCTGAAAAATGTTTAGAGTAAGTTTTAATCAGAAATATATTTAAATATTGTACTATATGTTTCTTTTTTATTCCAAATATGTATTTACGTATTAATAACCAATTGTAATTTTTTAAATAATTACGATGCAGATTATTAATTTGTTTAATTATATTGTTTTTGGAAGTAATGCTAGTAGATGAACCTTTTCCTCTTTCGTTTCGTGTAGTTTTATGATTTATAAGATGATTTAAACTATGATATATGGGAGAATAATCAGTAGTGTTATTTATAGAAGAAAGTACTTTAACAGATCTTTTGAAAACCTCACTTAAGTCCATATGGATAAATTGTATTATAATATTTCATATATGAAGACTCTAAATACAGACGCTATGATTTATTTTTCTGAATCTGTATTATTTCAATATTAGTATTTTTAAGTTTATGTTTATGAAAATGCTGTATTTCAGCAGTAGACTGTATATTTTTTGCTATATTTTTATCAGAATCTGACCGATGTTGATTAATGCGTTTATGAAGAGGACCAGAGGTTTCACCAATATATTTGAAATTGCAAATGTTACACTTTATACTATAAATTACATTAAATGCCTTACAAAAAATAGAAACACGAGGATCTAAAACAATTTGTGACTGAGAAGCAAATGGACAAGTTTTACATCGGATATCTGAACATTTCTGAAAATATAATGGAGGAGGAGGAGCATATATATGGTAACTGGATTAAGGTCCAGGAGCAACCCTATTATTGCTCCTGTACCGGGCACTACACTGCAAAGATGCATTGTGTATCTTGCCAGGATCGAGATTTTTACTAAGTACTGCCATAATAAAAGGGCATAAAATATTATAAGAGATATTACAAATAAAATAAAAAGATAAAAATATAAAAATTACAATTAAGTAATCTAGTATCTTGACTAATATAATTTGTTAAAGAAATAGATCTAGAATAATATAACTATAAAATGTAAATAAATACAATATGTACAAAGCTAAAAAGCAGTACTCAAACCTCCAAAAAGTAATAAAACAAGACCATAAGAATACAAACCCACACATCAAATAATAATATTCATAGTACTCACAGTACAAATAATTCAATATCACTAAATCTACTAATTCAAAAGTAAAATAATCACCATAAATAATAAACCACAATCTTATCCAAATGACTTCTCAGCACAGTCCTTACAGAGTTACTACATTTCACATAAGCTTAAATATTCATAATTCCAATGCATTATTATAATATTAAAAATAATAAATAGAGTATATTGATTTTGACATTTAATATACCATATATCAGGAAAATGAATTTAACTTAATAACAAATATAACCGTTAAAAAATTAAAACAGTATCACAAATTGTATTAATGATGAAACGAAATTGCAACTCTTAATGGAAATCCTATTAAGAGTTTTCCTATTAAGAGTTTGGTATCCTATTAAGAGTTTTGTACTATGTAGTTTTCCGATAAAAACTACATAGTACAAATCTCACAGACAATACACAAAGTTTATGCGCATAGCAGCAGTTACCTGTGGGCACAATATTTATAAAATTGCTAATTTAGCAACGGATGTTACATATTAAATATATATAAGATACCTTAATAGGAAAAAAATTCATTATGACTATTCAAAATGAAAAGATATCAATTAAATATCAAATTGTATATATATATATATATATACATACATACTTTTATAAATACATCCAAAGTTATTCAGACAATACCATTAAATAAACCAATGAAATCAGTATTTTTACAATCATATTATTGAAAACAGTTGAAGTTTGAAGTGAAATAAAAGGCAGATTACCAAATTACTAAAAAATATATGGATAAATGGACATTATATAACCAGAGTAATTCATATATTACCATGCAACAAACCAATGAAACCAGTATTATTACAGTCATCTTATTGAAAACAGTTCAAGTTTGAAGTGAAATAGAAGGCAGATTACCAAAATAATGAAAGGTAAATTGATAAAAGGACAGTAGAAGGCTTTTGTTTTATTAAACTACTCTTCAGGGGTGCATAGTTTAACAAAAAAGCATAAGCATACAACCAGTTTCTGTTATGAGTCGTGCTAAAAGCTAAGAATTCGACTCACAATGCACCCGACTGGCTGGAAGCTATTTACTATTACAAATTAGTAAAAAGAAACTCATTGAAGAAAATAAAAAAATATGACAAAATAAAAATAATATAATATTCCTTTAAAAAAAAAAAAAAAAAAAAAACATATATATGCTAAAATATTTACCATACCCAAATCCTAGCATGATATGTAGTTCAATGAATCTACAGTAGAAATTAATTCCATGTGACTTTGTAACAGTTAACGTTATGGTCATAGTATAAGTTATATAGATAATAAAATTAAAATTGTAACATTAATTATAAAAATTAGTAGCACATATATTATACTATAAAATTCATAAAACATTTAGAAAAAAGAAAAATAAATAAATGCTACTGTTAGAAGTATTATATTTTTAAACAATTATTAATATTACTATATTAATTATTTAACTAGAATATATTACTTCAACTTCTAGTACAAAAATTGTTTTAGTGCTGCCATCTATATGAATAATATATTAATTAAATTATATACTTATGGTGCTGCCATCTATTATTGTAAAATATTATTGGAATAAAAATAATTTATTTAATAGTTAAGAATTTCCAAGAATAATTTCTATTCTAATATTTTACAAATAATTTCTTTAAGACAAATACAATAGACAACCATATCTTAACTCAATACTTGATCATTTTTAAGCTATGCATATTAATTTTTAGGTAAACATAAACTTTAATACTAGGGTAACATCCCCAGTAATTGGCACATTAAGAATTTGTCGTTAAACTTACTTAAATTTTCATTACAAAGAAACTTGGAAATATTTTTAAATCAAAGAATGCATATCTGTGCATCTATTTTGCCCACTAAAAGCAAAAAAAAAAAAAAAAACTGAAAAAGTATTTTTATAAAAATATATTTATAAAAAGTTGCTGAAATCACCAGTAATTGGCACCTAGAGCACCAATGTATGACACCTTGTGATCCAGTAATTGGCATATGTTTATATTAAAAAAAAAAAAAAAACTTTACATTTTGCATTGGGTTTAATCGCTTTAAATTAATTTACTGTAGATGAAGATGCCATATTTCAGGTTTTTGAGAGTAAGAAATCAGCATATTAATCTGAAATGTGAACACTTTAAAACAATACAATATACTTACATTAATACCCAGTAATTGTCATGCTGTCCCCTGTAATTGTCATGTGAAGCTTTAATGGATTCCAATTACTGATAAAATTTATATTTTCAAATAAAAACAAATGATAAATAAAATTAGTCTATAATTTTAAAAGTACTTCCAAAATAAATGGTTTAATCTCAAATTCCTTGCGAATTCCTTGTAATTGGAATAGGTGCCAATTACTCGGAACTAGCAAAATTGAAGCACCATTAATTGGCAACTACCATTAATTCAGAAATCCAAATATTTGTGTCGAAAATACTTTTACACAATTAAAGTAACCCTTTTTAACCAAACAAAACTGTTGTCAATTAAAATTTAAAATATATTATAAATCATATAATAATGAATTGAAAAGCATGCCTTCCTTAAGCCAAAGAACAAGAATTTGCAACAAAATAGCTAATTTGATACAAGCCAGATTTGTTTCTCTTTCCTAGGCTCTATTGTCATCTTGTAAAATAAATCAAAGTTATAATCTTTAACGTAAATGAGCATATAACTGATATATGGTCTTGAATTTTTAAAAGACTGGATATAAATCTTTTTTTAGGACATGTTTGTAAAATGTGCCAATCACTGGTGCATGCCAATTACTGGGGGTGTTACCCTATGTGTAAAGTTTTTTTAAAAATATATATGAATTAACCATTGCGTATTATCCAGACAACACACACACACATATATATATACATATATATATATATATCAATTTTTATGGACACGATAAGTTTTTCGCGATAATTCTGTTCAAATCTCCCCCAAATTGATAAATAAAATCAAGGGGTATAAAATCTCAGTCAGATTCATCAATAGGCAAAATCGGACCAATGGGATGGAAAAAAGGAAGATTTTTGTGAAAAGCGAAAAATACTACCTATTGCATTCGCACCAGTTTATATATATATATATCACTTTTTTATGGACACGTGTATAATTCTTCACCAATCTCCACCAAACTGGTACATAAAATCAAAGGGGATAAAATCTCGGCTAAGTTCGTTAATGGGCAAAATCGGAACAAGGGGGTCGAAATAGGGGGGCGTTTTTGTGAAAACAGAAAAAAAACCATAACTTTTTAGTTAAAATAGATATTTAATCAGCTTACAGTTTATATTACTTCTAAAAATGGGGCAAAAGTATCTGCATAACAAATTTTTGATAAAGTTAAAAATGGGCTCAAGTGACGAAATAACAGGGTTTTTGGGAGAAAATATTTCATAACTTTATCAATTCTCAAGATATCAAATCCAACTGAATATTTTATAAATGTTCTCAAAATTATCTAAAACTTTTCTACTTACAAGTTTTTGTTAGGACCAACTGTTACTGGTTAAAAAAATTAAAATCAAAACATAAAAAGGTGGGGGAAGAAGAAAAAAGTCCATAACTTCATCAATTCTTCAACTATTAAATCTGATTAAATTTATTTTACATCTCCTTAATAATATCTACAACTTTTATATTGACCAATTTTTTTTATAGGACCTATTCTTATACCAAAAGTAAATTAAACAAAAATAGGAGTTGAAGAAAAAACACCTTAAATCCAAGCTCCTTATATTCTGCCTTATTTTTAAATCCATTTTCTATTTTAAACACATCCAAATGGTGGGTGCGCTTTTTTAGAAACTATATAATGTGACGTATTGGCCAGCTTTTTGATAAAGGCAGAATATATTTTTAAAAAGGCTGCCAAAATGGGTATTTTGAACAGAATTTCCCGAAGCGATCGTGAATGAAAAATTGAGGATGTATTCAAATAACAAATTGCTTTTTAATGACTCATTTTTTAATTCAATTTTGCTGTCAAACCCATCCAATTGACAGGGTCTCTTATTTAGGAACTGTATAATGTGCCGTATTGGTCAGGTTTTTGATAAAGGTTGAATATATTTCAAAAATGCTGTCAAATTAGGCATTTCGCACAAAATTTTCCGAAACGATCGTGATTGAAGAATAGAGGATGTATTCAAATAACAAATTGCTTACTTTATGACTCATTTTTAAATTCAATTTTGCTCTCAAACGTATTCAACTAATGGTTTTTCTTATAAAGGAACTATATAAGTGCCGTATTGGTCGATTTTTTTAATAAACTTGGAATATATTTTGAAATATGCTGTCAAAATGGGCATTTGAGCCGAATTCCAATTAAGATGATTCTGATAAAACTAATTCTTACAAAAAAATGAAATTAATATTTTTTATAAAGCGGCCAAATAAAGTTAACTCTAATTATAATCGTTAATCATATTTTAGTTTTTGTTTTTGAAATGAGCACTCGTCGAAATCTACCTCTGCCTATAGGCCAAACCGACAGGGATTTTCTTTTTTTTTTTTTTTTTTTTTTTCTCACTGTTTTCCGATGTGAGATATAAGGTTATTATGAGATTTATTTGGTGTTGAAATGTTTTTACTTTATATCTAATTGTTTCGAAATTATAATAAATGTAAAAAAAAAAATTCGAAAAATTATTTACTGACCTTATTTATCCCTCCTTTATTTATCACCACAGTGTTTCGGATACAGTATGGTATCCGAAATGTTTTGTGTATTCCTATAAATACTATGCATTTTCTATCATATATGAAGTAACTTGTTGTAAACCTCAGCAACGCATACCAATTTTATTAAAGATGAAAAAGTTTAACATAATAAAAATACGTCGCAAATAATGTTTCTGATTATGTCATTATTTAAATATCTGTCATTATTTAATAGTCTTTTGTAGGGCTCTGTAAATGAATAATAAATACTCTTTGTAAAACATATTCTACAGATATATATTTTAGAGCCCTTTCAGAAATGCATATCAACTTCATTATGATCGAAAGTGTGTAACATCTATAAAATGCACTTGAAACTATTTATACCCATTGACCGCAACGTAATGGAATATTTTTGACTGTCCTAGTAACTGAACAATTCATCCAATTTTGATAAGATTTCAAATGACTCGACAAAAATTAGCAATAAATATATACTTTAAATTTCGGACGATTTGGTTTGGTAATTTTTTTGCTGTTATATGCAGAGAGATAGATAAAACGGACGCACCAGACGACAACTATAGATGCTACATATTTATATAAATACGAACGCACCTAAAAATAATTTTGGAATTTTGGGGATGTGAAAAATATGTTTAATTTTAACTGAATATTTAGTTTGTACATCCAGAATTGGACTAAACACACACACAAAATAAAACGTAATGTGTACAATCCCTCTGTATCTTAAAAAGCACTCGAAATGATCTGTAATTGTAGCAAACCATTTCATATGCCCTGAACAAATTTTGAATGTATTTGCGGAAATGCAAAGTAACACATAGATTCATAAAAGCTAGATAAAACAAATCTGAAATTGCACATCAAACGTAACAAATAAGGTGCGTTCATACAATAACGAAGTTTTTAAAAATATTCAGATTATTATAAAAGAACTGTTGCATTCTTCAACAAAAATGGATGAAAATGAAGATTATTAGTATTTTATATATTAATTCAGTAATACATAAATTACATTATTCCCTTTTAAATGAGGTATAATCACCATGGCAACGCAGAATCATAACCTATCATTGAATACATTGAAATATTTACATATGATAAGATTTGATAGAATGAAGGAAGCTTTATGTTTCCTTAATTTTCATAAAACTCGAAATGACTCAACAACATTCTGTATATTTAATTTCAAACCTTTCGGCTTTATAGTTTTTGTGCTGTTACATGCGAACAAACAGATAGATGTGCCAAACGATCACTATAGTTGCTACATATTTGTATAAATACGAGAATTCACCATAGACCATAATGTAGCAGAATACTTTTGAATGTCTCTATAAATAAAAAGTAAGCGTTACATACATTACTTTCAATACTAGATATGAAAAAGTATCTCCCAATCACACGTGTTATTTACATAGCAATCCAACTATATTAACGTAAAAATCAATATCGGATAGACAGACAGACGACCAAAGGACAGACAAACTGAATTCACAAACAGATTTCACTTTCAGGAATTTATATAAACAAATGAAAGCATACTTTATAATTCTTTTGTACAACCCTGTGTTTTACCTACAAGCCCTATATACACCCTACTAATTAGCTAAAAATTAATACTTAAACACTTTTAAAACAATTGATCACACTTTCAGAGATTATCATCCATAGGTGGCGATGTATCCTATTCTTTGCGTGGCCTTTTATATCATTTCATCTACATTCTAGAAAGATATCGTAATTTGCGAAAAGTACTTTAGCTTAAAAATGCATTATTTATTTAAAAACCACATTTAAGCTATTTCCGCTGAAACCCAATACCCCTTAGAAATTCTTTTGTGTAACCCTATGTATGATTTACAGCATTTATACATATTACGTAATATGCAAAATTTTAGTTAAAAATTCATATCATAAATAAAATTGACGTATATTCTTAACGTATATGAATTTCCTAAATTCAATTCGAAAAAAATATTGATGACAATTTTGAAGTGTATTTAAATAAAAAAGAATATTCAGTTAAACTGGTGGCATTGAGCTCACAGACTACGGATTCTAATTGTATATTTATATTACAGCCTTATATTTTCAAGGGTTAATGCCATTCGAAAAACAAATTAAGGTCGAGAAATAGCTTACCCCATTCCATCTGGAGAATATGAAAAGGTCACTAAGTCAAGATTCGAATTATTTTCAGATAGTTAAAACGAGCGAAGAAATACTTTGTAAGTATTGAAAAATGTTCAGGACATCATCCAATGGTCGTTAAATCGAGAGGGGTCGCGAAATCGTTGGTTGTAAAATTGCGAGTCTACTGTATTAATAAAAACAAAGTCCAACATATTATGAGCAGATGCCAATTTTTATTTACTTTTTTTTTTTTTTTAAATACTAATATCTTTATGTAGAAATAATTGTTCTATACACTCTCGCACTGTCGCTCAATTTTGGTAATTAAATAAAGCGAAATTTTTGTATTTTGTAACATCTTATTGGTATTAAAAAAAAAGAAAAAAAAAAAAAGAAACGGGAGATTAGAAACCATGGCTATGCTACAATGAAAAGTTCATTTATATTTCATACATATCTTTTCACGGAATTTATTCTGTATACATGGCTACCACTGGGGACTTTTTAAAATTTATTTCAGACCAACTCCTCAAAATAGAAATCTTTCATATTCACTTTGTCAACACATGCCAAAGAAATATATTGCAAAATTTATTTTTTACAAATAATGGTGCAATAAGAATAACAATAGTCTCCTGTTGCAGCTATGAGTATAGTATAAGTTCCTTGTGTTGATGTTGATACGTAAAATTCTATTCACAGAAGGGCAGTAGTGCTGCCATCTAGTATGAAAAATACAATATAGAGAAAGATTATTTAATTTTTGTTAATTTTATACCTAATTTATTATCAACATTATAATTATAGCAATAAACAGTACCAACTTTACGCAGTGGCGTCGCATGAGAGGACGCAAGATCATTTAATAGCCGTTATTATCATATACTTAATTTGGTATTATTTAGTCGTATAACGTTGAAAGATTAAATAATGTCAAATTTTGTATATCAAAATTGGGCCCATTTTGAGTAAAAAAATCCGACACTGACTCCGTCTTCTTTTGTTAAACAATATGAATAACAAAAGAAGACGGAGTCAGTGTCGGATTTTTTTTTTTTAGCGACCCCAACTCTACAAATTAACTTTAATTAATTGTCAAATTACTACCCGGTGAGGCGTTCAGAGTTGATGAAAATCGTTTTTAATTAAAAACTTCAGTAGATTCCAAATTACTACCGAACTCGAAAATTCTTCATCTTACTTTTTTCCCCTTTCCATCGAAATTTTTCTGCTACGGTTTGGTTTGGTTTATTTTTGTCGACCGATTATCTACACTAAGGATATAGGTCCATGTGAGGAGTGCCCTTCGAGGGGGTCTTTCTAAGGGAATCTAACCCGTATTTTTCTGCTACGGAGGATGCTAAATAACATAAAAAAATCCCATCCCTGTCGGTTTGGCCTATAGGCGGAGGTAGATTTCGAAGAGTGCTCATTTCAACAACAAAAAATAAAATATAATTAGAGATATACCCAGTTTAACAACTTTATTTGGCCGCTTTTGAAAATTTTTTATTTCATTTTTATGTAAGAATTGGTTTTATCAGAATCATCTTAAGCGAAATTCGGCTCAAATGCCCATTTTGACAACATATTCTGAATTCTTTTGAAATATATTCTGACTTTTTTAATAAAAAAAAAAACCAATACGGCAAATTACATAGTTCCTAAATAACAAAAAACTATCAATTGTATGCGTTGGAGAGTAAAATTTAATTTAAAAATGAGTCATAAAATAACCAATTTGTTATTTGAATACATCCTCAATTCTTTAACCATGATCGCTTCGTGAAATTTTGTGCGAAGTGCCCACTTTGACAACCTTTTTAAAAATATTTTCTGCCTTTATCAAAAAAACTGTCCAATACGTCACATTGTATAGTTCCTAAATAAGAAGATCTGTCATTCGGATGCGTTTAAAATCAAAAATGAATTTAAAAATGAGTCATAATATAAGCAGTTTGTTTCTGCGGATTTTTCTTCAACACTTATTTTTGTTTAATTTATTTTTGCTATAAGAAATGGTCCAATTAAAAATTTGTCAGTATAAAAGTTGTAGATATTATTGAGGAGATGTAAAATAAATTTAATTAGATTTGATAGCTTAAGAATGGATTTTTTTTTTCTTTTTTCACCCCTTTTTTGTTTTCGTTTTTAATTTTTTTTATCGGTAAGAAATAGTCCTATCAAAAACTTGTAAATACAAAAATTTTAGATAATTTTGAGTATATTTACAAAGAACTTAGTTGGATTTGATATCTTGTGAATTGATGAAGTTATGATTTTTTCTCCCAAAACCCTGTTTTTTTCACCCCTTGAGCCCATTTTTATCTTTATCAAAAATCAGTCATGCATAAACTTTTGGCCCATTTTTTAGAAGTAATATAAACTTTAAACTGATTTTAAATAAGAATTTACGGCATTTTTTTGGGTTTCACAAAAACCCACCCTATTTCCACCCCCTTGGTCCGATTTTGCCCATTAACGAAATTGAGTGAGATTTTATACCCCTTGATTTTATTTATCAATTTAGAGGAGATTGGAGCAGAATTATAGAAGTTATCGTGCTCAGAGGAAAGTGATATATATATATATAAACTTTTTTACAGATTGTAGTTTCGGGGTCTAGAGGTCATGATCGGCGTAGATCTGCAAAATTTTTTCGAAAATTCCAACAAAGGAGCGACCGCAATAGCTAGTGTTTCACTCGAAATCTACCTAATTGTAAAGATTTTGCCTTTTAAAGTCACGAATTATAAATAGTAAAATTTCAGTTTTGTTTTCTTCGATAATTGAATTTTTCGGATTTGTTGGACGTGAAATTAAAAAAATAGCAAAGAGGAAAATATTTTTTTCCCTTTTTACATACTCATGATACGTATAGATTGTCTTGCAATCGTTTTGAAAATCGAATAAAAATTTTGTCAGATTTACACATTTCAGATATTGGAGATTCCGAAAAACATATTTTTAGAGAAAAAAAAAATTGCCGTCCGTCCGTCTGTGTGTGTGTCTTAGAGGTCTGCACGGGCCCGAGCTTGGCCCGCGGAATCGTTTCGAATTTTCTAACGGGCCGGGCCGGACCGGCAGATTTAGAATAGTTTTTTCAACGGGCCGGGCTGGGACGAAAAACAACATAAACGGGCCGGGACGGCAAAAAAATTGAACGGGCCAGACGGGCCGGGCCGATAAAAAAAATTTTCGGGCCTGCCGGCCCGTTCTAAAGATTTCAGCTGAAATGATAAAATATGAGCTATTTTCAACGAAAATGGTTTTAACGAACGAGAATAAGTATAAATGTGGCCATACTAGTTTGACAGCATCAATATAAAAATGCACATTGTATCGGCATCGGAGAATTACATTATGTGTAACCCGTTTTAATATTTTTTTAGCTGACTCATGCCAGTCCGAGATCACGCTTGCATTATTTTTCTACATATAGACTGGCCGGACCGGTACTAGACTTAATTATTGGCAGAAAACATGATTTGTAAAATTATTAACAGCGATAAAGAACTTATGTTAGCTTAGTCTTCGGATATATACTTCTTGATGATTTTTAAATTAATTTCTCAATAATGCGAAAGTTTGACACATTTTCTGATTAATTTTAAATTGTAAAAGTATAAAAGTGATAAGCCTAACTATTGAAGGGATTTGGAATCGAATAGCGTTTTTCATTTTTGGTAAATAAAATACTTGTATAACCTTGTTGAGATATAATAGTCTCTCAAATGATTGCAGGTTTTTCTCCCTTCCCTTGCTATTGCTTCCAGAAATTCCATTCAAAACGCTAATTATGACAGTATTTTATTTGTTTGCAGTATTCTTAAATTGCTTGTATCAAAAAATGGATAACGCCATTCGATTATATAGTTTCTGAATAAAGATATCTGCTAATCTTATGCGTTTCTGAGAAAAAAAAAATGAATTTAAAAATGTATCAGAAAGAAGCTTCTTTGAATTTAAGAATGAATTTGGATTTGAAATCTATAATAAAATGATATAGAAATACATTTATAAATCTCTTTTTATTAAAGCTTCAAAATTAACGATGTTTTTAGCTTTCTTTCTTTTTTCTTTTATTCTAAGCCATATTAATTCTTTTATGAATCTTTATTCGAATGTTGAAAGCCTAAGAATCTAAGTAATCATTAACGTTGTTAATGTGTATTTGCTGTAAAATATACTGTAAAATCATTCCATAGATATGTATGCAGTATTTTTTAAAGGAATCTTAGTTATATGATAAAAATCTGAATTTTTTAGAAATCGTAGAAATTGTAATGGGCCAAAACGGGTCGGGCCCGTTTTCGCTGATTTTTGTAGGGGCCAAGCCTAAAAAAAAAAAAAATTAAACGGGCCGGGCCCGGCCTGGAAATTCCAGCCCGTGCAGACCTCTAGTGTGTCTCTCTCTGTGTGTGTAAACGCTCTATCTCCCAAACAAATTGAGATAGAGATTTGAAATTTTGTATGTTTGTAAGAATGGGACGAAGCCTTAATATCAGTAACCTCGATTTTTCGGAACTATTTTTCCGAGTTCTCGAAAAGTTCGTTTAGATGAAAGGTAATATAAAAATTTTCGAATTTTTTTATTTTAAGAAAAGGGTGTAAAGGGGAAAAAAGCACAAATTTTGCATAAAGAAGGAAGTCGGTCGGATTATTAGTTGCAGAGTTATTTGTAATCCTGTTTTCCACATTCTTCGATTTTTCATGACCCTGTATTTCATTGAAATTTCAATTCAAAGCTACATTTTAATTGGAAATGAGACGCTTAATCCGATGCAGTATATTGTTATTTAATAGTATTATTATTTTTGGAGTTGTGAGGATTTTTCTTTTACACAATTCGGTATTACTTGAGTAGTTTGGCGTTTTGTATCATTTGTCGAAATTTGTTCATCAGCAATTCATTAGTAGAACATTATTATGTATATTAAAAATATTTAAATGTACGTTTAAATCACAGAAGAAAAAATGAAGTACTCAAAAATGAGTAAATCGATGTACTCATATCGAATTGAGTACGTTTGGATAAAAAATGAACGCATTGCTTTCTCAGTTTTGAAACATCACATGTTATCAAATCTAAAAAAGCGGTAATTTTGTAACTTGTATTATTTTATTTAATTCATGGCGGCATAAAATAGGCTTATTAATGTAAATATTATATTAAGACACAGTATTTTAAAATAATTTAAAAGTGCTTGCAAATAATGCTTTTGTCATAAAAAAATATCGATTTGGATATTTTGCTAATAATTTTCCTATTTTTCATAATAAATAATCAATCAAAGATTTATTGTTACACATTAAGAACAAGAAATAAATGCCAATATATTTTTACTTTAATTTGTAAGTTTTGAGAGCAGTTTACAGCGATTTATATTTGAACACAACCGTGCAATCAAAAATGTTTGAGTACTCAGTTTTGAGTACATTTGGATCAGAGCTATTTTGAGTATGTGAAGTACTTAACCCTTAAGCGGTAACCATGGGTCACTAGTGCCTCGGTCAAATTTTCTTTCCTTGCTAGCTTAGAGGAGAGAGTGGGGAGCGGGACTAAACTACCCTGAAAAACATAGTACACTAGTAGGCTATTAGCTCCCGAAACGCCGATGTTTTAGTGCGTTCACAGCCGACGTAAGAGCCAGTCAAAATTTCGATAAGCCACGAGTGACCCAGGGTTATCATTTACGTTGACGAAAAGTGTAAGGTAAGAAAAAATTTGTTTGGTTAGGAATTGATGTTTTCTTCATAAAAAATTGATAAATTACACTCACTTGGGTTTCCGAACCTATATTTGCTGCAGCAAATGTCACAGACCTGTGTGCAAGGAACACAGACATCAAATCTGTTTCGATTGTTTATAAATTATGATATCAGCGTTGCTGTAATTTTTCATTATTATATTTTTTGTTTAATTAAATAAAGTTTGATAATTAACATCATTTTCATAAATAAAATTGATTAAAAACTAATAAAATTTCTATTTCATTGTAAATTGTACCTATTTATAAGTTTAAAAAACGTCATTTTTATGCTCAAAACTTAAGCATTGTTTTAATTTATACCGGCTATTTCTATTTTTTTGTGAAAGTACCATTCTTGATCTTCAATTTCCCGTTTGAAACAGCAAAAAATGTCAATTCTATCCAAAGTTATGATTTTTTAAAGAAAATGTGCATTTTTCACATTTTTATTTGTTTATTTAAACATATTGTTTAAAGAAATTAATAAATCAGCAATATTGTGACTGATTCTTGTTCAAGGGTAGTTGATGTAATATCATGAATTTTTTTAGAATTTTTAAAGCACTTTAAACCACTTTTACAGCGCTAAGCACGAGTGATCCATGATTACCGTTTAAAGGTGCCGAAAAACACGTTACCGTTTAAGGGTTAAAATTGAGTACTTTTTACTCATTTTTGAGACACCATTTTTTTCAGTGATTATACTTTGGAATTGTGATGCATTTTATAAATAGTTTACACATGTTTTATTTTCATATTTTACATTACGCATATCCATCATGGGTAAGTATTACGCCCCCCCCCCCCCTCTCAACGACTAGTTTTCTTTCGAAGCTCTAAGAAGTAAAACCGAAATGGTGAAAATTTCGCGTTATTTTTCTTGCGTTCCCTTATATTTTTAACCAATATTGCAAATTTTGCTTTATCTTAAAAATATTTCCAGAATTCTCTAAGACATTTTAAAAAATATCTGCAGAATGGGCCAAATACCTACAGATTTTCTACAGATTTTTGGGGCAATTGCCTACAGATTTTTTTTAGTTGGGAATAGAAACGCTAGTATATTTGTAAGCCTGCAGTTGGAATCGAAGTCATTAAAATTTCCGTAGTAGAAGTCGGCTGATTTTTCCACCGTTTCCGCAGCCCTGACAAAAATGCATGTAGTAAAATTATTCAACGTTCCCTGAGTTTGCGCCGCTGTCTTTGCGAGTAAGTTAGCTGTGTGACGACCCAGGACCTAATTTAGTCAGATTTAAGTTTATTTATTTACGAAATAATAAAAAATATTTATATTTAGAATCCAGCGGAATCACATTCAATTGCAATTAAATTTCTTTTAATACATTTAGCAAAAGTCAGAATCCTTCTTGAGGTAATATTATCATCTTTAATAATTTCAATGAATTAAATAAAATATCATAGATTTCTGTAGATTATTGACAAAAGTATCTGAATTTATAGATAATTTTGCTGTAGGTTGATAAAACATAGAATATGAACATCATTCGACTCCACATTATAACTGAAAAATACTTCTACCTTTCTACAGTGTAATTACAGTTTTAAGAAAAAAGCAATGTAGTTTTTAGTTTATAAAAATACACTGGGAGCTAAATGCATTAAGAGAGCCCTTCATTTAAATTGCTTTTCTGAGGGTTTGTTATTGGAGTATTCATGTGTACTTAACAAAAAGATTTATTTTAGATTCGCATTTTCCCTATGAAGTTCGTTTGCTTTAAAATTTGATAAACAAAAAGAAAAAACTTAAATTCGGCAATTTATCACTATTTTCAATTTTCTGTTCATCTACCAACATTACAATCAAAGAAAAAAAGAGAAAATGTGAACTATTTTCAAATAGCTTATACATTTTTCAAAGAAAAAGAACGAAAATATATTAAAAGAAACGAATTCCTCTTTAAACATAAGAGTTTTATTAAGTATTCCTAAAAATTCCTTATAATGTCATGCTGATTAAACTGCATGAAAAAATCCAGGAACTTAACTACAAAATAATGGGTAACTGCTTGCCAAAAAACTATATTAAAAAAAATAATAATCTGGTTTTTGATTCTGAAGTATTTTTCCAGAAAGTTAATTACAACAGTATGTAAATTAAACTTTCTAGACTTTCTAAACTTCACTGAAACGTTTCTTGAAAAGTCTGGGTAACTGTCTTCCCATTATCAACGAATACCGTTAAAGAATGTTCTACAATGTATTTACATGTTACTTGTACGAGTTGAAAAATAGTTACAAATTCTTCTTCTGTGCGGTTAGATAGGATTGAAGTTAGTAAATACTCTGTAGGACGCCGAGACCGATGCTGAAAGTTTGTAGTAGAAAATTGTTAATAATTGTTTAAAACTGATTCAAGATTAGTTATTCAACTGATTTTTTTTTATGTACAAAAATAATTACGAATCTTAAATATTCCCTAAATGTAAATAGTTTTTCATAACTTTCATGTCCCAGAAAATTGATTAAAATAGCATATTTGTCTGCAACACCCAACCAAAGGGCGGAAACATACAAAAGTCAGGGCACTTTTTCCTTAAAATATCATTGAACAAGTATGGTATAAACTATGACATATGATCTTTTTTCTGTAATTCTTTGTATTACTAACATAGATTGTGGCAAAGCTTTACTATGAGGCTTCAGAATATTTTTTTATAACCCATTAATAACAATTAAATTCCCCATCAAATAGATTTTTTGGGGAAATGTAAAACATTTTCAGAAATTGAGAAAGTCTTAGCTTTTTTGTTATTATCCTTTTCTTTATGAAATTTTTTAATAAATAAAATTTTTTCTTTGAGCCCGAGCTCGAACTGAAGGTTTATAGATATCATCTCAAAAATATTCCATTATATTATGATCTATAAAGAAAAATCGTTTACGACTTATTTGAATGATCTCATTCTGTTACAAACATAATGAAATTATTATGAATTTCGCTGGTGAACTAATACATACTGTCTGTAGAATATAGGGTAGAAAGAAAGCATTTGTCATTTATTTACAAGTTCACGCAAAACAATTCGACTACATAACGGTCTGTAGGGAAAATTGTTCGCAGTGTATTTGAGTTAATGTCGCACTATTAGTCAAACTGTCTTTAATAAATACAAAAAAATATATATATAGAAGATTTTTTTAAAGCGTTTATGAGGATGCTAATAACGGAAATTAATTGTTTGCCAACAAAATATCACGAGGTTAACTTTTGTGGAGCCAATAAATCCGGAAATTTTCAAACTTTTTTCAGTTTTTTGCTTATTTATCGAAAATTATAGATTTTTTGTGTATCATAATTAATTAAAAATAGTAAGAACATTTAGTTCTGTACGAATTTCATACTACAAACATTTTTCTAAACCCATTACTAATCGCTTTACAGCTTTCTGAAAAAAAAAAAAAAACACTTTTTTTCCTAAATTTGAGAAAAATTGCAAAATTCAACATTTGACGCCATTTTTATTTATTTTATCCTCTTCAATATTGTTTGTTTGTATTACAGCTGCTAACAATAATGGTTGATTATAACAAGAACATTGTTAAAAAAAATCGCTGTTTTTATTTTATTTTATTTATTTATTTATTTTTGTATTTAGTACTCAAGGGTGTTCTTAAATCAAAAAGGACAACTTTGTGGCACATGCTTTAATTTATTTTTGTTCGGATTATTGCATGAAAATTGCAGGTGTTGTTGGTCAGAAACTGTCTAATTGCACTCATTTTTTTAAACACAATAGATCTTTTATAACAAGCCTTCAAAGATGACGTTTTTGAGCAGATTTCCCGACGAAAGCAGAAAAACTGGTCAAAAAGCGGGAGAGAAACGGGTGATCGCGTGATCGAAATAGCTTACAACTGGATAGGTAATTAAATTATCATAAAATGGAAAATTCAGTTCGATTCGAAATCGCTACCATAGTCAGGCATTCCAATTTTATAACTTTTTGTTAAAAAATGAATTTGTAAATGTGTCAAAACCTTGTTGAGCGGAGCAGTTGAGAACACCCTTAAGTTACATTAATAGTAGGTATTTACATGCATGTAAGTAAAATATATTTACGGTAATATTTCAAATGTATTTAGTAACTTTTAGGCGCTTGCAGGTTGATGGGTTTGGTTCGTCAACAACGTCGGGGAGCAAATGAGCAGGTTAATTGTTTTATAATAGCTTTTTTTTTAGCTTGTTGCGACATTATTAACCTGGTTGTCAAAGTCATCATCGTTACTGGTTTGGTCGATTATTTCTCAGGCATTCGCTTCTTATACTGTGTAAATGATGTTATCCATATTTTTGTAGTTGACCTGTTACAATTTTTGCAAATTGTCGAGTATTTCAGACCTGATTTTTCACAAAAACATGCGTTGCTGTACCCTTTTACACAGCTACATGAGACAACATGGAGCAAGGATTCTGGTTCCGAGTTTTGGAACATTTAAACAGGCTGAAAGACACTCTCGGACCTGCGAATACCAAACCCATTGTTCAGGGAGGATGTTGTTTCCTATCCAAGCTTATACCTGATGATAACATAGGAGGAAGTGATGATGCGCAGCCTCTTGCGTTGGTGGTAGTCTTGCAAGATGAAGTTTGCTTTTAGTGGCAGATTTAGCAAATAACTGGAACTTCAAAGTGTTCAATGTCTATTTGGTGTCTGTGTATTCACTGTAAAGTGCAATAATGAATTTTTCCCTAGCCTTGATGATTTTTTGATGGGTAGACTCTAGTTTATTGAACAGACAGGATATTTCTTCAAGCGGACTATGTTTTTTCAAAGTGTTACAAAACTTTGGCTTTCCTTGCTCAAAAAGAGCGGATGTTTTACCCATCCGCTAATTACATGAGTTAAAAGAACATTGCCGTAATTGTATATGTATGACATGATTGAAAACTACTTTGTATCGATGTTGCAACTTCTTGGTTTTTTGGAAAAATAGATTTTTCTGTTGATATTTTAAACACGTTCATGATCACGAGAAGGTCAATGTCTTCTCCTACAATATGACAATTTGAAAGGCTTAAGCTCTTGAAATGGGTGGGGTAACAATCATGACATCAGCGTCTTCTTCTGGCTGGTCAGTCTGAATTCTGTAATTTCGAAACTCTGTTTTAAGCAATGAAATGAAGCGATTCTTGTTTCTGTCATTTGTTACATTTGTCGTGACGAAAGATTTTGATTGACACTAGTTAATTTTTATTTTATCGTTTTATATATTGTATAGTTTTTCATACCATGCTGAAGTATGTTGAATGTGTTAGTAATATTTTCGTTCAAATTTGTTTAAAAAGTTGTAATTATTATTTAATCGATTTAATTATAATTATTCAACTATATCTGTATTACATTATTCTGTTAACATTTTAAAATTAATTTTGAAGTCATATCCTATTATAAAGGACAAATGAATTGAATTGTAAGAATAAAGATAAATCATACCATCCCACAATTCAATGATGATCATAAAAATTCTAACAACGAATATCCTACTAAAATAAATATATTTATTTCACTATGTAATCATTCATGGACAAACTACACCTGTGTGCATTGAGCTCGAATATTAGGGGCTAAGCATAAAGGGTGATAATAAATCAAACAAAACACCTAAACTTAAGATACAGTTATACTAAATTTAAAATTTAATAATGCAGATACTTATAATCTATAATAAAACCAAGTCCACAAGATCTAATGCTATAGCATTTGCTGTATACAGCAAAAATGCCGTTAAAATCACACAAGTCTCCCAGAGTTTTTGTATTACTGAACTAAAACAAGCATTTTTACATCTGTGTATAACTTATTCCTGGCAAAATGTGAAATTTTAAAGCTCACTAGAAAAGTTTTTTTTAATCTATCAAAAGTTAGATGTGGTATAAAAACGAAAGAAATCGTTATACGGATACATTTAAACGTACACTTAATACCTAAAAAACGCTATAGACCTAAAAAGTACTAAAATATGTACAACTTACGATAAAAACCTACAATCATCCAACCCTAATTTCTGCCCACCCTTGAAGATTTTTCTCTTCACTTATTTATCAATAGGTTTATTTCATTTTCACAGTTAATTAAAAAAATAAATTTTTGGGGATGGGAGGGGAAAAAAATTTCACGTTCTTTGAAGTTGAAAAAAAGTGTTTTTAAAAAACCATATCGCGCTTAGTATTGGGTATAAAAAAACGTTTTTAATGTTAATTTGTAAAGAATTTCATGTTTTTTTTTTCTTTTTGTGATTAAGTATGATATACAAAAATTTTATAATTTTTGAGTTACAGACATAAAACGGAAAAACTAAAGAAAATTTCTTGGTTTTATGGCTTCACAATGTTTAGCTACAAGATATTTCGTTGGAAAACAGTTAATTCCTGTTATTAGTATCCCAATGAACATTTTAAAAACGTAAAGTCTAACAAAATTTTTATATCTATCGGCCCTATTTATTGACTATTTGACTGGACTATATTTCAAATATGATGAAAATAATATACATTACTAGCGTTTACAACAAAATGCTTGCAGTAGAATATGATGTACACTGCATTTATCTTTTATGTATATGGACTCGTTAAAAGGTTCTGGAGACAATACTGTATCAGAAATGTTGTCTATTATGCATAATAGTTGAAAGTGCGTTTTCAGTTATGGTATGCGCTTTTAAGTTTAACTAAATATTTGCATACTATGTTGTCTACATTAAATTCTGTAGACAATATACAGGGCTACACAAAAGAATTCTAAAGCATTACTGAAAATGAACGCGAATTGCTTAAGGGTGTTTTTTAATTTCATTTAAGCATTTTCAAGTTCAACTACATTTAGTATACTCTGAGATCGCTGTAGCACTTAAATAAAATCATATACGGAGCTATGTAATATATAGCCACCTATAAATAGTAATACCTGGAAAATGATTTCAATAGTTTTAAGTATGTTTTTGCATGAATTAAATTTCAGCATGTATAAAAATCTGTGTGCAATATATAGGTCAGTACAAAAGAATTCAAGTAAGTTTCCACCTATTGGTGAAAATTGCTGAAAGGGAATATTGAACTGTATTTTGCATTTTCTTTCCAAACTAAATTTTAGAATACTATGTAGTAACTGTACAAATCTATATATGATCTATAGAGCTGCACAAAATAATTGGAGTTCCTTTACTACTATGAATGGTGATTGTTTAGGGTTCCAGGTTTCAAATGTGCTGATACGGTTTCTAAACTTTTTACTTAGGTATCTTCCTTACCTTATTAAACGGCCAAATTTTATTAATGCATTCTGGAAATATTGGAAAGTGTTTTATAATCTGTGATTCACGCATGATTTTTCCTTCTTGTTAAAGAATAACATTGTTTATAAAATATGGGCACTTATTGTATTTTCTCTTTTTTTTTTCTTGTTTTCGGTTCGGTTCCGTTAGCAAACAAAACAGTTCTTATCGTTCAATTTCTGTAATATTTTAACAGATCATCCAAGTAACCATCTTTAATAGTATCCAAACTTTTCTTTAAATTTTTGTAAAAAAAAAATGGATGCATATTTAGTCAAGAAAACTTGAGCCAAAGTCCAGTGATATCGTGCCGAAACCTGTTATCTTTCATTGTGTTCGTCAAATTTTTCTCTCTTTTCTCTTATAAAATGGCTTCTGCTTGTCGAATGTTTCAAAATTTTACTAGGTGATGTAAGTCTAATTTTAAGAGATATTCTGAAAAGATTGAGGGGGAATACAAACTTTCATACACTTTTATCGCAGATGAAAGATCGTCTCCGTAAGGCGCCGTGACCTGTGGTGGCAAATTTTTTCGAAAGTGTTAAATTCGTATTTTTTAAAAACAATTGCACCTTCAAGAGAAGAATATATCAGCTTTACGTACGTATTTTTGTTTACCAATACCTCTAAAGTTTCTTTCTAACGAAGTGATGACATATGGGAGAAAAAAAGAATAAGAAAACGACCAATTTCGATCCCCCCCCCCTTTAAATCATCAGTGTTTTCTCAAACTGATTACGATGCTTAAGACAATATGTACTTTCTTTCAGAATGTGACTTCCGTTTTTAACTATGCTAACTAGTTGACCCTGTGAGGTTAAGAAAGAATAAATAAATCCCCCCTCAAATCAGTTCTTCATCTAATTCATCTACTACAGCTGTGTCAAATGTTACCGATACCGATCACCGATCACAGTACGACATGACGCTCTAACGCATTCGACGACTCGGAATTAAATAATGATTTTTTAATGAAATTGCGTTACGAATTTTAAGTAATATCTCAGCTACTAATGAAAAAAAGTAAAATTTAGGGTCTCTCTGCCACCAGGGCAGGCTTGGAGTAAAATTCGCAACAATTTTCTGCTTTGTACGAGCGGTAGATTTCACTAACCATTGACCAAAGATACACACACGCACACATACAAAAAGCGAAACTTCCTTTTAATAATATAGATAGATATATAACAAAAATTCAGTAAATTATATGATTAAAAATAATTAATAGTCCTCAACTATCTGTTAAAGCCCTTAACAATATTTAGAGATTTTGGTTGATAAAGGAGGCGTTTGACAATAAATGAAAATGAAGATTTAGAACGTTAAGCTCATTTTCACAAAATGATGATTGTGTCTCAAAATGATAACCACCTTTATCATTTGAGATTTTCCATATTTTAGAGATTTAAGAAGAGACAAGCGTGAATGTTTTTGAAAATAAAATGATTTTTGTTTTATCGGTTTATAAAAATTCTTTGAACCTTTTTGAAACCATTATTATGCCCGTTTTTTCTGACCATTAGAAATAATAGCAAAAATTCAAGGGAAGACACCGACTCGGACGCCACGCTCATTCACATCAATTTTACATTAACATTTTAAACTTCTTTTTATTTTTAAATTCTACTCGCACCACTATATTTTTAAAATAAAAAAATAATTATTCACATGCTGTCAAAGTACAAGTCTTTCTTATAAAAAAAAAAAAAAAAAAAAAAAAAAAAAAAAAAAAGTGTTGCTAACTGAATAAAATTATTGTACGAGATGCTAGTCCGGAAATCACGTGGAAAATGACATAGAACTGATAAGGGTTAATACATCACCTATGAAGCTAAATTTTATTCAAGTGTTTATTTTACTTTAATTCATGTGTTTGATAAATTCTGCAAGAACTTCACACATGCTAGAAGTGTCTAAATTTTTAGTCTCTTCTGAAAAATCGTAATTTTCAGGTAAAAATATCATTATCTCATAAAGTACGCGAGCGATTTTGATAAGATTTTTTGATAGACGATCCTAAATATAATATCACATAGGGAAGACCGGGGTAAGATAACTGTGTTGATAATTTTTGTTGTTAATTAATTTATTTTTAAGTATAGTAAAATTAATTGAGAGTATTCCTTTGCAATATTAAATATAACACCATATAAGTTTTCAAATTAAAAAAAAATAAAGTTAATAAATAGTTTTTTCTTCATAACATTAACAAATCGTCATCTTGCCCCAATACTGGGGCAAGATAACATAACTGAAAAAGTTTGAACATGTTACATGGTTTAACAAATGATAACTGTGTTTTTACACCTTACAAAGTATCAAACTAAGCATAATTCATTGTACCGTTGTGTTGAATGTAATTTTGAAGTATTTAGTTGTGCAGCTAAGAATAGTCACAAATAAAGATGCCATTTTCATAATTGGAACAACTCTTGGTATTTACAGCACTGGATCCATTCTTCCGTTGGTGGGTCATAATGTTCCTTGTCACAAGCAGGAGATCTGAAAACACCATCCAAACACCATCCACAAGATGACGAACTCCTTATCTTGCCCCGGACTGCCTGTTTAAAATTATTCGTTTTCATTCCATGAAGGAAGGCAATTGTTTGACATTTATTCATGGTAATAAGTAGTATTTAAAGTAAGTTATTCATAAATATTAAAGAGAAACGATATATCTTACCTGTATCTGTAGCAGAGCTTATTTACACATGTATAAAAGTTATAACGTGGCAGCGGTAAATAATCAAAGCTTCACAACTAACACAAAAATGGCGATTTCAGCGTCTCTATACTATTGTTTTACGAACGGCCGTTAGGAGTGCCAGTACATTGTTAAAACTAATGGTAACACATTGCACCTTTGAGGGGTGAAAGGCTTGTCTCACTGGTGACACCCCTAAAGGAGCCAGAATGACATCTTTAATTAGGGTGAAAAGATGATTCCCTTAATCCAGAGTGTCCAATAATAAAAAATTAAAAAATATACAAACCGACTTTTGGCCCTCGAAGGATTCGAACTCACAACGTCTGATTACAAGCTCAGCGTTCTAACCGCTCGACCATCGAGCTCATCTTCATTCACTCATAGACATATATTTTACTTGCCGTCACAGCGCATGCGCATGGTTCCAGTCACCCGATGAGGTGCCACATTGCTGCCAATACGAAGTGCATGGCACCTTATTTAGCTCCAATCACCCAATAAGAGACCTGTCGGCACTGCAACCACATATCCAAGCCCCTATGGCACCCTAGGGTTCCAAATGCCCCGGGTTCCAATAGACCCTAGGGCCTTTTCACCTTCGGATACCAAATGGCACCGGTTTGTCACCTTCACTTTTAACAGTGTAGTATCCAGTTGATGCTGCCGCCAAGTAGAGAACGGAAAAAATAAGACATTTGTCATCTTGTCCCGGTCCCCCCTATGATAGACAGTTTTTAAAATCTTAAATTAATTTAAGAAAAAAATATAAAAAATGAAAAAATTCCGAAACATTGCCATTGTTCTAAAATAAAATGTTTTAATCGCAGATAAAAAAAAAAACTCTCTGCTATAAATCTTGAGCATCATCCAGTGAATATAGATTTTAATTTTAACAAGATTGGTCGAGTAGTTCGCATGGAAACGCGTAGTAAATCTGGCATATTTTCCATAGAATTGCACCCAGTCTTACCTTCCTTTAAGGGTGTATTCCGATCCAAACTGCCTTTTTTCAGATTTATTTTTAGATTCATTTTTGCTCTCAATCGCACCAAACTTCCGAATTCTCTTATTTAGAAACTATACAAGGTGCCGTGATTATCAATTCCTTGATAAATGCAGAAAATGTCAAAACGGCGTTTTGGACCAAATTTTCCGAAGCGGGAGATCTGCGAACGACAAAAAGGGTCACGCTGAGAAAATAATTGCTTATAATCAAATTCTAATTAAATCAGCGCAAAATGACATCACATGGCACCTTGTACGTCACTTCAAAAATCCCCTCACCAAGTTTCATGCGTCTACTTTTAAAAATATGTCTAAAATTGTATCTGAAAATTTCGAGCTGTTGAAGGTGGAAAATCATTTTTTCGAATACACCCTTAAGGAGGCATTTCTAAAAAGAAAGTTGTTGTCGTTAATTTTCGAACCATGTCCGAGTAGTTTTTATGGAGCATTAACCAGTTTTCTCAGCCAGAAATGCCTACTTTTGTAGTACTATCTAGTTACAAACAACCATTTTCATGTTCAACAACCATGTTTTAGAGACAGACTTGATAAATTAACAGCATTAACATTAAAATTAACATTATTTTGTTATTCTTGCCTATGTAAATTCAATTATTTATCTGGAAATGTTTAACTGAGAATTAACAGCATTCTGAAAGCCAATATTTCAGTTTAAGGAAACCGATATATATAACTATTCATAAACGTTTCGGATAATCAGTAGCTGAAAGAAAAAAATAAATTTGATGTAAACTCCTTTAAATTTCAAATCATAATGTTTTCCAAAGTTTATAAGGATAAAGAACGCTTTTTGGAATCGTTGGTAACTCTAAAGAGTTTATTGTACATCTGTTTTATGGTTATATTATACTTTCGTAGATTTATAAAACATTGTTCTTCTTAGAGTGCATATGTGAGTTGTCATTGGCTTTTTTATAAGAAGCACTGAACATTTTAAATATGAATTTCTAACACATTTTTTTGTTTTTATCATAGAAACTTTTCCATGAAAATATGTTACATCTTTTATTTCAAAATATGCTATGTAATAATGTATGAACAAAATAATGTATGAATCTAATATTGTATGAACAAAAATCCCCGTTTCATGTCGGTTATAATCAGGGGCGTAGCTTGAAATTTTTATTGGGGGGGGGAGGACCAAAATTTGGTGCCTTTTAATGTTTTGCCGCTCTTGAATTATTTGCACATTTTTTAGGAGAGAGGAGTTAATTATGCTACTTTTTATCTTTAGTTATTTATTTATGGCAATGGCATCTATTTAGGTGATATAAGTGATACAGCCATGGTTAAATTTCCATTTTAAGCGTGCATGCACATGTGCTGATAAAATATCTCTCCCAGCTCTTGTTTTTTCAAGGTCTAAAAAGGCAATGTAGAATATTTGAAGAGAATCCGAATCCTGGATCCTTAAATTCATTTTTCTGACATGATAAGAACAATTGTATTCGGAAGAAAAATAAAAATACAAAATGCAAAGTTAATTACAATAGAGTTATAGCGGTTTCAAAGCCGCCGCTCCAGCCCGAAACTTGCTGGTCAATATAATTGAATTTAGCCTTCAATTTTTTCTGGTGAGATCCTCCGATATCGGGCCCACTACTATCAATCCCACCAACGTAAAAAAGGAATGTTAAAGCTCTCGATGAACATTCGACCCCTTTTCAAGGAAGAACGGTGGTCTATATACCAAATATACTGAATATTCCCTTAGTTCCCCAGTAAATACATGTAAGTAAAAAATAATATGTATCGTACTGCAATTATAACACAAAACGTTAAAGTAGTTATTTTTTTTCTAATGTGCATTTTTTAAATCGGTCGCACGATTATTCTATTAATTATACAGTACATTAACGAATACTTTTTTTCCCTGTCACTTTTTAGCATTAAAAGACAGTCGTTCAATGTGAATTTAATTTTCTGTTTTGACAATGGCTACTTTAAAAGCAAAAATCAATTCTTTTCAAATTCCTTTATCCAATCACTAGAATAAAAACTTATTTAGCCGTTTAAGCAACATGTTCAATCTAGCAATAATATGCTGAATACCGGATATCATTAAATTTCGTCAAAAGTAATTTATCACAATAGCAATTAGCGACGAAAAAAACTCAGATACATAGAACATTTCAATCTTGATTTAAAATAAAGACATATACACATATATTTTGGAATTTTAGATAGAAGAGTACATTTTGCACATCGGTACATCATGATGTTTATAGAGTTAATTGAAAACTGTTTTTTTTTTTTTTTCAGATAAATTAAATTTAAGCTGTAATGTCCACCGCAAGGCAGAAAAAAGACCCATCAGAAGAGTGACAATAACTTGAAATGTATATGTACAATTGATAAAATATACCAAAATTATATTTAGGAATTATATTATATAAAAAAAAATCTATTGCTCAGTTGAAAACATTTTTGAAAAACATTTTTTTTACCACTTCATCAGTAATCCTTGCAAGAATGGAATCAGTGCCACTTGATCAGTAACAATGCATTTTTAATTATAATGTTACAATTTTAAATACAGTGTTTTATACAATAAAATCAGTAAAAATGCATTATGTGGATACCAAAAACCTAAATTAAAAAAAAACCCATATAAAACTGAATATTTTTTTGGTTTCATTCGATTGCATCTTACTATGTTTGATTGCTTTTTCGAAAAACATTTGTAAGGGTGTATTCCGATCCAAACTGCTTATTTTCGCATTTAATTTTGAATTCATTTTTGCTCTCAAATGCATCAGACTGACAGAATCTCTTATTCAGAAACTATACAAGGTGCCGTAAAGCTCGATATTTTGATAAAGGCAGAAAATAGTGTGAAAAATGCTGTCAAAGTGGGCGTTGTGAACCGAATTTTCCAGAGCGGAAGAGCTGGAGACGAAAAAAAGGACCATGCTGAAGCAATGATTGTTTATCAAACAAATTCTAATAAATGGAGCGAAAAATAAGATCATACGGCACCTTGTACATCTCTTCGAAAAACACTCCAGCAAGTTTCATGTTTCTATTTTTAAAAATGAGTCTGAAATTCTATCAGAAAATTTCGAGATGTTGAAGGTGGAAAAGCATGTTTTCGAGTACATCCTTAAGCATATACTTTTTTTAATTTTGGGGAAAGCTTCATTCCTGCCCAGTCCTGGGTTAAAACTAGGTCGATTATTAATAATGTAAAAGTTTCAGAAATCACCATTAATCAAAAAATAGCTATCTTTTTAGGAAATAAATAATAAAAATAATTAAAACTTAAATTTACCGGAAAACTGAGAATGCTATTCTATTTTTTTGCACTAATAAAAGCAATGATAATAAATGAACTCACAATTGCGTGAGAAATATAAACATTGTACTTTAAGAATATGCTTAACTAAAGGAAAATATGTACATTTTTTACCTTCGACTGCATCATTGTTTTTCAACCACTTTTTCATAAATTTGCATCATTTCTCCGCTTCATAACTTCTTCTTCTGTTTTGTTCTCCGTAGTAAGATCCCGATTTTTTGTTTTTATGTTTTATTTCAGTCGTCACTCTTGACTGAATTTCTTCTCTCTGGACGACTACGAAAGACAGCTTTTAATTTTTATTTTAAAAATTGAACGAAAAAAATCGCAAGTTTTGAAAAGTCGCGTTATTAGCTTCAGTACAATCTGACAGCACTAGATATTGGACAACCAAGATGTATGTAGGTGACGCCCGGAAGTTATCTAACCTAACACAAGGAAGGACATTAAAATAGGAAATAAAGCCTTTGTGCAAAAATGTTTAAAGATAGAAAACCAACGATTATAAATGCACAAATAAAGTAAGAAAAGGTAGAAAACAGCCGTTTCGAATCTACTATGGAGATTCTTCATCAGTGCAAAACTCAGCGAGCTAGAAAAAGCAAAACTGAGCAAAGAGACAGAGAGACGCAGGCTTATATACCCGCTACGGAAGCGATCCCGCCTAAAGGAGAGCAACCAATGAGAAGAGAGCAGCCTAAGAACTGGATGGACAAGTAGCGACATCCACCGGAGAATAAACAAAACAAAACTAAAAAGCGAGAGAAAAAAAGGTTTAAATTAAATTAAAGATTTCCAAATGCTAGGAAAATAAGGCGTACTTGATAAGTCATTGACTAAGGAGTGAGAATGTTTAATGATGTGGTAAGCTTCTCAAAAATCAAGATCAAGAATGGATGGACACTTTTGGATAATGGTAGCTGAAGAAAAGTTAAACTTATGTTGTAAAGACCAACAATGTTGAGCAATGGAAGAGCGTTTAAGCTCTTGATTTTTGACATACCTTTTATGTTCCGTTAAACGAAATATGAGAGCACGTTTAGTCTGACCAATATAAGAAAGGCCACATTGGCAAGAAATTTGGTAAATACCCCAGTTATCTAAGCGATCAATGGGATGCTTAAGATTTGAAAAGGCGATTTTATTAACAGGAGAAAAAATAACATTGAAATCGAACCTTTTTAAAATTCTAGCAACTTGCTGACTGATTTTGGGAAAAAAAGGCAAAACAGCCAAAGTATTGGAATTCGAATTAAAGTTTTTTCTTTCAGATTGGGTGGATTTTGTCAATTTTCTATGAACTGAATCTATAATATTAGGAGAATAACCACGATCAACAGCAATAGCTTTAAGATAATTAAGTTCATCACTGAGTAACTGAGGAGTTGAACAAATATTGGAAGCCCGGAAAATAAAAGTTTTAAAAGACGCAACTTTCTGGTTAAGAGGATGTGAAGAATATCTATGAGGTGGAAGACTGACCGCAAAAGGTTTACGAAAGACAGTAGTCTGAAAATTATCATCATCGAGAATAACAAGGACATCCAGAAAAGATAGGCGATTGTTCGATTCAACTTCAAAAGTAAATTGAATGTAAGAATCAATAGAATTCATAACAGAGAGAATATGATTTATATCTGAATTCACATCAATTAAAGCAAAAACATCATCTACGTAACGAACATAAAACTGAAATTTTAAGACTTCAAACAATTTTATTTCAAAATAGTGCATGTAAAAATCACATAAAATCGGACTAAGAGGGTTACCCATAGCCAAACCGTCAGTCATACGAAAGAAATTCCCGTTAAATACAAAAGTGTTTTGAGACAAGCAAACACGAGTGAGATGAATGAGCTCCTGGATTTCGAAAAAAGAAAAATGAAATTCACAGAGCCTTTTCTTCAGGCAATCTAAAGCTCCTTCGACAGGAACATTAGTAAATAATGATGAAACATCAAAAGAAACCATCATGTGGCCTTGTGGCTTAAAACTGTGAAGTTTCTTAACAAAATCAAAAGAATTTTTAACAGTGAAAAAATTACCGCTTGAAAGAGGAGAAAATATGGAAACAAGATATTTTGCAAGTTTATAAGAAGCCGTACCGATATTGGATACAATGGGTCTAAAAGGGGGTCTTTTACTAGCTCGCTGAGTTTTGCACTGATGAAGAATCTCCATAGTAGATTCGAAACGGCTGTTTGCTACCTTTTCTTACTTTATTTGTGCATTTATAATCGTTGGTTTTCTATCTTTAAACATTTTTGCACAAAGGTTTTATTTCCTATTTTAATGTATTTGGCGTCAACGGGCCTTGATTCCATTATTGTTGTTTTTAATTTTCTTCTCTTGGCTATGTCACAAATCAATAGATTTTGTAATTTACGACTCAAAAAGTATAGGTTTTTGGAGCACTTACATTTTCTACGTGACTGTAGACGCAAAAAAGTCTTTCCTAGGTTCATTTCAATACGGTGTAATTTATTTAATTCAAGTAGGATAGATAAGGTTTTATTTCGGTTTAAATTAGCTCTTTTAAGAGCGTTGATTCAAGAGACTCGTCAGAAAATTGCTCATATAGAGCATGAGTTATATTACTTACATATCTCTCTTGCTAATTCGTCACCTGATTTTGATTCTATAGACAGAATTTCATGGAATAGAGTCCTCAAAGCTTCTTCGATTCATTGCTCAGTTCTAAAAAAGAAATTTAGTACACTTTGTAATAATTCTTTCGCTAACAATTCCAACAATTTACCTACTGTTAATCAAAATGCTGTCGTCAATCTTTCTAGTGTCGCTTTAAATAATAATCAGCTTAATGCTCTCTAATTAAACAACAATTTCTCAGTATCTGCCTCTCCTTCGTTACCCCGTCTGATTGCTCCTATTGAGCGTGCTTTTAAGCATAGCGCTATTTCTCCTTCTCAAAAAGAGTCGATTAGGCATCTCATTGCCAATACTGTCGATTTTAATTCTAATGTTTATAAGCCTAATCTTAATAGTTCAGTTAAACGTTGTCTTAAAAGTTTATGTTCTGATCAGAATTTGATCATAACTAAGGCTGACAAAGGTGGTCAGATTGTTGTTCTTGACAAGTCTACATATTTGGAAATATCCCAGAAATTAATTAATGATGGTCCCTATGTGGATATCCACAAAGACCCTTCCTCTAGTGAAATTGATACTATCAAATCTGCCATTAAGTCCACGCACATTATTCCTGCTATATTAAAGAGGTCTCTTATTCCTTCAGTTGCTCATTGTGCCAGGTTTTATGCTTTACCTAAGGTTCATAAACCTGACATTCCTTTTAGACCCATTGTCTCCAATATCGGTACGGCTTCTTATAAACTTGCAAAATATCTTGTTTCCATATTTTCTCCTCTTTCAAGCGGTAATTCTTTCACTGTTAAAAATTCTTTTGATTTTGTTAAGAAACTTCACAGTTTTAAGCCACAAGGCCACATGATGGTTTCTTTTGATGTTTCATCATTATTTACTAATGTTCCTGTCGAAGGAGCTTTAGATTGCCTGAAGAAAAGGCTCTGTGAATTTCATTTTTCTTTTTTCGAAATCCAGGAGCTCATTCATCTTACTCGTGTTTGCTTGTCTCAAAACACTTTTGTATTTAACGGGAATTTCTTTCGTATGACTGACGGTTTGGCTATGGGTAACCCTCTTAGTCCGATTTTATGTGATTTTTACATGCACTATTTTGAAATAAAATTGTTTGAAGTCTTAAAATTTCAGTTTTATGTTCGTTACGTAGATGATGTTTTTGCTTTAATTGATGTGAATTCAGATATAAATTATATTCTCTCTGTTATGAATTCTATTGATTCTTACATTCAATTTACTTTTGAAGTTGAATCGAACAATCGCCTATCTTTTCTGGATGTCCTTGTTATTCGCGATGATGATAATTTTCAGACTACTGTCTTTCGTAAACTTTTTGCGGTCAGTCTTCCACCTCATAGATATTCTTCACATCCTCCTAACCAGAAAGTTGCGGCTTTTAAAACTTTTATTTTCCGGGCTTCCAATATTTGTTCAACTCCTCAGTTACTCAGTGATGAACTTAATTATCTTAAAGCTATTGCTGTTGATCGTGGTTATTCCCCTAATATTATAGATTCAGTTCATAGAAAATTGACAAAATCCACCCGATCTGAAAGAAAAAACTTTAATTCGAATTCCAATACTTTGGTTGTTTTGCCTTTTTTCCCAAAATCAGTCAGCAAGTTGCTAGAATTTTAAAAAGGTTCGATTTCAATGTTATTTTTTCTCCTGTTAATAAAATCGCCTTTTCAAATCTTAAGCATCCCATTGATCGCTTAGATAACTGGGGTATTTACCAAATTTCTTGCCAATGTGGCCTTTCTTATATTGGTCAGACTAAACGTGCTCTCAGATTTCGTTTAACGGAACATAAAAGGTATGTCAAAAATCAAGAGCTTAAACGCTCTTCCATTGCTCAACATTGTTGGTCTTTACAACATAATTTTAACTTTTCTTCAGCTACCATTATCCAAAAGTGTCCTTCCATTCTTGATCTTGATATTTGGGAAGCTTACCACATCATTAAAAATTCTCACTCCCTAGTCAATGACTTATCAAGTACGCCTTATTTTCCTAGCATTTGGAAATCTTTAATTTAATTTAAACCTTTTGTTTTTCTCTCGCTTTTTAGTTTTGTTTTGTTTATTCTCCGGTGGATGTCGCTACTTGTCCATCCAGTTGTTAGGCTGCTCTCTTCTCATTGGTTGCTCTCCTTTAGGCGGGATCGCTTCCGTAGCGGGTATATAAGCCTGCGTCTCTCTGTCTCTTTGCTCAGTTTTGCTTTTTCTAGCTCGCTGAGTTTTGCACTGATGAAGAATCTCCATAGTAGATTCGAAACGGCTGTTTGCTACCTTTTCTTACTTTATTTGTGCATTTATAATCGTTGGTTTTCTATCTTTAAACAAGGAAGGACATAAGAGGGGAGTTCAAATAGTTAAGGTCAGATGACCCTGTCGAGAACCACCAACCTTGGATTGGAATAAGGGAAAAGCTTTTCTCCGAAAGATCAAATTACATGTAGTGATCGAACAATGCCTATTTCCGGAATGTGTTTTTGTTTTCGCATTGGGGATAGCGCCTGGTAGTAATCTTAAAATGTCTCAAATGTAATGGATCTCCTATATATTTTTGAAACCATAATTTATTTTCTTACAAATTTACAATAATATTAATTCCAAATCACGTTACTGTTATTTAATTTTTTTGTGTGTGTAAAAAATAATGTAAGAATGCCTCATTAATAATAAAAATTTTAGGTGCCAAACGGCGCCTTTAAACCTTCCATGGCGCCCTTTTTGAAACCCCCTTTTATAGGTGCCTGACTGCGCCTTCAAACCTTCTGTGGCGCCCTACTATTAAAACATATTATAGAACCATTCAAACGCACTACAGTCGTTTCCACACTTTTTTCATTTTCTATCTATTTCTAAGGGTGAACAACAACTACTATAAGAAGGAAATAATCGTACATCTATCCCGGAATTCATTACAAGTCTGCTTTTGAATTTTTTTATTTCGGATGCATAAATTTTCTTCGAGATAGGAGTGGGGGAATAGAGGTAGTAAGAAGTCTAAAATTAAGTGCTTTTTTCATGTTTTGTAAGTGAATAATAACTTACATTGTAATTTTACATTTAAAATTAAGTTATTTTTTAATTACTTGTTATTACTAACAAAGCCTTTTTTTCCGGGCGCCTAACGGCGCCTTTAAACCTTATTTGGCGCCCTACTACATGAACATATTGGGAGGGGAGGCTCCCCCCTCCCCCCCCCCCTAAAGCTACGTCCCTGGTTATAATTTAGGTAGCTTTTTAATATAAGAAAAATATAATAATTTGAACGCCCTCTATCCACTTTAAGCTGTTATCTGATTTTGGATTTAAATTTACTTTTATTATTTTTTACTGTCATTAGTCTTCATAATAATACCTATAATAATTTTAAAAAATGTAATAATAAAAAAGATAATCGAATAAATCATATAAAATATATTGAAATTAATGAAAACTTGGTAAATATATTGGAAAGAATGTGGAAAAAAGTTTATAATGAAATATATATAAAATCAAGCAGCACGAGAAGAAAAAAAGGAAATTGGTACTTAAACAAATTCAAAACAGGGTCAATGAAATACAACAAAAACAAACATATATTTTTTTACTTAACGCTTTGAAGTTGCTTAATCACCAATAATTACAACTAATAATAACTCTCGCGTCATTTATTCCCATTTTATTTTTTGCGATATAAGTAAAACATTGCTATTCGAAAATAATTCTAGCATATGTAAAAAGCATACGTAGTGGAGCGTAATCGACTTAAATTCCTTGAGCAGATGATCAACCCTAACAAACCTCACCACCACCATTATTATTTGCGAAAACATCACCATTTGTGAAAAAGTAACATTTGTCTTAAAGTATGAGGGAATTTCTGCGAATAAATAAGGTGCAGATTTCTATCTTCAACTCAGTGGCTCAGGGGCAGCATAATTGTTTTAAATGTATTTCAAAAATAGCTTATGGGAAGGAAGGAGTTATGAATAACTGCTTGTAACTGTTCATGCGTGAAAGTCTAAAATTACAAATAAATAACCAGAGAAAATATTAATGAGCGATGTTTCTTATGGAAATTTGGTTTTAACCATCGAGATGAGATAACATGGAGAGAGTTACGGCAGCCTCTTTCTGACCCCAACATAAAATCACGTGACACCGGGGCGATTTTCTCCCGAAGTCGTTTGACCGCAGTTTCCGTCCATTGGATTTACATGGGGTTGCTTGCAAAACAATTTGACAGCTTTATTTTTTAAGTAATAATGTTGATATATTGCAGTGCATTCAGATGTAAATCAAAATATGTCAAAGGAGGAGGTATAACCTTCCATACACTCTTAAAACGAAAGAGCTGATTTGGCTTCTCATGAAACAGCTGTAATTTTTTCGATCATAAAAGAGTTGTTTTTCAAATGATTAAATCTTCATGATCTAAATTGGTTATGTAAATAGCTCAACTTCATTTAAATTGGTTAAAAATCGAGTTATTTCAACTCTTTTTTGAGAAGCTGCCTTTCAACATTGAGATGAGTGGATTTCAGCTCAACTTGAGCTATTTTGTGGCTGACTTTTTAAAAGAGTAGGAAAATCTTACATTTACTTTTTAAATTTATTTTATTTAAAATAATGATAAAAATTGGGATTTGAAACAGTGTTATTAATTGATAAAGATTGGTTTTTGCCTCGTAAATGAAGCATATCAGTTTTTTAAACAATTTTTTCTTACACTGATACATGCCTTTTATTTTGTGTAAAGTACATAAGTTTTAAATCACAATAACTTTATTATTTATTTAAATAATGAGAAGCTCCTGTTTTATATCTTGGCAACATTTTTTGCGCCAATTTGTAATTTTCCTCTCTTATGTAATTTGTTTATTTGTATTTATGACTGCTGTAAATCTTTCTCAAATTATTTGTAATGATCACATATAAGGGGCTGTGCATATATAACGTTATTATTTAAGGGGAGAGAGGGGGGGGGGGTCTGGCATATGATATCATAAGATATCTCTAGGTGGAGGGGGGTTTGCCTTTTGATATCGATATCATTTTGACTCAATCAAAATTGTCTCTTTTTATTTGTAACATGGTCTTTTTTGCAAAATAGTATATTATCTTTTTATAGTCTGTTGTCTATTTTTATAAATTCAAAGTTATTAAAATCCTTAAATTATTATAAAATTACCAAATTCTAAAATATGGTATACCCAGTATTTGACATTCCTATTAATCTTCATATGTGAAAATCTATATAATCACGGTTCGAGAAACCATGTGTGAAGTGTATTTGGAAATGAAGCTTGTGTTTACTAATAAATAAAAGAGAAAGAATGTTGCCCACTTGTTTTGTTGATAAGAATTTTTATCTGACCCTTCTCCCCCTCTCTTGCTCCGTTCGGGGGGGGGGGGTGGCAAATTCAATAAGACTTTATTACTGTTGAATGCATTATGTAACAAAAAGCTATTATAAAATACTTTTAAATAATAACTTTTTTTATTTTATTTGAATAAAGCGATATTTTATTAACTTCTCTTCATTTGCATCAATAAAGTATGCGAAAAATAAATTTAACCAGTTTTGTATATTACTCCAAACAAAAGAAAAAAAATTATATACATATATATAACCACTTTGATAATGATATCTTTACCGACGGGGGGGGGGGAGGATGATAACGTATGATATCGAAAGGGGGGGAGGGTTCCAAAATTACCATAAAGTTGATAACGTTATATTTGCACAGCCCCTAAGTAATGTTTGAAGATGCATTAAAAAAAAATAGCATTTCAAAATTTATTATTATTATTATTAAAGTTTTCTAGAATTATCATTACAAAAAAATATATATATATTTACTCGAATTTGGAAAAAAATAAGGAAACAATCTTAATTCTGTCGTCAAATTATCGTAATTTTCAGATAAAAACAATGATTTTTTTTATTTTTTCATAAAGAAAAAAAAAACTGTGGAAATTAATGCTTGAGTTAATTAATATGAAAAATATCTCTAAAAATATTAACGTAAATTTAAAATTTTCATTCATAATATTAAGATGATGTAAAGATAAGATTGTCTTAAATCACTGTTTTGAAATGCAGAGTTTTTAAATAGTGAAGACAAACAGTATTTTGCATATTTTTCATAGAATTTATTTTTCCTTTTTTAAATCTGTGATATAGCATCAAATATGAGCATATAAAATTCTTTTGATTAAAAATTAATTAGTGAAAAGGTTTGAGGAAGATGTTTCGTTGTGCATAGCACACAAACGTAAGATGAAGGATGATAACGTATGTTATCGAAAGTGGGGGAAGGAGGACTCCAAAATTTCTATAAAGTTGATAACGTTATATTTGCACAGCCACAAAGTAATTTTTTTCCCTAAGTAATACTCCTTGTATTATTTTCAAATATTTTAAAATGTTATTTGTTACATTATAAAAACGTGAAACAATAATTGTAATAAATGTAAGACAATTTATATTCATGAAATAATACATTAAAAATGTGTTTTTAGTGTATGCTTGCATATTGAAATATTCAATAAAGTACTTTTTTCATTATTTTTTTTCCTTGGATGTTTTTAAACTTATACTCGTATATGATCTTCGTGTACTTATAAGTTATACATATATAAAAAAGGAAAATTAACTTTTAATTTTATTTATTTTTGTGCTTGGTATTTATCGAATATTCTCTATTGAATGGAGATGATGGGGGGGGGGGGGGTATTTTTTCTTATGTCTGTCTTAGTTTTAACATAACTCAATATATGTTTGCCACAAAGCAAATTGGAATTTGATAAAAATCCGAATACTCTGAAATATTTAATTACATTTTATAAAGCATTTTCAAATTAAACTCAGAATGAAAACTTATATTCAAGTAAACATAGAGATTACAATATATATATATTAATATATTTCCCTAATTTATTGTCTTTAATTCCTTATCTTATAATTATAATTTATTTTTGGATATTTTTTTATAAAAGATTCCATTTCATCTTTTTTTTTTCTTTTTTTTCTCACTTGTAAAAGATAAAGATAGTCTTATTTTATAATGTTTATATGCATCTATATTAATCATTTAGCATCGATAATTTTACTGAGAATTAATTTCCCTGTGCCAAAGAGCGTGATACATCTCGACCCCACTTTTCAAGGCTACGGTGAACGGGGATGAGCTTCCACGTATTTCATATCGATGGTTTTAACTGGGGAACAGTTGCGAAGATATGACATACCCTGTAGTCTATCTGGGTAAAAGTATCTCAAAGTATTACGCAAGACCGAAAAAAAAACCCTATGGAAAACGCCAAACTTAGGCGTGGGCGTTGTGGATTCGCACTCAGGACCTACACCCAAAATAGTGTGTTATCGATTTTAAAAGTAAAATGTGAAAAAACTTCATTCGAAAAATCAAAGATGGCAGCACTAAACGGCTCTAGATTTTAGAGTGGCTTGATAGCATTTTGAAGCAGTGCCTGACTTAGGGCAGGGCCTTCGGGGCCCAGAGCCCCCAATTTTCAGGGGGCCCCAAATGCTGCTGGAGGGTTTTCAATTATTGCCCAAAATCAATACAACTGCTTAGAAAATCTACTGGAATTTTACATTTTATTCTACATTCTACTGTGTTCACATTTTATTTTTACAACATTGCATATTTTGGCTGAAACATCCGCATTTAATTACTTTATTAAAGTGAATATTTTCTTTTATATTTATCACTTTAAAAATATATTGTATTTTAATTTCTTATTTAATCATGTTCCTGTTCTTGGCAGATTATTTGGGGTTGGTGAGTGCAGCTCATAGACGGCAGAGTCACATATTATTTTAAATAATTATAGTTTGGTATTGTGAAAATTTTATGGTTAGTTGTTACATACTTTATCATTCTAGATATATAAACTTGCATAAGAAAAGATAATTATCACTACACAATTTATTATACTACGTCTACTTATTTAAATCTCATGATTGTGAAATAGTTATTTAAAAGTTAAATAAATGATTATCATATTTAATTTTTTAATTGGTATTTAAAAATGATTCAATCGTGAAGTCAGTCATGACTATCTTAATAAGTAATTTACTTGTAATTTACTTTTTTTTTGGGGGGGGGGTGAGGAGCTCAGTCTTTTTGTGAGCAACTTTCCAAGGGGGCCCCCTGTATGCATCTGTGCCCAGAGCCCCCAAATTTTTTAATCGGTCCCTGTTTTGAAGTACCACTAAAGAAAATTTAATATAATTTTTTTTTAATCCACTAATTAATAAAAGTTGAATTTACTTTCATATACAAAACTGAACCCAATTCCAGCGTAGATATCGGTATCGACAGACTTGGTACGGACTCAGGCTCAGGCTTACATTTATTTCTGCGTAATTAGGCGCAGTCGGAATTAAGAGGCCGTTCATAATTAATGTCACGCTTGAAAGGGGGGGGAGGAGGAGGGTTCATTAAATTGTGACAGTTTGTGACAAAAGGGTGGGAGGGGGGTAATAACAAATGTGACATCACACATTTTGGTTAAAATAAAAGCATTAAAATTCAGTAGATTAAATTATTAAGTATGAAGTTATTTTAAAATTAAAATATTTTGTGTTCATAAAAATAACGTTTAAAGCCAAATTCTATTTCAAATTCTCAAAAACTGTTTTCATTTGGTCTTTCATATTCGTATTTTAATACTTTTCTATATTATTTGTTGTTATTGTTGTTGTTGTAAATCATATTTCAGGCAAAATACGAATCATTTTTATTATTCAGGTCACAAATGTCATTATAACTTACAGTTAAAGTTTAAAAATAAAATTTGAAATGCGATCTAAAACGTAGTGCTTTGTTTCGGAACTGCAAGTATATGTTGACATAACATAGCGTGACATGGGACAAGAAAAAGGGGGGAGGGAGAGAGGGTAAAGTGAAGTGTGACACTTTGTGACAATGGGGGGGGGGGTCAAAAATATGGAAAAAATGCCTGACATCATTTATGGATGACCCCTTAACTATTATCAGGATACCGACAATATTTTTGTAAAAATTATAGTGTTATTATGTTATAGTAATCTAGATTACTTTTAAAAAATATATTTTTTTCTGTTCACATTAACTTTTTAATGAACCTACGTTTGAATATAATAATCTGAGAATCTAATTGAAAATTAATGCTTTTATTCTGTGTCCTGTGACTTGCGGAGATATAGTTTGAAATTTACAGTAAAAATTACGCAAAAATATGTTATGCAGTAAATCTTAATTGTTTGTAAAGATAAATAATTTTTTTTTTTCATAAAAATTGGTCTTATTTCATTTTTTTTTTTTTTTTTTTTTTTTTTTTTTTTATACGGGATGGATAGTGATCTGTGAAAATATAAACAGGGTGAGCTGGGTTAAGACAGCTTCCATTCCGATCTTCCTGGGCCAACATAACTTTCGTTCAGGCCATGCCGGGCCCGGACCTGAAAATGATGGCTCTTGCAGAGTGCAGACCTGAAGCTGATCGCATTTAAAAAACGCAGTGAAACAATCGAAGTTAAATGTGTTTTTTTTTTTTTTTTTTTTTTTTTTTTTTTTTTTAACCAAGAAGTATATTTTTTGTTATTAAATATATTAAATAAAAAATTTGTAACTACAAAAACATTTCACTTTACAGTGTAATGTATATTTAAATGTTACAGTGTCATGAAAACGATTTTTTTACGGGATAAACAACTTTGTTTACATTGATTTTATAAGAAATGTGAAATCTCTAACAGTGTAATTTTATTAATCTAGAAAAAAAAATTACAAAAAGAGCTATAACTGCCGATTTATAAAATTAGTTTTAAGGAGACTTATCTGGTGAAAGAAAAAGAAGTGGAATACCATGTTATCCTATGGGAAAAATACTCATACTTCTTGTTCAACAATATTTTATTTTCAGCACTTAGATAGGAAGTTCCTTTATCTCTCTGTAAGCTTAAAATATTTTAAAGTTAATTATGATGAGTGTTTTAAAATTCGTCCTAAAATTTCAAAAATTCCGAAAAGTACAAAAAAGTATCCTTTATTCGTTTCTAACTTATGACTGGAAAATGGTATAAAAATATGAAGCTTACAGAGGAATAAAATACATAAGGAATAATATAAACAATGAAAAATGCAGTTTCCAGAAAACGCAATCTTAAATTTTGATGTAGAACAAAAAATTATTCATAAAGTTTAAAAGTATAAAATCCACCATATTTGTAGGTGTTTATATATTTGTGTATATATTATATGTTATATATTTGTGAATATATTATATTTGTGCTTTACAATTTATTCTTTACCTTTGTGTGGTTCTTTAAATGTTCACTTCCGGTTTCAGAAAGTTAATTTTCGGTTTATATTTTTGACTACAACTTTGCTTCTTATTATGGCTTAACGGAAATTAAAGCATTTACGGAATCATAAATGTTTTAAAATTAATAATAATTTAATTTAAAAAAAAGGAATAGAGAATTTTCGCAAAGACAGTGATTTGAGGGTGAGCACATATCTTCACTAAAAAATAAAAACGGACGATTATACGGAGATTGTACTGGTAAAGGGGACTCCAGAACAATTCACTGTTTTTTAATGGAAAATTTTTCCTTTTTTTTTAAATTTGGGGGAATTTTTCTGTTAAAAAACAGTAAATTGTACTGGCGTATCGATTTCCAGTACAATCTCCACTATATCGTCTTTTTTTTTTTTTTTTTTTTTTTTTTAACAGCATTAATATTTGTAATTTATCAACTTACTGCCCAAAAGTTTTGTTTTGTGATATTTTATTCACAATACGAATGAAACATGTCCATTTCCATACCTACAAACCGGTTTTTTTTTTCTTTTCAATTATTTTCAAAATTACATTTTCTCAGACGAGCTTTCTATGAAACAGACCAAACATTCTAATTCAAAATCGGAAGTAAAAAATTATAATTTTATTTTTATATTTCTTAGCGTAATATTGCAAATAATAATAATAATTCAGAATCTCTCTTTAAATCTGTCTATCGATCTACATGTATATTTACAATGAAAGACAATTAATTTCTAAAACATATTTTTATTTAGTTTACAGAACAATTAATTTGATAACAGCAGAAAAATGTAATTTAAACCAAATTCAACAATAAATATTTTTTCTAATTAGTAATGATATAAGCGAAAATGAAATTCATATGAACTTAAGGAGAAAAGAATAAAATATGGTTTTGTTTTTTGTTTTTTGCTCCTGAAAGATTTTGTTTGGTAAGAAACTTATATTTGTTTAAGAGATTGTAACTCATTCTAATAATGAATTTAAAATTTAAAACAGCTATTTCTCTTTTTAAAAAATTCTCCATATTCATAAAAACATTGTGGCAGAAAATTGACATTTCTTTTTAGGACAAACTTTATTAACATTAATTCTTCCTGCAGAAATGATCTCTAAAATAAACTAGTCGCATATGACATTCCCAAAATTTTCTTCTACTTTATACATGTTAATACTTCCAGAGAAATTAAGCATATCAGATTCGCCGGTTAGGAGATTTAAAACAAAGTCTAATCATCAACAACTTATGTCATGTTCTAACTGAATCTGAAATTTGATGAAAATCCGTACGTTCGTTTTTACGATAGAATCGTTGCAGAAATCGTAAAAAAAGTCAGGGTAGAAGCTCCATCTGTTGAGCTATTTACTACAAAATCTAAGTAATACCAATACCCGATATAAATATAGGGAATTAACTTAATCTGAAGTTTGGTGAAAATTCGTGCATTAGTTCCTGAGATAGAGCTATTGCGAAAAACAGGAATTCCGCATAACAGCACTACATACTGGGCGATTTACACCAACAACTAATCAGCACCATACTATACCAAGGACTAACGGAAACTGAAGTTTTATAAATATCCGTTCACTAGTTCTTGAGATATGGCTATTACAGAAATCGTGAAAAAAGCAGCAAAAGCAGAGCCACCTGTTTGGTGATAAGCACTAAAAATTAAGCAGCTCAAGTTTTTATCAAAGTCTATCTAAATCTAAAGTTTTGTGAAATTCCGTGCATTAGTTCCTAAGATTGAGCACCCAAAATTTTTTTGTCACATACAGAGTGACAGTGACAGATAGATTCACAGACAAACATGTTTTTGGGGTTCTCTGACCCTTAAAACGAGTAAATCTGTCAAAAACCGAAATTCGAAAATTTTCACGATTTCAATATTAACTTCTCATAAAATAGATGAAAGTAAAACAAGTAAGAAAAATCATGCGTTAAGCATAGATTATGAAACACTTTCTAACGCTCCCTGAAATTTTTGACAAAACTTTGTTATTTAGGGAAATAAGATGCTATTGTCCATAGTCAATTATGTATTAAAATACTTTTGAACAGCCCTGTATTTTATCCGTCGGTTGATATGATACAAAATAATGGGAAAATTTATATTAGCAAGAAAATGTCTAACTGGCTGAAATTTCTCTTGCAGCACTTTATTCTAATAGATGGAAAATACTTCAATACTTTCGTTCAGCCCTGTAATTTATCCAGTATCTTTACTACACGCCAGTATTTTGTTAAAACTGAGTCCAAACAAACACATTCTTAAAGCTACTTAAATCGCATTTTCAGAAATTATCACATATGGGTGACCATATAGCTAATTCTTTGCGTGACCCTGTATATCATTTTATCTGGATTCTACAAACATTTCTTAGTAAACTGAAAGCAGTTCAACGTAAAAATGCACAACTACCACCTTAAAGTTAATTACTCTCATATTCAGTAACCTTTATGAGCTCTTTTATGTAACCCTGTATATCAACTATTACATTTATATACACCATATAATTTGCAGACATTTTGTAAAACTTAAATAAATAAACTAATAATAATAAACTGTAAATAAACTAATCATAAGGTGGTCTGGTGTAATTACGCCAGTTGGAGTAATAACGCCAAGTGCTAATATTATGCATAATTATGAAATAATCTGGTAAATGACACCCATGTGATCTGCGCAGAAGGGTTTTGAGTCATGTAAATCGCAAAAAACAGCTTCAAGTAAATTTGTTTCATTTTTAGGTCTTATTGTTTTTACAAGCAACTAAAATTAACGCTTGATCTAAAATTTGCGAGATAAGTTTCGTGATGTGAAGACCATTTTTTTTATCCGGAAATACTTTGTTAATTACATAAATTTGTAGTACATTTCATGGACTTTCAAAATGTTGTTGAAGATTTTGGATATCTTCTCGACATAATTTGTAATTTAAAATGTACAGCGCAATATTTATAACGGGGTAATAACGCCAATCTTTGGCATTAATATCCCGGTTGATTCCCTACAGTGGCCGAGCTACATCCTAAATACTGATTCAAATAAACACAATTAAAACTGTGCAATGTTTCTAATAATTCTATTTAGGCGGTCCTTTTTAAGCAAAAAGAAGCTCACGGTCTGATATTCTTTTGCCTCATACTCCCTCCCCCCCACACACACACCACACCTTTATTTTTCTTACACTTTCACAAAAAATTGAACATTTTCAATAGCTTAGAATGCAATTTGTCAATTTCTAAGTTTGTAATTTTTAGAATTGGGCAATCTACGTGCCATTATTCCATCTTATTTCATAGTTTTGTTTGCATGGCGTTATTACCCATATAGGTGGGTAATAACGCCAAATAGCATTGGTCAAGAAATCACGCCATTACGTTTTATGAATACATATCTGTTAAATTATTTTTTTTTATATAGATAGTCAATGTGTTGCTGTATCAAATCATATATTTGTTTGAAAAATACAATCTAAAACTGAGCCGTGAAAATTGGTAGAACCTTAACGTGGCGTTATTACCCCAGGGTACCTTAGTAGAAACTTCATTTTCAATAGGATTCGTGCTAAGATAAACATCAATAACATAAAAATTTCAGAGCAATCCGAGTATATTTACGGGAGTTAGAGCTCAGCCAGACGGCCAGACAAACCGAATGCATAAACACTTTTCCACTTTGTTGGAAAGTGTTAATAATAAAAAGAGTGATTAATTTTCCTTTGTTCCCTCCCCTTTGATCGACCGACTTTAGCGCTATTTTGTGAAAAATGTTTTATATAAAAGTATTTTTTTGTCTTTATATAAAAAAAGAGAAACGCTGTTGCATTTTTCGCAGTCTAAATAAGAATCTATGCAAATTTCGTAAATTTACGAATAAAAATGACTTCATAATTGTGTCAGGAAGTAGCAAATTTTTATTTGAGAAGTCTCATTTACAACTCACATATTACACCCTGAATCTTAATTTAATCTGTATTACAAATAATCTATTATTTCGGAGAATCGTAACGCTGAGTAAATAGTGGAAAACTCTTCACTCTGTAAGAAAGCAGTTCAAATTTGTATGTTTTTTAAGCAAAACAATTTTAGCTGTTAAGAAATTAATCGAGAAACTGTAATTCGCATGCATGCGTTAGAATATCAGTAAACTGTTTCATATATTTAGATGTTATCTTTTTGTAAAATTATATTGGGTGAGTGCAAAAGTTCATGCAGAGTTTGAGAGTAAAAGTCACACAGTTATTAGGCAAACAAAGTTCTTTATTCAATCAATGATATATGATCCATCGTTTTCTATAATCTGTTTCCAACTTTCTGTCATCATACAGATGCTCGGATCATAAAATTTGCTTGGTTTAGATTCGAAGAACGAAGACACGACGTTTTGTAAGACATCCAAAGAGTCAAGTTTTTTTTCCCATTTAAATGATTTTGCAATGATCGGAACAAATGATAATCAGGTGGTGCAATATCTGAGGAATACTGTGGATGAGTTAGTATATCCCATTTTAGGCTGTTCTGTTTGCGCGACGTCTGTTTCGAAAAGTGTGGTCTGGCGTCGTCATGATGAAAGACTACACACTTACTATTTGGCAAAGTCGGACGTTTCTGTTTGATTTCTCGATTCAGACTGGTTAATTGGTGACAGTACTTGACTGAATCAATCGTTTGGCCAGCGAGGAAAGACTCAAAATAAATTATGCCATTGAAATCCCACCAAACACAGAGCATCACCTTCATCGGAGGAAAACTGGCCTTTGCCATTACGGTATCATGCTCACATTGTTGAACATTGTTGTAATGGATCCATTTCTCATCGCCTGTCACTAATCGATCCAAAAACGACTCATTTTTGAGCCGCCCGAGTAAAGAAACTTCAACAGAAATTCGTTCGATTTTGTTTCTCTCGATCAGCAAATGGGACACCCATATATCGTGCTTAAAATCGAATCTTATGTTTTTTAAACGCCGAAAAGTGGTTGATCGGTGACTGTTAAGTGCTGTAGCAACTTCTTCTGTTGAAATTCGAGGAGTATTTTTAACTAAAGTACGCACAATATCGACATCAATGTGTGAAGGTCGGTCGAATTGTGGTTCGTCTTCAGGGTTAAACTCTTCGCATCAAAATATCTCAAACCATTTTTCCACAGTTCGTTTAGTTGTTGCTTGATCTGATAAACCTCTTAATTGTTTTTTACGGCTTCTGCAACTTTTATTCCGTTCCGAAACTCGTAAAGCATAACATGCCGTAAATGCACCTTTCCGGCACTCATTTTGAAAGTAAATTTTCTCTAAACAGTTCGTATACACACAATTTTTTTTGTTTGAAATGAAAGCTGCACACGTCACCTTTCCAGCGATCTGCCTTACGTAAATGGCAGTATTAATGACAACCCTTTACGCCGCTTCTAAAGACATCTATTGCACCTCCGCACGAACTCTTGCACTCATCCAATAGATTATAAGTATTTTTTGTAATCATTAGATTACATTTAAAGATTTTGATTTTCTATAAATTAAATTCTATTCATCTAATCATGCTGAAATTAATATTTGTATATTAATTGTTCATTGTTATCATTATAGTGTGTGAAATGATGTTACTATGATCGATGCCTAGCACAAGATTTTTATTGCTAATTTTTCAGCTCATTAATTATCTAATATCTGCACATATACCAGCATGCTTGTGCACTTTAATAGAAAATGTAACATAGTTGGTAATACATGTTTGCTTTTCAATTATGATTCCCTCATTTACTTGTTTGTTAATAATTCCATTTTAATAAACACTTATCCCACCTGCATCATATACATAAGAAGGAAAATGCAGTGTAATGCAAGGTGATAGAAAATTTACGTTGGTTTATTGAATATTTTCATATATTTAAAATTCAGACTGAAATTAATACTAGAAGAAAACATATACTGTTAATGTTTTTTTTTGCAAATATACAGAAGAAAAGCGAAACTCTCTATAAATTTACATTAGTTCTCGGTTAAATGTATTCGATTGAGTTTCTGGGACATCATTTTACACACATTTCCCTTATGTTATATTTTATTCCCTGTCGTGATTTCCATGTCTTTATTGAAAGATATTTTTGTCTTTGTTAAATATTGTAATTCAAAATACACATTTAGAAAAGATTTCTGCAATGTTATTGAAAATATTTAAAAAAAAAGTTTAAAGATTTCTTTAAAACAGAATAATTTAGAAAGGGAAAAATCATCTTATCAGATTCAGTGGGGATTTTCCCCGCTGAATCACATAAGACATAGTTTATACTCAACAGCAGTAGCTTCTATAGCTCAGCCAGTAAGGTATTTACTCACTGTCAAGAGATTTCGGGTTCAAATCACAGCACGGCCGGTTTGTTTGTTTGTTTGTATGTATGTCAGCCAAGTATCTACGCTGTGGTATATAGGCCCTAAGGGGTGGGGTGGCCTCCGTGGGGGTCTTTCTAAGGGAACCTAACCCATATTTACGCAAGTTTCGAAGAAAACCACGGAAAACTCCGAACGGTTAGGCCGATGTCGCGATTGGGTTCGAACCCAGCACCCATCGTCTACCAGTTTGAGGTCAGAACCTCTCGACCACTGGTGGGGCCCACAGTACGGCCGGAAACAAATTGTGTTGAAGTTAAATGATACAGCAGTATACTTTCACTTGGAAAATTCAAGTTCTTTTAAACTCACTGTAGGTTGATCGATTCGCTAATTTAAAAAAAAATTAAATTAAATTATCATCATTAAATTTACAGAGTTGAGTTTTCTGTATTTTAACGATCTTAATTTACAGAATCTCTTGGAAATTTACCGGAATACTTCTCTGATATTTAACAGAATCTCTGTAATTTATAAAAAATTACTCTTCGTAAACTAACTTTTCAAAAAATCGCGTATTTTTGAACAGTAGTTTATTTCCTGATTTTTTTTTCGGGCTGCATCTCGATAAATTTTGTTCTGTGAAATTACAGATAATCTATGGGTTATCCATTTTTTTAGGTTTTATGTAAAATGACAGATATTAGAAAAACGAGAATATAACCATTAAATAGCAGAAAAGTTATTCGGTAAATTTATAAGAGCCACTGTAAATGATCATTATTAAAAATGCAAAAGACTCTGCAAACTTATTTTTAATGATTATAATTTAATTTAGTTTTCAAAATTAGAGAATCGCCCAATCTTCAGTGAACTCAAAGAATTTGAAAGTTTTGAATAGCATTTAATTTTTACACAATTCGTTCCAAGCCGTATTGGGTTTGAACCCGAGACTTGTTGACAGTGGGATTACATCTTACTGATTGAGCCATAGAAGCTATTGATGTTGAGAACAAAGTATATCTTTATAATTCAGCGGGAAAAATCTATTATACTTATGCTTTTCAAAGATTTCGTTTCAAATATATTCGTTCGAAAATTCGTAAACGGTTTATTTTAATTTATTTTTAAACCGATACATAATACCTATTTTTTTATAATCAATTTTATTTTTTTTAACTTATTTAAGCAATAAATTAAAATCAATGGATATTTTTATTTAAAAAATTGAATATAATTAATTTTCCCAGAACAATAATGTTAAAAATTCGAAAGTCGCACAATATTTAGTTTTTAATGCTCTAATAAAAAACCTCAAAAAAAAAAAAAAAAAAAAAAAAAAAAAAGAAGAAAAATTTTAAGAAATAAGAGAAAAATGAACAGAAAAATACAATTTTTTATTTGAAAGTGATTTTTTTTTTTTTTTTTTTTTTTTTTACATTTTTATAAGTTTATTCATTTTGCATAATATGTTTTTACAGATTAATGTATTTTTATGGCGTATTTAAATCGAAATATTAATGTAATTGAAGTTAAGAACAGATACAGTGCAGAATTTACCTTGTTTACTAATGTAAAAATTAAAATTCATATAACTGTATTTAAATTACTTAAAAGGTGCATAATAAAACGTATAAAAAATTCCTGTCTGCTTGGCCTACATGCGGAGGTAGATTTCGAAGAGTTTTCATTTCAATAACAAAAAAATAAAATATGATTAGCGATAAACCTAGCTTAACTACTTTATTTGGCCGCTTTTGAAAATTTTTTTAATTTCATTTTTCTGTAAGAACTGATTTTATCAAAATCATCTTAAACGAAATTCGGCTCAAATGCCCATTTTGAAAACATATTTTGAAATATATTCTTATTTTATTAAAAAATCGACCAATACGCACATTATATAATTCCTAAATAAACAACAACAAAAAAAAAAAAAAACTGTTAATTGAATGCATTTGAGATCAAAATTGAATTTAAAAATGAGTCGTGAAATAATCAATTTGTTATTTGAATACATCCACAATTCTTTAATCAAGATCGCTTTAGGAAATTTTGTGCGAAGTGCCCACTTGGACAGCTTTTTTTAAATATATATTTAGCCTTTATCAAAAAACTGACCAATACGGCCTATTACACATTTCCTAAATAACAAATAACTGTCAATTGAATGCGTTTGAGAGCAAAATTGAATTTAAAAATGAGTCATAAAATAACCAATTTGTTATTTCCTCATCTTTGTCATCATTTGTGCATCCTCAATTCTTTAATCATGATCGCTTTGGGAAATTTCTTTTTTGCGAAGTGCTCACTTTGACAGCTTTTAAAAAAATATATTTAGCCTTTATCAAAAAATTGATGAATATACACATTATATGGGTTCTAAATAACAAAAAAACTGTCAATTAAATGCATTTGAGATCAAAATGGAATATAAAAATGAGTCAAAATTTAACCAATTTGTTATTTGAATACATCCACAATTCTTTAATCAAGATCGCTTTAGGAAATTTTGTGCGAAGTGCCCACTTTGACAGCTTTTTTTTTTAAATATATATTTAGCCTTTATAAAAAAAACAGACTAATATGGCCCATTACACAATTCCTAAATAGCAAATAACTGTCAATTGAATGCATTTGAGATCAAAGTTGAATTTAAAAATGAGTCATAAAATAACCAATTTGTTATTTGAATACATCCTCAATTCTTTAATCATGATCGCTTTGGGAAATTTTTTTTGCGAAGTGCCCACTTTGGCAGCTTTTTAAAAAATATATTTAGCCTTTATCAAAAAATTGATGAATACACACATTATATGGGTTTTAAATAACAAAAAACTGTCAGTTGAATGCGTTTGAGATCAAAATTGAATTTAAAAATGAGTCAAAAATTAACCAATTTGTTATTTGAATACATCCACAATTCTTTAATCAAGATCGCTTTAGGAAATTTTGTTCGTAGTGCCCACTTTGACAGCTTTTTTTTTTTTTTAAATATATATTTAGCCTTTATCAAAAAACAGACCAATGTGGCCCATTACACAGTTCCTAAATAACAAATAACTGTCAATTGAATGCGTTTGAGATCAAAATTGAATTTAAAAATGTCTCAGAAAAAACGCAATTTGTTATACTTCCTCAATTTTTCAATCACTATTACTTCGGAAAATTCTGTTCAAAATACCCTTTTTAGCAGCCTTTTTTGAAATATATTCTGTCATTATCAAAACACTGGCTAATACGTCGCATTATATAGTTTCTAAATAAGATGATCTGCCATGTGGATGCGTTTAAAATCAAAAATGAATTAAAAAATGAGTCAGAATATCAACAGTTTGAATTTGAGGTTTTTTCTCCAACTCCTGTTTTTGTTTAATTTGTTTTTGCTATAAGAATTCGTCCTATGAAAAACTTTTTAGTATAAAAGTTGTAGATATTATTGAGAAGATGTAAAATAAATTTAATTAGATTTGATTGCTTAAGAATTGAGTTAGTTATGTGGATTTTTTCCTTTTTCCTCCCCCCTTTTTCTTTTGGTTTTTAATTTTTTATCGGTAAAAGTTGGTCCTATCAAAAACTTGTAAATGCAAAAGTTTTAGATAATGTTGAGTACATTTGTGAAAAATTTATTTCGATTTGATGTCTTGAGAATTGACGAAGTTATGATTTTTTTTTCTCCCCAAAACCCTGTTTTTTCGCCCCCTTGAGCCCATTTTTAACTTTATCAAAATCTGTCATGCATAAACTTTTAGCCCATTTTTAAAAAGTAATATAAGCTTCAAACTGATTCGATATCTATTTTAATTAAGAAGTTATCGCGTTCTTCGGTTTTCACAAAAACCCTCCCTATTTCCACTCCGTTGGTCCGATTTTGCCCATTAACGAACTCGACCGAGATTTTATGCCCCTTGATTTTATGTAAAAGTTTGAAGAAGATCTGAGCATAATTATGGAAGTTATCGGGTCTAGAAGAAATTTAAATAGATAGATAGATAGATAAACTTTTTTATTGATGGTAATTTTGGGGTCTAGGAGTCATGATCGGTGTAGATCTGCAAAAATTTTTCAGAAATTCCAACATGGGAGAGAATGCAATAGGTAGTATTTCATACGAAATCTACCTAAAACTTAAAAAAAAAAAAAAAAATACTGTGTAATAATGATAGATTTGAAATAATGTTACTCAATTTACCTTTAATATTACCAAGCTTCTGGATTATGGTGAAAGAAACTACAGAGTGATTGTCGATAAATAATTGCCTTACTCGATGATTTTTGCCTTACTAAATTAGTCTAAGTTAAAAAAAAAAAATACTATTTTTTTTCCTTAATAGTTCTAATTATATTGCAAAAGAATTGTAAAATTGTGTACTTTGAAGTTGTAACAAAGATACAAATATTTTTAAATAAAGACAGGCTAATCCCTTCAGGGAATTTTATATATAAATTAAGGAAAATGTCTGTAAAATGATGAATGAGAAAATCAATCAAATTCATTTAACCTAGAACTAGTGTAAATTTATGGAGAGCTTCTCTTTTTTTCTGTGTTTTTCCCCTCCAGAAATTTTAACATCGAAGTGTGTTTGGCTTTCATTTTACCTGTCATAGCTGTCATCTACCGTTGATTCGTAGGGGTCCTTAAAGGACCGTATGAGGTCTGTAGTCACAAGTGGAATGAATACAGATTTTTCTAAAGAAAAGCTTTTCCTACGGCAATATAATGATTTGTATGGTTTCGTATTCGGTATACCGACAAAGGCAGGCATAAACGACAAAGACATCTGCCGATTCATATCTATTACTTTTCTTCTATTTCTTTAAATGATGAGAACAAAGAGACTTGAGGACTTGTAGTATTTCTGCATGGAATAATGCTCGTACAAACAATAAATGTTACACATCTTAAAATATTTTTATGAACAAATTATTACTAAGCGGTAACAATCATTTTCCCTCTTGCTTATTACATTTCAACATTTCCTCGCTCTAGACCAGGTATGTCAAACACGAGGCCCGCGGGACACTTGTGTCCCGCCGAGCAATTTTGAGTAGCCCCCCAACCCTCTGGCATTATTTGAGATTTTTACACAGTTTCATGAATATTCGCACGCATAATAAAAAAAGGATGGGGTTTCTGAAAAAAGAATTTTCCTGTTTACATTTTACAAATAATTTAATATTTGATTCATCATAAATTATATATTGTACGTAGCATTAAAAATATTGCTTATTTAGCAATAATGTTTTTATTAAAAACTTGGTCTTGTAAATCACACAATTTATAAATGAGCTTCGAATCTTTTTGTTTTTCCGCAGACAGACTGTTTTTCACCTAAACATAAAGAAATTCTGATTTATTCATAGTTACATAGACAAAATATCTCCAAGTAGACTGGCGTCTGCCTACTTCCGTACGGCCTACTTAAGTCAGAGGAAAAAATTAACTTTGTGGCTCCGTGTCATTTCCCACTATCCAAATTAATTTTCGATAGTTAGGCTACTGGTGAAGAATTTAAGGTTCATATATTGTAATTCACATATATATATTGTAATAATTCAGATTATTGAAAAAAACTGTGATAAAATTAAATCTTACGAAAATAGATCACTTGATATTTTATTTATTTTTCGCATTCATACTTTAATGTTCTCATCAAAAGTTCCAAAACTTTTATTGGAAGTTATTTCAGATTTATTAATGAGAAAAATGTTATGATCAATAGGGAAATTTTGAGGGAATATTTGAATATCAATAGTTGTATGTTATAAAAAGAATTTGTACTGCAGCAGTAAATTGTATTAGGTGTTTGTTCTCTATCAAATCCAGTTTATATTTTCCAGTGCATTTTCTGTTATGAAACATATAGTGCTTTCTTAAAACATTTAATGATTTTTAAAATTAAGATCGACATTTTTTTTATCAATATGAGTAAAGATCGTTCAAATGAAAAGCATTGAAGATTTCAAGAAAGATGGAAATTGCAATATTTTTACATTCAAAACAAAAACAAAGTGTTATGTTTAATGTAAAGAAACTTTATTGCAGTTTGAAAAGAGTATAATGTTAAAATATATTACGACACCAACCATAAAGTAATTTATGAAAAATATATTGACAAACTTAGAGAAGATAAATTGTGTTGAAACTTCAAAACCAACAAAATACATTTACTAAGCAAAATGAGGATAATACAGCGGCTGTAAAAACAAGTTATATATTGCCACATTTAATTGCAAGCAAATCAAAACATTCACAGAAGGGGAATTTGCTTACGAATGCATACTTGAAACAGTGGAAGTAATGTGTTTGGAGCAAATAAAAAATTCAAAAATATTTGTTGAACGCGAAATACAGTTGCAAATCGTATTGATGATATAGCTTAGAAATTAAGAAAACAACCGAAATCTGTAATTATAAGCATTTGGAACCTATTCTATCGCAATTGACGAAAGTATGCATGTGTGGGATACCGCTCTAATTGGCAATTTCCATTCGTGGATGCGACTTGAATTTAAAAGTAAGTGAAGAGCTTCTAGAAATTATATCGATGCATGATAGCACCACCGGAAAAGATATTTTCGACTCTCTTATGAACAGGTTGAATGAATACAATTTGTCTCTAAAAAATCTTGTTTGCATTACAACTCATGGTGCTTCTGCCATGGCTGGTGCCATTAAAGGAGCTGTTACAAAACTAAAAAAGAAACGCAAACAACAGGATAATACATATTTCTATCATTTCCATTGAAATATTCATCAGCAAACGTTGTGTTCGAAAGTTCTAAACATTGGACACGCACTTAAAAATGTTAGCAAATTCATTAATTATATTCGTTCTTACGGACTGAACAACCGCCAATTCATTTCATTTCTTGAAAATGTAGGTAGTGAATGTGCCGACCTACCTTATTGCAACAGAATTTTGATGGCTTTCCGGTCATAAAGTTTTAAAGGGATTCTTCGAATTGCTAGAAGAAATCACTATTTTTCTGAAATCGAAAAATTATGAGTGCACTACATTAAAAGATAAACAATGAATCAAAGAACTCGCTTTTGCAGTTGACATTACAAATCATCCCAGTCAATTTAATCTTAAACTTCAAGGTAAATTCCATCTTATTACCACGTTATATGATAATATTCATGTATTCAGACAAAAGTTAGTTCTTTGAGAAAAAAAAATTAGAAAAGAAAATTTATCACATTTTGAATGCTGCCAGAAAATATTTGAAAAATCACCGGAATTTAAGTTTTCAGAATATGTTGATCAGATTAAGTTACTATAAAAGGAATTCGAAAGGAGATTTTTAGATTGAAAAAAAAATGTGAAAAGGAATTCCTTCTATTTGCTTCTAGTCCGGGAGCCGACCGTCGATTTTCCTATGTATTGAGTACAAGGACCGAACATACATCAAAATGTAGGTTTCAATGTGCACATTAAGAATATCACTGGCTGCCAGGTCCTATCCTGCTGGAACCCAAGGCAGCCGCACTTTTATGACGTCAATTTTGAGTGTTTACCTATGTATCGAGTACAAGGACCAGACATAAATCAACATGTAGGTCTCAATGTGCACATTAAGAATATCACTGGCTGACACATACATCAACATGTAGATTTCAATGTGCACATTAAGAATATCATTCGCTGCCAGGTCCTATCCTGCCGGAACCCGGTGGCAGCCGCACTTTTATGACGTCCATTTTGAGTGTTTGCCTATGTATCGAGTACAAGGACCGGACATACATCAAAATGTAGGTTTCAGTGTGCACATTAAGAATATCACTGGCTGCCACATACATCAAAATGTAGATTTCAATGTGCACATTAAGAATATCGCTCGCTGCCAAGTCCTATCCTGCCGGAACCCGGTGGCAGCCGCACTTTTATGACGTCAATTTTGAGTGTTTGCCTATGTATCGAGTACAAGGACCGGACATACATCAAAATGTATGTTTCAGTGTGCACATTAAGAATATCACTGGCTGCCACATACATAAAAATGTAGATTTCAATGTGCACATTAAGAATATCACTCGCTGCCAAGTCCTATCCTGCCGGAACCCGGTGGCAGCCCCACTTTTATGAGGTCAATTTTGAGTGTTTGCCTATGTATCGAGTACAAGGACCGGACATACATCAAAATGTAGGTCTCAATGTGCACATTAAGAATATCACTGGCTGCCAGGTCCTATCCTGCCGGAACCCGGTGGCAGCCGCACTTTTATGACGTCAATTTTGTGTGTTTGCCTATGTATCAAGTACAAGGAACGGACATACATCAAAATCTAGGTCTCAGTGTGCACATTAAGAATATCACTGGCTGCCAGGTCCTATCCTGGCGGAACCCGGTGGCAGCTGTACTTTTATGACGTCAATTTCTTTTGAGCGTTTGCCTGTGTATCGAGTACAAGGACCGGACATACATCAAAATGTAGATTTCAATGTGCACATTAAGAATATCACTGGCTGCCGGGTCCTATCCTGCCGGAACCCGGTGGCAGCCGCACTTTTATGACGTCAATTTTGAATGTTTGCCTATGTATCGAGTACAAGGAAAGGACATACATCAAAATGTAGGTCTCAGTATGCACATTAAGAATATCACTGGCTGCCAGGTCCTATCCTGGCGGAATCCGGTGGCAGCTGCACTTTTATGACGTCAATTTTGAGTGTTTGCCTGTGTATCGAGTACAAGGACCGGACATACATCAAAATGTAGGTTTCAATGTGCACATTAAGAATATCACTGGCTGCCAGGTCCTATCCTGGCGGAATCCGGTGGCAGCCGCACTTTTATGACATCAATTTTGAATGGCTACCTATGTATCGAATTTAAGGATCATATATAAATAAATAGGAAGGTTTAAAAGTGCACATTAATAATATCATGATCTGCCATGTCTAATTCTGCCGGAACCAGGATGGCAGACTCCTTTTTTTCCTCAATTTTGAATGTTTACCTATGTATCGGACCTGGCAGACAGTGATATTATTAATATGCAGATTGAAACCTACATTTTGATGTATGCCCGGTCCTTGTACTCGATACATAGGCAAACACTCAATATTGACGTCATAAATGTGCGGCTGCCACCGGGTTCCTACATGGTTGGACCTGGCAGCCAGTGATATTCTTAATGTTCACATTGAGACCTACATTTTGATGTATGTCCGGTCCTTGTAATCGATACATAGGGAAACACTCAAACTTGACGTCATAAATGTGCGGCTGCCACCGGGTTCCTACATGGTTGGACCTGCAGCCAGTGATATTCTTAATGTGCACATTGAGACCTACATTTTGATGTATGTCCGGTCCTTGTACTCGATACATAGGCAAACACTCAAAATTGACGTAATAAAAGTGCAGCTGCCACCGGGTTCCGGCAGGATAGGACCTGGCAGACATTGATATTCTTAATATGCACATTGAGTCCTACATTTTGATGTATGTCCGGTCCTTGTACTCGATACATAGGCAAACACTCAAAATTGACGTCATAAAAGTGCGGTTGCCACCGGGTTCCGGCAGGATAGGATCTGGCAGTCAGTGATATTCTTAATGTGCACATTGAAATCTACATTTTGATGTATGTGGCACCCAGTGATATTCTTAATTTGCACACTGAAATCTACATTTTGATGTATGTCCGGTCCTTGTACTCGATACATAGTAAACACTCAAAATTGACGTCATAAAAGTGCGGCTGCCTTGGGTTCCGGCAGGATAGGACCTGGCAGCCAGTGATATTCTTTATGTGCACATTGAAACCTACATTTTGATGTATGTCCGGTACTTGTACTCGATACATAGGAAAATCGACGGTCGGCTCCCGGACTATCCCTTTTTTCACTTGATGTTGAAGCTGTTGATCAGAATTTACAGATAGAGTTAATAGAAATTCAGTGTGATAGTATGTTAAATCAAAAATATATAGATGTAGGAATGCCAGATTTCTATAATTATTTATCAGCAGTCGAGGGGGGACGCCGGGGGACGGCGTCCCCCCACTTTTTTACTTTCTTCAAGCGTCCCCTTACTTTTTTATCGCAAGGGAGACGCTAAGGACGCGAGGGGACGCAAATATTCCTGATTCATTAAATGATTTTAAAAAAATAAAAATAAATAAAAAAATAACAAACACATAAAAAAACAAATTACCAGTTATGAAATACCGCGCTAACATCCGTTTTTTCAAAGGCATACATTAGTTTTACTCGGAAGTCTATTATCCCCTTCTTTTTTCCTAACAGAAAGAACACACAAGCTCCTGAAAAAGACTTTGGACACACTGTAGTCTCAGTTTAAAAAATATCCAGTTGTTCGAGTATTGAAAACCGGGTCATTTTTTACTCACACGACAATTAGCACCAGCATGTTTCCATTAATCAGTAAATAAGCTCTTTAAAGACATTCAGGGTAATCGCCATAGCTGTCTCATACTGCTAGTTAGTAGTCTTCATCAATCGGCCTGTGTATGGCGTCTGCAGCAGGACTATAAAATAATTATTACTTTATAGTCCTTATTCTATTCGGAACTTATTCTATAGTCCTGGTCTGATACTGATACTTCTGATACTGCTCAGTGTTCAATGAAAGAATCCCCCAGAACGATTATCCTCCCTTCTCTCGTTCACATTGACAATTATTTCTTGATTAGAAACAAGCATTGGACTTGTTTAAAGTGGAGCGAGTATCTCTGAGTTGACTCGTTTTTTCTAGCCATAAATATTTTATAACGTAATTTTAATTTTTGAGGGGAAAATAACAAAGAAACGATGTAGGCAGCCAAAACTAAAAAGTTTTTCAATTTCTTCGAAACGTTGCTGTACAAAAACACATGAGAAATCACTGACCACAGATGCAGATCAAAAGTCAGATCCAACAGAATTGTAAGTATTTTTTGAGTTTGGTCAATAATATCTTAAATTTTTTGCTATGTTTTGAATTTTTGATAAGGGTATATATTTGCCAAACATCAATAGGTTTTTGTTATAAAACTATGTTTTTTAATAAACGGGATTAAAAAAAGGGGGGGGGGACGGAAAAGAAACATGGGCGTCATCAATGGTGATTGAGCAGAATTGCCCGTCTAAGTTTTCTAATTTAATTAAATGAATTTTCTGCCTCTCTCAAAATTTTCAAAAAATAATACAGCTCAGAGGATTTAAAGTAATTGAACAGTAAAAGAAAAGATAACCAATAATTAATCATTAGGAGGAAGTATTGTCCACCTGAAGCCTCCGTAAAAGACTATTTTTAATTCTGTTTCTCTTTTACAATTGCGATTTTTTTTTTTTTTTTGTAAACCCGAAATTAAAATACATCAAATGTTCAGAAAAAACAAACAAGAATGATATGTTTTATTAATTTATTTTGTAAAAAAGCTGATAGAAATTTAATTTGGGGTTTTTAACATACATCATATTCAAAGCCGAATTAAGCACTTCTGTGGCCCGGGGCTACTGGAAATTTTGCACCCCTCTTACGCAATTGGAAATCTTGAGCCTGTTACCACGATACTGAATATCACCCCTTCCTCAAATACACACACACATACACTCATCTTTGTTTTGTTTTTTCAATCCTAAAATACAAATCTTAAATATTGAATATGTGTAATATTAATCAAATTTGTCTCGTTATCTTTAATAGTGTTCTTAAATTCGCTCTTTTTCCGCGGTCTTTTAAAAAAATCTGCGCTTTTCCTGTTATCATTTTCCGAAATTCGCGTTTTTCCTGCCACCCTTTGACAAAATTCGTGTTTGTTCTGAGATTCTCTGTCAAAATTCGTGTTTTTTCAGCGATTTTTTGACGAAATTCACGTTTTCTCAAGCGATCCTCTGTAGAAATTTACACTTTTTCCGCGTCTTTTCGACAAAATTCACTCTTTTCCGCGATCTTTTGACTAAATTTGTATTTTTCCCGCGATCTTTTCAAGAAATTCGCGCCTTTTCTGCCATCCTTTGCCAAATTGTTTTTTTGCGGATTTCTGACAAAATTCGCGTGTTTTCGGTGATCCTTTGAAGAAATTCGCGTTTTTAAGCGGTTCTTTGTCAAAATTCGCTTTTTTCCCCCCACGATCGTTTGAATAAATTTGCACTTTATCCCGTGAAATTTTCAAGAAATTCTCACTTTTTCTGCCACACTTTAATAAAATTCACGTTTTTTTCTCAAAGTTTGCGTTTTTTTGGCGAACCTTTGACGAAATTCGCTATTTTTCGACGTTCTTTGTCAAAATTCATGTTTTTCGCGATGCTAAGACGAAATTCGCTTTTTTCCGCGATCTTTTGACTAAATTTAAGCTTTTTCCCGCGAACTTTTCAAGAAATTCTCACTTTTTCTGCCACAAAGTGTCAAAATTCACGTTTTTTCGCGATTCTTTCTCAAAATTTGCGTTTTTGGCGAACCTTTGACGAAATTTGCGATTTTCCGAGGTTCTTTGTCAAAATTGACGTTTTTTCACGATCCTTTGGCAAAATTCGCTTTTTTCCGCGATCTTTTGACTAAATTTGCGCTTTTCCCGAGAACTTACCAAGCAATTCAGGCTTTCTTTACCCAGTTCTTTCTCAAGATAAGCGTTTCTTCGGCGATCCTTTGACGAAATTCGCGTTTTTTTAGCGTCTCTTTGTCAAAATTCGTTTTTCCACTATCTTTTGACTAAATTTGCGCTTTTTCTCGCGAACTTTTCAAGAAATTCTCATTTTATCTGCCACACTTTGACGAAATTCACGTTTTTTTCACGATCCTTTCTCAAAATTTGCGTTTTTAGCGAACATTTGACGAAATTCGCGATTTTCCGAGGTTCTTTGTCAAAATTCACGTTTTTTCACGATCCTTTGACAAAATTCGCGCTTTCGTTTCCCGGTTCTTTCCCAAAATTCGGGTTTTTCGGCGATCTTTTGTCGAAATTCGCTTTTTTTTCTGGGTTCTTTGTCAAAATTCGTTTTTCCCCACGATCTTTTGACTAAATTTGCGCTTTTTCCCGCGAGCTTTTCAAGAAATTCTCACTTTTTCTGCCACACTTTGACAAAATTAACGTTTTTTTCGCGATTCTTTCTGAAAGTTTGCGTTTTTTGGCGAACCTTTGACGAAATTCGCGATTTTCCGAGGTTCTTTGTCAAAATTCACGTTTTTCGCGATCTTTTGACAAAACTCGCTTTTTCCCCGATGTTTTGACTAAATTTGCGCTTTTCCCGCGAACTTACCAAGCAATTCGCGCTTTTTCTGCCATTCTTTAACGAAATTCGTGGTTCTTTGTCAAAACCCTTGTTTTTTCACGAGCCTTTGGCCAAATTCGCGTTTTTCCGCGATCCTCTGTGAAAATTCGCGTTCCCCCCCCCCCCCCCCCAATGCTTTGACAAATTTCGCTCTTTTCCCGCGAACTCTTGACTATATTTACGCTTTTTTGCGATGTTTTATAGAAAATCGCGTTTTTCCTTCCTCCCTTTGATGAAATCCGCGTTTTTTACGATTCTTTGTGAAAATCGCGTTTTTGTTGCCATCCTGTGACAAAATTCGCATTTTTTCCGCGACCGTTCGACAAAATTCGCGCTATTTTCGTGACCTTTTTATAAAATTCGCGCTTTTCCCACGGTCTTTTGAAGAAAATTACGCTTTTCCGCGATCTTGATTAAATTCGTTCTTTTTTAACGAAATACGCGCTTTTTTACGCGACCCTTTTCGTTTCGTTTTGATCGCCACTTTTGTTAAACCTGGAAAAATTCAAAGATACAGACAGCAAAAAAAAAAAAAAAAAAAAAAGCGGCGATTTTGCGCAGCTTTTACACCCTTGCAACTGTTTTAAACGAAACTTTGGTACAACTTAAGCCTCTGCTGACGGCTCCTGACTGGTTGGGGCCCGGGGCTGCAGCCCCCTTAATCCGGCTATGATCATATTTGTTATATTTCTAAATAAAAATTTTATTGAATTACTGCAATATTGTTTCAAAATGTCTGCAATCTCTATAAAGTTTGCCGCACCATAAAAGTACAAAATTAAAACACAACGTTTTAAACTTAGATTGCCACACTGTCTATAAATATTATTATGATTTACTATTTATTATAGAGATTCTTTAATGCAAATTAAGTACGTAGCACTTGTAATTCGTTTACAGGTTACATAGAACTATTTCATTAAATTATGCCATACGGAAAGAAAACTCTTTACATTCTATTTTAATGATTACACAACTTCAAACATAATAAAATTTATACATATTACTAAAATTCATAACAGTGCGCTTAATATAGAATAAGGATTGAGTAGGTTCTATCGTTCATTTGTAGGGATATACAAAGAAATTACATTGCATTACTATCGGTGTGCAATAATTGTTTGAAAAGCATATTGTGAAATTTATATACATTATTGAGGGGGGAGTTAGCGTCAGCCACTGAAAAATAAGGAATGTATCATATCAATTTTCTTTAACCATGTATAAACAATATTGCAGGATGTGCATTTCCAATCCTAACTAATTTTTATTACACTACACTGTAGAAAATATCCGTTAATATACACAAACTTTTCAACTAAAAATTACGGAATAGTTTCATTTTTCCAAAAAAAAAAAAAAAAAAAAACCAGAAGAATTTCCGTATTTGACATTTTGGAGTCACTAATCCCGTTAAATAACGGAAGTTTTCAGTTATTTTTGTCAATTTTCCGAAAACAGTAGAGTTTAGTGGTGCCATCTACCAGGAAAATAAAACCTTATTACTGAGTTGATGTTTTTTAAACAATTTGCTAAACTATTTCTCTATTTCATTCTGTTTTAATAATAAAAAGCTAACGTATTTTTAAAATACTAAAATAATAATATTAATAAAAAAATAAAAAAAATTATTAATTCTTTTTAAGTTTGAAATAGCTGAAAGGGAAAGTTGAATGTGATTAAAATAATTTTTAGTTTATTTTCATCATATATATATATAATAAAATAAAAAAAATTGCGCCATTTTTGTTCTCTCTTAGCTTCAATTCTAAATTTGTGGAACATATTTCAATCTTAGTTTCGTAACTTGTAACAGCTAAAATTCTTTTTCTTACTTTAGTTATTAATAAATTATTGCTTGCTTCTCAAAACGGCGGGAGGTATTTCGTAACCTTTTTACTTTCTGGAATATTCCTGGGATTTTAATTTTTTTTTAACATCGCGTGACAGGTGTTAATACGCGTTGCTAAAGGGCTTGTTAAATATATAGTAGAAAAAATATAGTTCTTGCCAAGGACCGCCTGCTAAGACCAATCATAATTGATCATTTTTGTCCGTTGAGGCTCGAGTTCATCCTAATTGGATTTTTAAAATGATTGACGCGGAGTAGGAGGGAGCTAGTTTGTCGTGGAAATGTCCCATATTCATTTGATTTTTTAGGAGGTTAGAATGCGATTGCCCTTCAAACTATCAAGACGCACATTTCATTTCTCCGCAGAATTAGAATATCAGATGATGTGGACTAGATAACAGAAGTTGTAGTGTCGATGTGTGTTAAGGTGATTGCGGGGAAGATTTTATCTATTTTATGAGTTCATCAATAAAGAACTTGAAGACTGATGGTGTCTGTTTTTATAATGGGGAAATACCCCAATGAAATTCTTCTACTGCTCGCCAACTGTCGGAGCGACTACTCTGCCCGTGCTGCTAAGAATACCTAGAATTTATGCAACATAGTTTATTTTCGTCGAGTTCAACATATATTTATTACATTTTAGCCGGCAGGATAGATAAATGAGCCGGCGTGCATCTCTGGGGAAATATTAAACTAGTATGGTTTGCCAACTGCAGACTGTTCCTGTCAGAGAAACCTACAGCGATGAGTGTGTGCTCGCCATGTTCTGGGAAGAAATGTGTTTGTCTTACATTTCCCGTTCCAACTGCATCAAGAGCTTTTTCAAGACTGCCATTTTCGCCGAATACGCTGATTCTTCATGTGCATAAATGATAAACCCTTCAGCTGGGAAACGGATCGTCTTATGAAGTTTTGTGTGATTCTATCTAGCATCTGCATTTACAAATTTTTAAGTGTGAGATATGCCTGCAGTATTTTTTTTTTCTTGACAGCGACGAAAACGTGTGCTGATTATTTAATCTTCAACTGCTGATTATTTAAATTTCAAAATCATCTGGTTTTATTTTTTTTTTTATAACAGTGCTGCAACAGTTTGAATTAACTTTTGCGAGTTATTATTATTTTGTTTTTGTTTTTAAATAAAAAATCTAGAAATGAGATCCAGTTCATCAAGGTGTCTGTAAGTTATTATTTATTATTTTATTTGTTTATTGTTTAAGAAATTTTAATAATAATTTCTTTGCTTAAATTCTTGATTTTTTTTATTTTTATTACAGATATTAAAAAATAAATTTGTTCTTAATTTATAATTAATTGAAATTTTCTGCTCATAGGAATTTTATTTAGTTTTAAAGGTGTTTTTAGTACGAAAGATGGATTCTTTTGTTCTTAAAAAATTCTCTGTTGCTAAATTTATTATCAATATGTAAAGAAAAGTATTTTTGTTCTTAAAATTATTTGTTATTTCCCATGTACGGAAAACCGATATTTATTATTTTATTTATTTATTACTTATTTATTTATTATTTATTATTTTCACACGAATTCAAACACAGAATTGATTTATTTATTATTTATTATTTTTATTGTTATTTATTGAAGTATTTGAAGTATAGTAATTGAATTTTAGTAATTGAAGTATAACATTTAAATATTTTCCATATGAATTATCCTTCTTTCATGTTATTAAGATCCGGATTAGTAAAGGAAAAAAAAAATGTCAGAAAATAAACTTGATATTGTACCTTTTGACTTTGAGTCAAGCATGGATATTTTTAAGTGGTTTAAACACTTTGATAATGAGTGTTTTGGAGAAAAAAAGGATAATCAGTGGAAAAAACAAAATATTTCAAAATATTTAAAGGGGGAAGCGCTAAAAGCTTATTTAAATGATTGTTTGGATTGTGCTACTTATGAGGAAATTGTCGAGATTTTAACAGAAAAATTCATTCAGGTTAGAGTTCCAAAATTTTCTGAGTTTACCTCCTTAAAGTTGAATGATCTAAGTGATTTGGATTCTTATTTTAGAAAGAAAGTTGAGATTGGAAGGCAACTTCAGCTTGGGGAAAATTTAATTATACAGGGATTAACTGATGGACTTCAGCCGGAGTATCAAAATTGTTTGATGGTTAACCCTCCTTCCAATATTCGTGAATGGTTTCGCATTGCTAAACAATTAGCAGCGATTCCAACTCATACCTCTAATAACAGCAATAGAAATTTTGAACAAACTAGACCTATGCACAATCCCAATCCTCAGCCCAGACATTGGACTCGACCTACTCCAAACAATCCGTCCCAAAATTTTAATCCTAGGTTTTTCACTCCTAGAATGCTTACGACTCATTATCAAAACAACTACCCAAGTCGTCCGTGCAGAATATGTTTAAACAGAGGCATAGAAAATGCATATCATTGGGAGAGGAGTTGTATATTTAACACAAATTCCTTTCAATCTCAAACTCCTGCTCATATTCAACCACCCCCTATTAATAATATTTGACAATTATTCATCCCTGGATATGTGGGCAATAACAAAGTGTATTGTGTGGTTGACAGTGGATCAACTGTCTCAATTTTACCCCTCAAATTTGTTCGATATTTAAATGGTAATTTACATAATGTTACCCCTATTACTATTAGACAGGCACAAGGAACTCTTACAATTAATAAATCTTGTCGATTATGTATTAAATTTGGTAATATAAAGAGATATGTTAATTTTTTAGTAAGTAAGCTAGATTTGGACTATGCTATTTTAGGTTTACCTGATTGTGCCAAATTTAAATTGAAAATTGATTGTGCAAAAAGCCAGGTGCTACAAGACAATATTTCGTTAAATCAATATGTCAACATATCCAGTGATAACTTAGAATTGCTTCATTTTGATATTATAAAAAATGATACTACTGTGCAACCCGATTATGGAAATGCCATAACTCCTCAATCCTTGCCGCGAACTAATAATGATGATTATAATCTATTGGGGGATCTGAATGCTATTAAAAATAAAAATGTAAGGGAACTTTTAAGGGATTATTTAGATATTTTTGCAAAAAATAAATATGATGTAGGGAGAATTAATATTGAACCTCAGCGTATTTATCTTAAATCTGACCTACCAATATCTTTGAGGCCTTATCGTACATCCACTGCTGATGAAAAAGAAATATCTCAGCAAATCCAATCCTTATTAGCTGCTGGGTTAATTAAAGAAAGTTATAGCCCATATTCTTCTCCAGTGACGTTAGTAAATAAACGAGATGAAGGCAAAAAAACCCGAATGTGTGTTGATTACCGAAAATTAAATTCTATTATGAAAAATGACGCCTAACCTTTGCCCCGAATAGATGAAATTTTAGACAAATTAAGTGGTGCCCAATATTTCTCTACACTAGATTTAGCCTCAGGCTATTGGCACATACCTATTCACCCAGCCGATTCCGAAAAGTTAGCCTTTACTACCAATTGTGGGCTCTGGGAATGGAATGTTCTCCCCTTTGGTGTAAAGGTAGGCCCCCCAATTTTCAATAGGACAATTAGAAGAATTCTTACAAAATACAAAATAGACTTTGCTTGTTATTATTTTGATGATATAATTATTTTTTCTAAATCAATAGATGAACATATACAGCATCTCATCCAAATTTTTGATTTATGCCGAATAGAAATTATTAAATTAAAATTATCTAAATGTACTTTTGCTCAAAAACAAATCAATTTTCTAGGGTATGAAATCCAAAATTTAACTTTAACTCCAGCTAATACTAATATAGAAACAATTAAAAAACTAAAACCTCCTGCTAATACTAAAGAATTACAAAGATTTCTTGGTTCTATAAATGTGTATCATAAATTTATTGACAAATATGCTGAAATTAGACACCCCCTAAATAAATTACTTAAGAAAGATTCTATTTGGGAATGGAATACTGAATGTCAAAACTCTTTTCAAAAATTAAAAGATGCCCTCATTGCTAAACCGATTTTAAAGATTTATGACCCAAAATTACCCCTACACATGTTTGTTGACGCTTCTCAGGTGGCGGTAGGTGCAGTTCTTAAACTACTCGACCATAATAACTTTTTACATCCAATTGCTTATTTTTCTAGAGGATTGAGAAGTTATGAGAAAAATTATTTCATAACCGAACTAGAGTGTCTTGCTATCATTGATACTTTAGATAAATTTTATCATTACTTTCACGGTGTACAATTTACCATCCATACTGATCATGCATCTCTTGTTTGGTTAAAAAATGTCAAACATTTAAGAGGTCGATTATTTAGATGGTCATTGAAGTTAAGTATGTTCGATTACAAAATAGAGTACTTAAAGGGATCTACAAATGTCGAAGTCGACATGTTGTCCCGAAACCCTATTTCTCATTTTTGTAAACCCCTTACTTTTCTTCTTGACGTTAAAGAGATTATTGAGATGCAAGAAAAAGAAAATGTGTGTGGATCAAATTATATTAATGACAATGGACTGATTATAGTTAAAAGAAAAGGTTTTCGTAAAGTGGTAGTTCCCATGTCCCTAAGAAAAAAATTGCTTAGTGTTGCTCATGAACAGTTTGGTCACCCTGGTGTTCAAAAAATGCAAAATTTAATTTCTCCTAACTATTATTGGTCAGATATGACCCAAGACATTACCAACTTTGTTAAATACTGTGATATGTGCCAGAAAAATAAAAAACCTAGACAGAAAAAATTTGGCTTATTACAAGCTATGCCCACTACAGATCAACTTTTTGACTGTCTGTCTGTTGATACTGTAGGAGGGTTCAATTATTATAATTCTACAAAAAAAAAATAGCTCCATATTATAATAGACCATGCCACAAGATATGTTTGGGCATTTCCTTCCAAACGTGTCACTACAGAAACTTATACAAATTGTCTGAAACAAATCTTCAATATCAAAATCCCTCAACAATTATTCTGTTTTAGTAAGATTTCAAGTGTACAGTCCCCTCAAAAAATACTAAGTGACAGGAATGCTGCTTTTACTTCTTCAAGATTCAAAAAATTCCTGCGAAATCATAATATTAAACAACGTTTGACCACTGCCCATCATCCACAAACGAATGGGAAATGTGAAAGAGTAAATCAGACAATAGTAACTAGATTAAAATGTAAAGTAAACTCCACTACCTCTAAAATTCCCTGGACTAAGCTTTTAACTGAGGTAATTAATGAATATAATAATACACCCCATTCTATTACTAAATTTCCACCTGCTTACTTGCTTTTTGGCCAATTACCCTATGACTCCCCCTTACAACAAAATTATTATCCCCCTGTTCATGAAGCACTTAAAATTGCTAAAGCAAGAACTGATGAATTTCATTTAAAAAATAAAAGATATTATGATAAAGATTATATCGAACCAAAATTTAAAATAGGAGATCTAGTTATCTATGAAGAATTTCAGTACCCTAATACTAGAAAGTTATCACAAGTATTTAGTGGCCCTTATAAAATTCTTAACAAATTATCCGAAGTAAATTTTGAAATTGATAGGCAAAACCAGTTCAAAAATTCAGAAATAGTACATGTATCTAAATTAAGGCCTTATTATTCCCCTGATAAATTTAAATTAAGTCATGAGCAACAACCCCCTAATCACAACAACAAACTCAAGTAAAAACTGTAGCTTAGACTATATCTCTAGTTTATCATTTTATAAATTTTCTTTTTTTTTCTCTTAAACAGTAAATTTCTTTCCATATTTTTTATTCAGATAATATCCTTTAATTCTTACAGAAAGGCAATGACATCTCTTGACTGCAGCGAGAGTGTCACTTGTCTGGAAATTTTTATATTTGTTTAACAACAACAAATTCAAGTAAAAACTGTAGCTTAGACTATATCTCTAGTTTATCATTTTATAAATTTTCTTTTTTTTCTCTTAAACAGTAAATTTCTTTCCATATTTTTATTCAGATAATATCCTGTAATTCTTACAGAATGGCAATGATATCTCTTGACTGCAGCGAGAGTGTCACTTGTCTGGAAATTTTTATATTTGTTTGTTTATGCCGGCGTAGACGAACAAAGTGGAAATTTCTTATTCTGTACTGAATTACTCTAGTTATAACTTAGAATAATAAGTAAATATTTTTTTTAAAAAATTCAACTGAACCTATTTGTAATATTAAATTTAAGCTATCAATTAATAAATTAATTATTTGCCAAGTAACAAAATTTTTATCACTTTATTTTAATTTCTCTCTCTCTCTCTTTGCTACATTCCAGTACAAGTACAAGTCAATTAGAATTTAATTTTGTTTCTTTTTCTCTTTCCTACTTGCATCTTGCAATGTTTTATCACCGAGAGAATATTTATTGCGCAATTATTTGACATGAATTGACATTAATAATCTTGTCTTTTATTTTTATTATTTATTAATATTTCTTTTAAAGAATCTTAGTAGTTTAAAGGTCACGTGCATTCTCAAAGATGAAATAAATTTTTATTTTTTTTCATATTATATTATTTTATCATATCATATTATATTATATATATATTTTTTTTACATATTCTTACTTAATCCTGTACTCGATTTACAAGATTAAGTAAATGATTAAATAATTGATTATATTCTTTATTCTATTCCACTTTCCTCTATATTTCATCCCAAAAATACCTGAGATGAGATAAACGAGATTTAGTATATAATTTAGAATTTAAAGAATGTCTTTTGAAATATTTACTATTGCTTACTGAAAGATTTATTATTACCCATTATGAGAGTAACTTATACGTATTATGATATTTATTATTAGTGATATTTTTTTCTTTATTATGTTTCTTTATTATCTTGTTTGTTTATTAAATTGTTAAAATTTATTATTACTATATTAATATACTATAAAATGTGTTACTATATTGAATTACAAGTATAAAGTATTTTCACAAAGATACCCAAATATGGAACTGTTATAAAGGTGCAAGGACTCAGTCACATGAAAACTGAACTGTTGTTATAACATTAACTAATGAAAATTAGACAATTAATAAAGATATAATTAGACTCCTTGAAAAAAAAAGGGTATGAACTATACCACTCTAATTCTGAGCCTTAGAGGATTTTTTGAAATGAACTCTCGAAAATTATGTCTAGAACTTTCCAGTGAATTTCTTCATATTTAGATTTGTCATTATCATGAATGCATTCAACGTTATTTTATTTTTATTTTTCATGTTAGCATATTAAGATTAGTTGTTTATATTTTCAACTTACTTCCTGTTATGTACTGCTAAACAAGATCATATCTTGTATTTTTATTGATGCCTACTTTATTGTATGTAAATATAAAGTCATTCCACGCATCACCTTAGTGTTCCTAAATTTGAATTCTATATTTATAAAAAAAATAATTTAATTAATTTTTCTTTTATTTTGTATCTAATTATTATTACTTATATCAACAACTTCGTGAGCTAAGTCTGCATCATCTCCCTTTCTGTGAAATTGCAGGTCTCAGACCTAATTTTTCACGCGTCTTTCTGATAGGGGGGATTTGTAATAAAATAAAAAAAAATTGCGCCATTTTTGTTCTCTCTTAGCTTCAATTCTAAATTTGTGGAACATATTTCAATCTTAGTTTCGTAACTTGTAACAGCTAAAATTCTTTTTCTTACTTTAGTTATTAATAAATTATTGCTTGCTTCTCAAAACGGCGGGAGGTATTTCCTAACCTTTTTACTTTCTGGAATTTTCCTGGGATTTTAAGTTTATTTTTTATTTTAACATCGCGTGACAGGTGTTAATACGCGTTGCTAAAGGGCTTGTTACTTCCGAGGAAAAAATATAGTTCTTGCCAAGGACCGCCTGCTAAGACCAATCAGAATTGATCATTTTTGTCCGTTGAGGTTCGAGTTCATCCTAATTGGATTTTTAAAATGATTGACGCGGAGTAGGAGGAAGCTAGTTTGTCGTGGAAATGTCCCATATTCATTTGGTTTTTTAGGAGGTTAGAATGCGATTGCCCTTCAAACTATCAAGACGCACATTTCATTTCTCCGCTGAATTAGAATATCAGATGATGTGGACTAGATAACAGAAGTTGTAGTGTCGATGTGTGTTAAGGTGATTGCGGGGAAGATTTTATCTATTTTATGAGTTCATCAATAAAGAACTTGAAGACTGATGGTGTCTGTTTTTATAATGGGGAAATACCCCAATGAAATTCTTCTACTGCTCGCGAACTGTCGGAGCGACTACTCTGCCCGTGCTGCTAAGAATACCTAGAATTTATGCAACATAGTTTATTTTCCTCGAGTTCAACATATATTTATTACATATATATATTAACTGCGTTGGATATTTTGAAAAAAGTGGGAAAAAATTCTTCTTTTAATTTTAATATATATATTTTTTAATTTATTCAATTTAAGAAGTTCGCACATAAAATTAAAAATATATCGAAATATATTACCGAAATTCTTATCATTTTGGCGATTACATAAGTTATAAAAAATCAATAACTGAAATTTATTTTATAACCCATTGTAATTATCTTTATTGAGTTTACCTTAGATCGTCATAAAATAATTTGTTAAAATGCACGTTTTTTACCTTTTTTAGTATGTTAGTATTTTTTAAAATAAATAAATAAATATCAATAATATTACAACAGAATTTTAAAACTTTTCCAATAAAGAAAGAAATAAAACTCTTAATAAATTCTTTCATGCATGTAATATTTTAAAGACTAATTTTTATACATATAAAGCTGAAATTAATAAGCTAAATATTCGAAATTATGGAAAGAAAATCGAAACTATGGAAAGAAATTATGGAAATTAAGAAATGTAATTTTGGGGATAACAAATGTTATAAAAAATCAATAACTGATTTTTTTATATAACTCATCGTAATTATCTTTATTGAGTTTACCTTCGATCGTCATAAAATAATTTGTTAAAATGCACGTTTTTTTTCTTTCTTTTAGCATGTTAGTATTTTTTTAAATAAATAAATAAATATCAATAATATTACAATAGAATTTTAAAAACTTTTCCAAAAAAGAAGGAAACAAAACTCTTAATAAATTCTTTCATGCATGTAATATTTTAAAGACTAATTTCTATATATATAAAGCCAAAATAAATATGCTAAATATTCGAAATTATGCAAAAAAATCTGTAAAACATTTAGAATTATCCATTCAATAGAAAAATATTATCTCTACAAAAATAAACCTGCGTTCAAAATCTTATCTTTACTTTACGAAATGTATCCGAAATAACTAAAGATATTTGAAATGGCTGTTTGAATAATCCTGGTGTAATGGTATTACACTGCAAGCTGCGACACAAGAGGCCCCGATTTCGAACCCCATGGAAGGTATGTAACATTTCTTCACTGTTGTTTAATTTAATTGTGTATAACGTGTCCCTGATATTAACGTGTCTTTGAAAAGTAAAGAATAAAAATCACAAATGTAAGAATTCGCCTTACAAATGTAGAAGAGAAGAAAGAAAGAAGTGATAACTTATCTTAATAATATCTCGGGGCTGCATTCTTCTTTATAAACTTTTTATTACTTGAAAAGACGACACTTACAAATATAACACTAACGCACACACATTATATACAAATAAAGCTTTTACATAATTCTGACGCACGCCAACATCACAAGATATAAACCACAGTTTACAACCAACATTCGAATATCACTAAGAAAAGAACATTTTTTAATAGAGCTAGTGTTGCCAGATTTCTTTTAAACGAGAAATATTACAACTACATTTTTTTTTAATTTAGCAAAACTCAGGTCACGTGACGCGTGAGTCTATTTTTTTTTCTTTTATTCCTTTGGAAAGCGCGTGTTACATCCTCCCCCTCTGTTTCCGATCTACGTCTCGGAGAGGAAACAGGATGCTTTTTTGGTCTTCCTATTTTTCTCAAGGGTGCAACTGGAATAGTTTCAGATTCTTGGAAAGGCAACAAGGCAGAAACGTGGTAAGATCCAATTCGTTCAGTAGGATTTTCTAGACTAGCAATGTCATATGTCACTAGTGACTTTTGAGTCAAAATTATGTATGGCCCATCTGTCTTAGGCAAAAATTTTGCTGTTTTATTTTTACTTGCCTTGCTCACTGGGTGTAGGTTAACCCATACTTTTTCACCAGGCTTGAAATATACTCGTCTACGATTTTTATCATAATATTTCTTTTGCTGATCTTGTTTCATTTCAACACGTTCTTTCACATTTTTCGAAATATTTGCAAATCGTTTAAGATATGGGTTATTTCCGGAACGAAATTGTCATTTTCGGCAACAGCTTTGAAATCGTTTACCACATCATCGATTGTTCTTAGTTCTCGACCAAATTGTAGATAGGCAGCAGTTTGGCCTGTTGTATCAGATTTGGCAGAGTTCATGGCAAATCTAATGAAAGGAAGTTTATCTATCCAGGAACGGTGTTCATCCCCGACAAGGATTGCTATTCGAGGTTTCAAGTCTCGATTTTTGCGTTCGACCGGATTGGCCTGAGGATGGTATAAAGGTGTCAATGATTGGTCTATTCCAATAATATAACAAACTTGTTATAGAACAGCGCTCACAAACTGAGGACCATTATCACTTATCAGTCTTCTTGGAATACCATACCGAAGGAAGATCTCTTCTATCAAAGTAGTCGCACATTCTTGTGCAGTTGCAGTTGTTAAGGCAAATAGTTCTACCCATTTAGTGGCACAATCTTCCACTATAAAAATCCATCGGTGTCCATCTTTACTGGGTGGCAGTGGTCCAAAAAGATCAATACTGAGGGTTTCAAACCGCTGAGCATAAGCAGGTGTTCGCAATAAACCAGCAGGTTTCTGATTTGTTGCTTTATAGCGAGCACACTCTGGACATTTCTTTACATATTCAGAAATAAAGGTTCGCTTGCCTGTCCAATATCTCTTAGCAATACTTTGATAGGTTCCTGCTTCACCATAATGTCCAGCTGAGGGGTCGTCATGATGAAGTTTCAAAATATTTTCTCTTTCTTGAACTCGAATGACCAGTTGCGCTTCCTCGGCATCAGATTCAGGAGCATAACGATAAAGTACACCTTGATTCATCAGGAATCCTCTATCAGTCCAATTGGCAAAATCTTCACTTTTCTGTTCATCTTCAAAGCAATCTATAATTTTTTTAAGATTTTCATCTTGTAACTGCGCTTCCCTCATATCTTTTGAGCTTCTTGTTGGCATATCTATGCTAACAAAATTGCATGTCTCGCAGAAAGCAGATTGATGATTACACACAGGACGTGACAGCATGTCAGCCACAACATTAGATTTTCCAGGTTCATATTCTATTTTCAATAAAAACGATTGCAATTGTAGTGCCCAACGGGCTAATCTTCCCGATGGTGACTTAAGACTGAGAAGCCATTTTAAAGGTTGGTGATCAGTAGCTACAATCACTTCTTGGCCTTCCACATAACCACGAAATTTTTCTAAGGCCCAGACAACAGCCAAAGCCTCGCGTTCAGTAGTGGAGTAATTTCTTTCTGCACTTGTAAGAAGACGGCTAGCATATTCTATGGGATGTTCAGAGGTCATGTCGATACCCTGTAAAAGTACAGCACCAAGAGCATAGTTGCTAGCATCAGTACGTAGAATGAATGGTTTGGTTCCATCAGCTTGCTTCAGTACTGGAGATGTCATGAGACAATGTTTTAGAGTTTCAAAGGCTGTTTGTTCTTCTTTTCCCCATTTCCAAGTGGCTTTCTTTTTCGTAAGATAGCTAAGAGGTCTTGAGATATCAGCAAAATTTGATATAAATCTTCTGTACCAAGAACAGGTTTGTTAGAAGGACTGAATTTCTTTAACATTTTTTGGTGGAGGTATCGCTTTAATCGCGGATACTTTGTCTGGATCTACTTCTAAACCATTTGGAGTTATCCAGTGTCCTAGATACTTAACTTTCTCACAAGAAAAATGGCATTTTTCGCGTTTGGCATCTAACTTAAATTCAAGGAGTCTCTCGAAAACAGCTGTAAGATCTAAGAGATGTTTCTCAAATGTTTCTGACAAAACGATGATGTCGTCTAGGTACGATAAAGCAAATACATCCTTAAGACCATTTCTAAATTGATCTATCAATCTTTGAAACGTGGCAGAAGCATTTTTTAGTCCAAAAGGCATTTTTAAGAAACGATAAGTTCCATAAGGACAGACAAATGCAGTTTTATCTTGATCTGGTGGGTAGACTTGGACTTGGTGATACCCAGAACGAAGATCTATAGTTGACATGTAAGGAGTATGCTTGGCTTCATGTAAAAGGTCGTCCATTCGAGGTAATGGATATTTATCTGCTACTGTGTTTTCATTTAATTTTCTATAATCTATGCATAATCTTACACTGTCATCGGGTTTTGGTACGAGGACCACAGGCGAAGCATAAGGTGATTCACATTCCTCTATGATTCCTTGAGCTAGAAGATTATCTAATTCCTTCTTAAGAATTTCTTTTTTTAGCAGGAGTCATTCGATAAGGTGGTACAGCAACAGGAGCTCTATCACCTGTATTGATACGATGCTCAACAAATGGGGTTGTCTCTCCCCCTGGTTGAAAACACTTTTCATACTTTTTCAGGAGATCATTAAGTCTTTCCCTTTCATCAGGACTTAAATTTTTGCCTTCGTCTTCACGTAAAGCATATGGGCTAACTTCGACAGCACCAGCAGACGTACTATTTTCTTCTTCGTACTCATCCACAAAATCAAACTCTTTATGAGGTTTATCACTAAAATGCCATGTCTTTTTAGCGGTATCAAGCACCATGTTAGCATTGTGAAGGAAATCCATTCCTAAAAGGGTTCTATTACCTTTGGCATTTGGTAAAACAATAAAATCCGTTTTGAAAACTCGGCCTTAAATTTCTACGGGCACAGTGGCAGACAAAGTTTCTCTAGCCATCGTAATTCCGTCAGCCAGGGTTACATCATGAGTATGGGGATTCAATGCAACACCAGTTTTCAAAAATAATTTATACATTCGTTCTCCTGCAATAGAACGATTGGCTCCTGTATCTGCACAGACTAACACCTTCTTATTGCAGATCGTAATAGGCACATTTGGAGCTGAAACTGCTGATGTATTTAAACTATATAGCTGAAGACGATGAGCTTGCACTGTTTGTTTTTTAACCATAGGGGAACAATTGGGGCATTTCTTCTTTATAAATCCCACTTTGCCACAACCATAGCAAAATATATCGGATTCTAAACGTTTATTAGCAAACTTAGGAGACGATCTGTCTTCTTTTGGAGGCTTACTCTGCTTCCATGTACTTTCTCGGCGAAAATACGCTTTTTTCTCCTGGGATACAACCGAATCTTTTTTAGAAAACGTAGACCTGATAGTATCATACGCATCTAATTTTCCGTCAAGGTCGACTGGTGAATTTAAATGTTCCCAATCATCTAACATATGTTGTTTGCATTCGACAAGCACGCGCCTTTTCATCTGATCCGCTATGATCAGATCCTGAAGAGCTTCAAAAGACGTTACATTTAACTCTTTAAGCCAGTTTTCAAAGGAAGCACGTAACTCGAAGTAATAATCTCTCCAAGTAATTTCTTTATCTTTGCAATGCGTGAAAAACAGCTGCCTAAATCTTTCAGCGCTAATTTTAAACCTTTTTAGAAGTAGACCTTTAACATGTGAAAAATCTGAAGCGTTTTCTTCTTTTTCACGAGCAATAAGCGTAGATATAGAAGAGGGTACAACACTTAGTAAATAAGAAACCCAGAGGTGTTCTGGTACCTTCGAAAGCTTTAACTGTCGTTCCAGGAGCACCAGAAACAATGTTACATCATCTGTCTCTGGCTTAAATGTAGGCAACAGCTTCTGGATATCTATCTTACTCTCTGGATGAGACATTATCCCTGCCGCATTACCACCTACCGCTCCACTGGAAACACTTTGGCTCTGAGCCTGTAACTTAAGCTTCTCAAGCTCAAAATTCATCTCAAACTTTTTTAATTCCAGTTCTTCCGAACGATGTTTTTCTTCTACTTCTAATTTACGCTGTTCTAATTCAGCTGCTTTTTGCTTTTCCTCGCGAGTCGCAATTTGGTTTCTGATTAACGAATTTACGAAATCAACTTCATACGAGGGAGAGGATTTAATCTTATCACGCAATGTGACAACAGTCATAGAGGGTTGTACATCTAAATTCATTTCTAAAGCGACCTGAAACACGTCTTCTTTTCGTGTTTTATTGAGCTCGGACATTTGTAAATTTAGCAAACAACAAGATATATACCCACTAATGCTAAAAATTCATTTAAATAAATTGTTCCCCTGACGTGAGCTTTGCTTTACAACTCATATAAACAAGACATTAATAAACAAAACAGTGAACTTTAACGTTAGCAAAATATACTTTTAAAATAATTAAACTTCATAAAACTTCATAAAAGTATCTTTAAAATTTGAACTTTTTTTTTTAAGACAATATACTTTAAATTATTGCTGATATAAATAAACTAGTTTGTCATTACGTGTCATTTAATCAAAACATTATTTTAACTGATATAAAACTAGTACTGAATTGTTGGCAACATTCATAAACAATGTTCTAAATAAGTCAAAACATATCTGAATAATTAAAATGTCAATCAATATTATTATCATATTATCATGACAAGACTACGTAATATAGTTTTTTTCAATATAACTTTAAAAGAAAAGAAAGTCTTATTTCATAAAAATAAATAAATAAATAAATAAATGCAAAAACTTACTCAATCTGTTTTAAAAATCGTATTCAATGCTATTTCAAAATATATCAAGAACTCTAAATTAAATGCTTAAAACAACTAGCAATAGAACACTCAAATAAAATTTCTAATTAAATTCTGTTACCTTGCGACACCAACAACAAAACAAACAAAAAAATAATTAATAAACACATACCGTATGACACTTGTATTGATGGTATCAATGTATTTTAATATATTTTTTTCACTATTAATTTAATTCCCTGTTTGTAAAAAAAAAAAAAAAGAAAAATAATATCAACGTAAATAAATGCTTATTTCATTATTTATCAACCCTTTTTTTTTAATTGTTTTTCTTTTTTTTTTATTCGAAGTAAGAAAAGTTGTTATTTAATCAAGATAAAAATTAAACATGCATGCAGAGAATGAAAATAAACAAAAGAATAAAAAATATAAGCATGGGAGGGAAGGGGAATTACACAATATATAAATGAACTGTAAAATAAATCAATAAATTAAAACTAAAAATATGAAAAATTTTACAAATAGAAAACAAAATATAGACACTTCTGGAAAGAATGCATTCTTTTGATAAAAATATGGACCCATTTAAGAAAGTAACTTAAAGATTAAATAAATATTGTTGAGTTACACCGGCAGGCACAAGAACTGAAAGTTTTTAAAAGCACAGAAAACGTAGAATTCACAAACAAATATAAATGGCGTTATCGAAGCAAGATTAAATTCGAGAACATATATCGCAAACAAATAAAAATGGTGCTTGGCATATGATTATTCCGTGGAAATTTTTTTCACAGCATTGAAGAACACATTTCACAAACAAACGAGCAACGACTGCTCGTGCCATTTTCTTGCCTTAAACATGCATGCATTTTTATTTCGTGCATATTTCACAATTTAAAAGATATATATATCAAGCTTCAAAAGATTCACAAAGATGTAGAACACCTTGGAAAGACTTCGCGCCATTTCCTTTTTCCTCTTTCTTACTTGTAGATAACATATCGCAATTAAAAGCATCAAACATTTGTAGAATTAAGAAGATGTCAGAACAAATCAAACTATTTCCAGGTAAGGGCTCCAGGTTGGGCAGCCATTTTGTAAGAATTCGCCTTACAAATGTAGAAGAGAAGAAAGAAAGAAGTGATAACTTATCTTAATAAATATCTCGGGGCTGCATTCTTCTTTATAAACTTTTTATTACTTGAAAAGACGACACTTACAAATATAACACTAACGCACACACATTATACACTATATTGCCATTGATTATGGGACACTTGCGATTTTAGACATTTTACTAAATATCTAGAAAAATACACGAGGAATCATCTCGAAACTCTTAGTGTATAAATATAATAGTATACGTCATACATCTCCGTGAAGATTTTTTACCGAAACGCCATAGGGGACCGTCAACAAATTAAAAAGAATGAATATCTTTTGAATAACCCTGTCAAAACTAATGTAGCAAAAGCGCTCAAACTCTAGATTATGATTGAATGCCTTATTGTAATACACTGTGTTCATTTTTATGCAAATAGCATGCACACTCGCAGAGTAATTAAGGTTTTTATAAAAATGGTCCCAAATTTTTCCAAGTTTTTCCATTATAATTTTCAGAGTTCTTAATATAAAATAATATTTTTTTCAGAAAATATGACAAACAACATTGCACACAGTACCCTGTAATCAGAATTAAAAAATAATAAAAATTGTATGAAAAATGAGAAGGTTTACTATATAATTTTTTACTGCGCATGCGTCAAAGATATCAAAATTTCATTTGCATATTATGTTAGCTAAATGTATAGAGCAACTTCTGTAAAAGTCTCAAAATCATAGCTTGAAAATTCTGAAAGTAATCGTCTATAGAAAAAGGACAAAATCCGTTGTTTCCAAAATGAAGCAAAAAAATCAGGGATTTTATCCAAATGCAGTAGTACATCCCATATTGTGTATTCTATATTGACACTAATCAATGAATATATGGATACAACCCCTCTTGTTTATGCTTCATTTTGAGAATAACGGATTTTCGACTTATTCAATTGACGATCATTGTCAGAATTTTCAAGTTATGATTTTGTGACTTTCACAAAAGTTGCTCTATACATTTAGCTAACATAATATGCAAATGAAATTATGATATCGTTGACGCATGCGCAGTAAAAAATTATTTAGTAAACCAACTCATTTTTCATACAATTTTCATTATTTTTTAATTCTGATTACAGGGTACTGTGTGCAATGTTGTTTGTCATATTTTCTGAAAAAAATAATATTTTATATTAAGAACTCTGAAAATTATAAGGAAAAAACTTGGAAAAATTTGGGATCATTTTTATAAAAACCTTAATTACTCTGCGTGTATGCATGCTATTTGCATAAAAATGAACAAGGCTTATTACAATAAGACATTCAATCACAATCTAGAATTTGAGTGCTTTTGCTACATTAGCTTTGACAGGGTTATTCAAAAGATATTCATTCTTTTTTAATTTGTTGACGGTCCCCTTTGGAGTTTCGGGAAAAAATCTTCACGGAGATGTATGACTTATACTATTATATTTATACACTAAGAGTTTCGAGATGATTCCTCATGAATTTTTCTAGATATTTAGTAAAATGTCTGAAATCGCAAGTGTCCCATAATCAATGGCAATATAGTGTATACAAATAAAGCTTTTACATAATTCTGGCGCACGCCAACATCACAAGATATAAACCACAGTTTACAACCAACATTCGAATATCACTAAGAAAAGAACATTTTTTAATAGAGCTAGTGTTGCCAGATTTCTTTTAAACGAGAAATATTACAACTACATTTTTTTTTTTAATTTAGCAAAACTCAGATCACGTGACGCGTGAGTCTATTTTTTTTTCTTTTATTCCTTTGGAAAGCGCGTGTTACACAAAGATGTTAGTTAGTCCTTGAAAAATTCTTTTAACTTTTCAAACAAAAAATTTACATAAGAAAAAAAAAAAAAAAAAAAAAAAAAAAAAAAAAAAAAAAAAAAAAAACGGAACTATTTCTGGAATTTACGGAAATTTTTTTCCGTTAAAAAACGGAAGTAGTACTGGCGTCTAGATTACCAGTACTATTTCCATTTTTTAATGGAAATTTTTTTTACAGTGTATATGGAATGAATTCTATAAATCATATGCAGTTCAACAAGTCGAATTATTTAACTTATGTGAGCGGGATTTGAAAAAAATGAGTTTCAGGAATATTATCTTTTTTTAGCATAAATAAGTTTTACCGTGAAAATATGATACAAATAAATTCATATATAAGACTGCAACGAACGTTAATTGTCAGAAAAACTTTCTTAATTGTTTTACACTTTTTTTCATTTAGTTACACAGTTAGTTTTACTGTGTGGTACGTAGAAAATATAAATATTGTATACTAGAATTTGCGTGCTAAAGGACTACTTAATTCCCTCACGCGAAAACACCCGTTTTCTGAAGATGGAAGATATATTTTTTTTTAATATCTCGTTTGCATTTAAATATTTTAAGACTATTTTTGCATTGATATCTGAGGCCTGTTGCTACAATGGCCGTTTTTTTACTTTTTCAATTATATTTGCACCTTTTTTATTTCGTTTGAATAATTTCCTTTTTGGAACCGGTTTCGAAATTCAAAATATCCTCATTAAAAAAAGACTGAAAAAATCGAAACAGTGAAAATGGGCATTGTGGAAATTAACATTTCAGAGTTGATACAGGGAGCTAGAGATCTGCACGGGCCGGCTTCGGGCCGATTTCCATTAACAGCATTCAGGCTGCGCTCAGCCCTTCTTTTTTTCCCGGAGTATCGGGCCAATCCGGGCCTAACTTTATTTTTCCGTACGAAGCCGGGACTGATTTAATTCTTTTTAATCTTCACGGACTAAAATAATCAGTTCCAGCTGAATTATATCATATGAAAATTTCTTTCTCGACATGGCCAAGTCTGTTCATAAATCAGTAAAATTTGCCTTGGTTTAAAATTTTTTACAAAAAAGGCATATACTTTTAAGTCGTCATTATTCTACGATTAAAGATTAGAATTTATTCTTTTTAAAGAATTGTAGATTTTTAGGCTTATTAAAATAGAGTTAAACTCATGAAAAAAAGCCCTGTCTATGACGGAATTTTCTTTTAAACAAAACTGGAAATTTCTTTTTAACTTCTTTTGATCTGTTCATCCAGGCAAAATAAATACAATAATACGCGAGAAGAAATATGCTAAACATTTACGCCTGCTAAGAAGAGAACGTATTTTTTCTTTCCAAAGCGATTCCGTCTTAGAAGATTTTATTTTTACCATATATCTTTTTTTGGATTTTTATGTCTCCATGGTATGGAATATGGATTAATAAAAATACTAAGGATAACTGAAACATTTACATACAAACAAAGGTTCTTTAAAAGCATAAATATGGCAGCCTACGGCACTTCTGCATAAATGAAGATCATAAACATGGAAAAAAAAAAAGACTAAGATAAGTTTTTTTGGTCAGAACTCTTCCGCAAAGGTAAAGATCAATGTTCTGTAGAAATTCACTCGGGCCGGGCCGAATTTTTAAGTACTTTTCCGCTCCAGGCTATGCTCGGGGCTTGTATTTAGCTATTATATCGGGCCTGGTCAGGCCGTCAATTTTTTTCTTTATGGATCGGATCGGGCTCGAGCCTGGAAATTTTGACTCGTGCAGACCTCTACAGGGAACACCCTCTAATGGCTCGTTTAGGTTGTAGACACTGTAACAATAATTTATTGTATAGGAATGAATGGGCGCAAGTGACGTGTTAGGGTACAAACACCAGGGGCTCAATTTGTCCCTTTTTATGATTTCAAGTTTTCTCATTAACATTAGAAAATTCTTATGCTATTATTTTCTATATTTATGAGAGACGTTTTATAATTATTTAAAGAAAAAATTCTTCTTTGAAAATTTTTGGTATGAATTTCTGATTTTAAAAAAGAAAACTAAAATTTTTTTCGTGTATTTTTTGTATTTGACAGATTTGCTAGTTTTTCTTTTGTTTTCTTTTTTTTTTTAATTCAAAATTTTCGATTTCATACCAGGAAATTTCAAAGAATTTTTTTTTTCTTTTATAATCATGAAATGCCTATCCTAAATAATCAAAAGAATAGTACATGAATTTTCTGGTATGAAGGAAAATTTTTTAAATAAAAAGGGGCCAAATTGGCTACTTAAAGTTTTTACCATGAATTTAGAATCACCCTGTATTTAAAATTGTATTTGAAGTAAAAAATTGTTAAAATTGTTGTAACATAAAATAAAATACGTTGAATGAATTTCTTTTCCATCTTGAATAACTAACAAGGGGACCACGAAACATGGTGTTCACAGATTTTGATGATTTCAAAGTATGTTATAGGGGTCATATCACTAATTATTCAGATGAAAGGTTTTTTTCAAACGGGCCTTAGTTTTTTAAAAATTGGGGGTCAAAGTTTAGCGCTCATCTCAAATAGCCGTTAGTATTACAATAAAATTGTGGCTCGGTGGCACTGCGGTAACGAGCTAGACTCCAGACTCGGACTTGGCGGGTTGCTAATATCCAATCACTGAAGGATACAACGCTTGGCGAAAGTCCATGTGTGCCAAATGCTTTGACTAACATCTGGCATTTTCTCGTGCATCATGGCTGCTTCAGAAGATTTACTTACAATTTTTGCGTATATGAGGCACTTGGAAGCTGGTGTAAAGTATCAAAGGCATAGCGAGGTGGTTAAAGCAGAAAGCTTGTAATTATACGATTGTGAGTTTTGTCCTTGATCTTGTAGAATTTTGTTTTGATCTTTATTTAAATAATCAATAAAGAATATCCTGCATAGCCTGCATAGCCTTATTTTGCAGAATAAAAACGGTTCTTTCTATTGAACCTTATGCTGTATAGTGAAAACAAATGAGTAGCATTTTGCCATCTAACCATGTAACTTTTTGTTTACTCATTATTTTGATTTGTATTATGGATATGATCTTTTCTTTCTTCTTATTTTGATTAACGTATTATTTTCAGTTATATTATTATAATCATTATTATTACCATGGAAGGAGTGCTTAAGTTTTTCGAAGCGTAAAAAATCAATTTGAGTAAATTTATTAAATAAAAAAAGCGTTGAATTATCTTTGTGTTTTGAGTTTCTTTTTGTCATAAAACTTAAAGTATAAGATAAATTGTTTTATTGGCAAGTTTTATTTTCGCTCCTCAGTGGTGAAAAAAACAGTAGAAAAACTTAATTTTTATTTCATAAGCTATATTTTAACTGTGCATCACAATAATCTACAGTTGAAGCAGATTTCTAATTTAACTGGCAATCTATAGTTTTTCTGACATTTTTCTTCGAGTGTAATAAGGGTTGGGGCAGGTTGGGACATTTTAAAGTAATAAGTAGATTCTGAATGAAATACTACCTATTGCGCTCGCTCCCATGTTGGAATTTCTGAAAAAGTTTGCAGATCTACACCGATCATATCTCCTAGACTCCAAAACTACCATCAGTAAAAATCTTTATATATCTATATATCGATCTATATCACTTTTTTTATGAACACGATAACTTCTTTAATTCTGCCCAGATTAGAGGTCTGCACGGGCCCGGCCCGCGGGCCGGGCCGGCGGAATCGTTTCAAATTTTCTAACGGGCCGGGCCGGCAGATTTAGAATAGTTTTTTCAACGGGCCGGGCCGGGCCGACAAACAACATAAACGGGCCGGGCCGGCAAAAAAATTGAGCGGGCCAGACGGGCCGGGCCGGGCCAGGCCGATAAAAAAAATTTTCGGGCCTGTCGCCCCGTTCTGAAGATTTATGCAGAAACGATAAAATATGAGCTATTTTCAACGAAAATGGTTTTAACGAGAATAAGTATAAATATGGCCACACTAGTTTGATAGCATCAATATAAAAATGCGCAGTGTATCGGCATCGGAGATTTACATTATGTGTAACCCGTTTTAATATATTTTTAGCTGACTCATGCCGGTCCGAGATCACGCTTGCATTATTTTTATACATATAGACTGGCCGGACCGGTACTAGACTTAATTATTGACAGAAAACGTGATTTGTAAAATTATTAACAGCGATAAAGAACTTATGTTAGCTTAGTCTTCGGATATATACTTCTTGAGGATTTTTAAATAAATTAATTTCTCAATAATGCGAAAGTTTGACACATTTTCTGATTAATTTTAAATTGTAAAAGTATAAAAGTGAAAAGCCTAACTATTGAAGGGATTTTAATCGAATAGCGTTTTTCATTTTTGGTAAATAAAATACTTGTATAACCTTGTTGAGATATAATAGTCTCTCAAATGATTGCAGGTTTTTCTCCCTTCCCTTGCTATTGCTTCTGGAAATTCTATTCAAAACGCTAATTAGGACAGTATTTTATTTGTTTGCAGTATTCTTAAATTGCTTGTATCAAAAAATGGATAACGCCATTCGATTCTGAATAAAGATATCTGCTAATCTTATGCGTTTCTGAGGAAAAAAAATGAATTTAGAAATGTATCAGAAAGGAGCTTCTTTGAATTTAAGAATGAATTTGGATTTGAAATCTATAATAAAATGATATAGAAATATATTTATAAATCTTCTTTTATTAAACATCTTCAAAATTAACGATGTTTTTAGCTTTCTTTTTTTTCTTTTATTCTAAGCCATATTAATTTTTTAATGAATCTTTATTCGAATGTTGAAAGCTTAAAAATCTAAGTAATCATTAATGATGTTAATGTGTATTTGTTGTAAAATATACTGTAAAACCATTCCATAGATATGTATGCAGTATTCTTTAAAGGAATCTTAGTTATATGATAAAAATCTGAATTTTTTAGAAATCGTAGAAATTGTAACGGGCCAAAACGGGCCGGGCCGGGCCTGTTTTCGCTGATTTTTGTACGGGCCGGGCCTAAAATTTAAAAATTTAAACGGGCCGGGCCGGGCCTGGACATTCCGGCCCGTGCAGACCTCTAGCTCAGATCTCTTCCAGGAATATACGTAAAATCTCGTTAATAGGCAAAATTGGAACAATGGGGAGGAAATGGTGAGGATTTTTGTGAAAACCGAAAAACCCCTATAACTTCTTTATCAAAATAGATATCGAATCAGTTTAAAGTTCATATTACTTCTAAAAATTGGATCAAAAGTTTCTGCGTAACAGATTTTTGATAAAATTAAAAATGGGCTCAAGTTGAGAAAAAAAAAATAGCATTTTCGGGAATTTAAAATTCATAACTTTTTCAATTCTCAAAATATCAAATCCGACTAAATTTTTTATAAATGCTCTTAATATTATCTAAAACTTTTGTATTGACATGTTTTTGATAGAAGTAACTCGTATTAAATAAATAAATAAATAAAATAAAAACGAAAACAGAAAGGGGGGTGAAAGAAGAAAGAATTCCATAACTTCGTCAATTCTTGAGATATCAAATCCGATTAAATTTATCATACATCTTCTTAATAATATCTAAAGCTTTTATATTGACAAGATTTTCATAGAAAAAATTCTTATATTAAAAATAAATTAAACTATAATGGGAATTGAAGAAAAAATCTCAATTCCGAAGTCCTTATATACTCAATTATTTTACTCTCAAACACTTTCATTTCACATGTTCCCTTATTTAGGAACTGTATAATGTGCCGTATTGTCCAGTTTTTTTGCTAAAGGCAGAATATATTTTAAAAAAAGCTGTGAAAGTGGGCAATTCGAACAAAATTTCTTGAAACAATCGCGATTGAAGAATTGAGAATGTATTCAAATAACAAATTGCTTATTTTATGACTCATTTATAAATTTAATTTTACTCTCAAATGTATTCAACGGAAAGTTTCTTTTATTTAGGAACTGTATAGTGTATCGCATTGGTCGATTTTTTCAATTCGATTTTTTCGAAGCTCAATGAAAATCGGGAAATTTTCAATTTTGAGGGATTCTTATAAAATAAGAAAAGTATGACTTAAAGTTAGTTTGCATTTTAATGTTAACATGTGCATAGCCTCTACACCACTTTGCTTTGTTTAGATATTTTTGCGCTTGTTTAGATATTTTCAAATATCTAAACAACCAGAAACCACCATGGGGAGGCCACTGTAGTTCGATTTCTATCCACAACCTTCCTTCCAACCAACCAATTAGGGTGTTTGCTATTTACATTACTTAAATACATAATTTGTTGTTATTTTATCTGTTTAAACTTATAATTTGTACTTTTAGAAGCACTTATAATTAAAGTTATAATTTGTTCGGATGACAAATTAAATAAAGAAACTGAATTTATACAGAAAATAGCTTTTGACCATGGTTTTCCTGCAAAATTTGTAAATAAAATAGTTACACAGTACAATACTCCTCCCACATCTGGCCAACAACAGGATAAGCTTATGGTTTACAGAAAATTTCATTATATCTCTTACATATTTGAAAAAATAATAAAAAAGATCGCACAAAAATATAACATAAAACTTGTCGCCATTCCACCCCCATATCTCATTGACATCGTTACAGATAAGATCGACAAAATTCCAATAGACCAAAAATCTGGTATTTATGAAATCCCCATCACTTTATCAAATAATGTTAAAAAAGTCTACATCGGCATGACAACACGCAAACTTTTAATTAGAATTAAAGAGCATCGTAGAGATATTAAACAATATAAACAGAATACTGCTCTTTCTCGCTTCTACTTGGCGAATAAGGATTGCCGTATTAACTTTGATGAGGCCAAAATCATAGTTCCGTGCAATAACCCAGTTGAAGGTAAAATAAGAGAATCTGTCGAAATCATTGCACGAGAAAATAAACCTTGTAATGATAATTTGTCCTACAATATACCAAAAATATGGCATAACATCATAAACTCTTAAAATTTTTATCTCGTTGCAATATTTTAATTTTTACTCACGTGTAAGTGGCAACATTTTTTAACTTTTAATTCATTTCGATTTTAATTTATTAGAAATATCATCTCTCGATCAAGAAGCAAACTTAGTCCTTCCATTATCATATTCTCCTGAAGATGGCAGCAGAAGACGGCGCGAAACATTGATATTTTTATTTTATTTTAAATGTACAAATTGATATTAAAATTCTTGTTTTGTGCATCATCGAGCAATGTGTTGTATTTTTAATAAATACATTCTTAGTAATTTCATTTTTTTTTGGACCCGTCATGCGATAGATCATTAGAATGTTTTCGGATCACTTTTTCATATTATGAACGTTTCTTCTCCTGGAGATAAATTTCTGGAGGGGTGGGGGAGTGAACGAAAGGGGATGAATTTTTTAAATTGTAGTTATTTTGACAATGAATATCATTTTAGATGTGGTTTTCTGATGGAGCGCTCCGGTCATTATTATTTATGAAATACAAAAAGTTTAAAGGGGGGGGGGCTGCGTGATTTCCGGGTGTATTTTGGGGGGGGGGAAAGTAAACCCACGACCACACGGGTGAGGCGTAAATTTCAAACTTTTTTTGGAAACGCCCTGTGATATATCATAGGAAAGATTTCGGACCACTCTTTCATATTATCAACCTTTCTCCTCTTGGAGTTAAATTTCAGGAGGAAGGGAGAGATGAGGGTTTGAATTTTTTTAATCGTATCTATTTCTCAAAAAATATCATTTTAGAAGTGGTTTTCAGATTCAAGCTTCTGGTAAAAATTATTTATAAATTAAAAACATTTTAAAATGGGAGCTGCGTGATTTCCGGGTGCATTATGGGTAAATAAAAAATAAACCCGCGGGTGAGGAGTAAATTTCAAACTTTTTTGGACCCGTTATGTAATAGACCATCGGTATGTTTTCGGACCAATCTTTCCTATTTCTCCTCCTGGAGTTGAATTTCAGCAAAGTTGAGGGGGGGGGGAGGAAGAGCAATGAGAGGTTGTATTTTTTAAATCGTAGCTATTTCGAGAATAAAAGTCATTTTAGATGTGGTTTTTTGATGGAGCCCACCGGTAAATATTATTTATTAAATATAAAACTTTTAAAGTAAGGTCTGCGTGATTTCCGGGTGTATTCTGGAAAGAAAATTTGAACCCACGGGTGAGGAATAAATGTAACTTTTTTTTTAACCTTTTCATGTCATATATCATCAGAAAGTTTTCAGACTAATTTTTCATATTGTGAACTTTTCTTCTCTTAGAGTTAAATTTCTGGATGGTTGTATAAGGGGAGCGAGAATGGGGGGGGGGAGGATTTTTAAATCGTAGCTATTTCAACAAAAATATAATTTTAGATGTGGTTTTCAGATGGAGCTCTCCGGTAAATAAAATTTATTAAATACAAAAAGTTTAAAGTGGGGCTGTGTCATTTCCGAGTGTATTCACGGAAGAAAAAGTAAATCCACTGTCACGGGTGAAGAGTACATTTCAAACTTTTTTTGGACACGTCATGTGATATATGATAGGAAAAACTTGGAACCACACTTTCATATTATGAACCTTTCTCCTTCTGGAGTTAAATTTCAATAGAGGGGAAGGGGAGCAATGAGGGGTGAAATTTTTTTAATCGTAGCTCTTTCGAGAATAAATATCATTTTAGAAGTGGTTTTTCGATATAACCCTCTGGTAAAATTATTTATTAATTATAAACATTTTAAAGTGGGGGCTGCGTGATCTCAGGGTGCATTCTGAGAAGAAAATGTAAACCTGCGGGTGAGGAGTAAATTTCAAACTTTTTTTGACTCGTTTTGAGATAGATCATCGGTATGTTTTCGGACCACTCTTTCATATTATGAACGTTTCTTCTCCTGGAGTTGAATTTCAGCAGTGGGGAAAGGGGGATCAATGAGGAGCGAAATTTTTTATATCGTAGCTGTTTCGAGAATAAATTTCATTTTAGATGTGCTTTTTTGAACCCTCCGGTAAATATAATTTTTTAAATATAAACATTTTAAAGTGAGGCTGCGTGATTTGCGGGTGTATTCAAGGAAGTAAAGGTAGTGGAGTAGAGAGGAGTAAATTTCAAACTTTTTATGGACTTGTCATATGATATATCATCGGAAAGTTTTCGGGCCACTCTTCCAGATTATGAATCTTTCTTCTCCCTACTTCAATTTGGCCCCCTTATAGGCACATTTCAAACTTTTTTGAAATCATTGCGGTTTTGTCATTTTAGATCGGATTTTTTACGGAGACTTCCGATATATACTTCATAATAGAGGAAAAAATTACAAAGACGGAGGCAGGGTGTATTCCGGGGGGGGGGGGGTAATAATTTGAATTGTAAGGTGCGCTCTTTTCTATTTTTTGTAGACACCTCTTTCGTGATATATCATTGGAAAGTCCCGTGACTACTGTTTTATTTTATATACCCCACACTCTTCCCCTTCACTTTACCCTCGCGGGGGCTGTTTTCAAAATTTAACCGACACACGCCATGTGATATATTGTTCGAAAACCATATGGCCATTTATTCATATTATGCACTTTCATTGCTCCTCCACCAATTTGCCCCCCCCCCCCCCCGGTGGTTCGTTTAATGTATTCCACTAGAGAGACTTCTAATAATGTGTGGACATTGTAGACCTTATCTCAAATAATGTATAAAAATCAATAAAAAATTTTGTTCACATTTACTTTTTTTAGTTTCTGTTCTTGCCTCTTGCTTTTGATTATTTTTTCTTTAGCCATTTTGCTATTAACTGCCGAAAAATTCTAAATTTTTATACTTAACCCCTCTCCTTACGTTTTCATACCTGCTCGTGACGTTTCAATTTTTTGCAACCAAAGAACGCCGTTACGGGACTTTTCTAGTATTGTGGTTCCATTATAGCCTCCTTTCTCTTTGTTGTTGTTCTTTAAATCCATCTGTTCTTTAAATACATGTATTTACTAAATTATGCTAATAGCAAAGATTTTAGTAATCGATTGTGAAACATCTCGATTGTATATTCTGGATATTGATCGATGACTTTACCGATTGTGTTTTTTTTATGATTACGATTTTATCGATTGGTAAATTTTCGAGAATCACCCATCACTGATGGGATAAATTATACCCCACTTAATTTTAATTAAGATTTTCACCAGAAAAAATTAATTAAATTTTGCTTTAATAACTTTGTTGCAAAATATGTTGCAAAACTGATTTTTCTTATTTTGAAATAATTTTTTTGTGAAATTACGGTGTGAATTCAACATTACAGAAACACGATTATATGCCCCTAAAAGGGTTAATAGTTGTATTCAGATTTTACTCAAAAGCTTTTCAAGGAGTCACAAATTTTGAAATGACGAACATGAATTGAAATTTGATCGAGAATTGGGCTGCTCGTTGATAATGTAGACTATTAATTTTTATTTATTTATTTATTTATTTATATTTTATAGACATAAAAAAAATGTTTAACAGCAGAAAATGTAACAAAAGTTTTAATATCGTACGAAAAAATTAATCTTGCAAAATTCTTTTTCACGATTCTGAAGTTCACGTTTTATATTTTTGACTCACCACTTCTTTATAATGCTGTTTTTGGATTTTTCCTGAAAAAAGAATAATACACATACACTATATATATGTAATTAAAAATGAAAAATCCGTAAAAAACTACATATATATATACACTATATTGCCATTGATTATGGGACACTTGTGATTTTAGACATTTTACTAAATATCTAAAAAAATACATAAGGAATCATCTAGAAACTCTTAGTGTATAAATATAATAGTATACGTCATACATCTCCGTGAAGAGTTTTTACCGAAACTCCATAGGGGACCGTCAACAAATTAAAAAAGAATGAACATCTTTTGAATAACCCTGTCAAAACTAATGTAGCAAAAGCGCTCAAACTCTAGATTATGATTGAATGCCTTATTGTAATACAATGTGTTCATTTTTATGCAAATAGCATGCATACTCGCAGAGTAATTAAGGTTTTTATAAAAATGGTCCCAAATTTTTCCAAGTTTTTTCCTTATAATTTTCAGAGTTCTTAATATAAAATAATACTTTTTTCAGAAAATATGACAAACAACATTGCACACAGTACCCTGTAAATCAGAATTAAAAAATAATGAAAATTGTATACAAAATGAGTTGGTTTACTAAATAATTTTTTACTGCGCATGCGTCAACGATATCAAAATTTTATTTGCATATTATGTTAGCTAAATGTATAGAGCAACATTTGTGAAAGTCACAAAATCATAACTTGAAAATTCTGAAAATAATCGTCAATTGAATAAGTTGAAAATCCGTTATTCTCAAAATGAAGCAAAAACAAGAGGGGCTGTATCCATATATTCATTGATTAGTGTCAATACAGAATACACAATACGGGATGTTACGACTACTTTTGGATAAAATCCCTCATTTTTTTGCTTCATTTTGGAAACAACGGATTTTGTCCTTTTTCTATAGACGATTACTTTCAGAATTTTCAAGCTATGATTTTGAGAATTTTACAAAGGTTGCTCTATACATTTAGCTAACATAATATGCAAATGAAATTTTGATATCTTTGACGCATGCGCAGTAAAAATATATTTAGTAAACCTACTCATTTTTCATACAATTTTTATTATTTTTTAATTCTGATTACAGGGTACTGTGTGCAATGTTGTTTGTCATATTTTATGAAAAAAATATTATTTTATATTAAGAACTCTAAAAATTATAAGGGAAAAACTTGGAAAAATTTGGGACCATTTTTATAAAAATCTTAATTACTCTGCGAGTATGCATGCTATTTGCATAAAAATGAACACAGTGTATTACAATAAGGCATTCAATCATAATCTAGAGTTTGAGCGCTTTTGCTTCATTAGTTTTGACAGGGTTATTCAAAAGATATTCGTTCTTTTTTAATTTGTTGACGGTACCCTATGGAGTTTCGGTAAAAAATCTTCACGGAGATGTATGACGTATACTATTATATTTATACACTAAGAGTTTCGAGATTATTCCTCATGTATTTTTCTAGATATTTAGTAAAATGTTTAAAATCGCAAGTGTCCCATAATCAATGGCAATATAGTGTATATATATATATATATATATATTGTACTTGAAAAAAAATTGTTTTTGTGTTTTAGGTATAATCGAGAGAAAACATTATAAGCAATATAATGAAGTAATGACAGCTCAAAAATACAGAATCTGAACTTTAATATCGTGATAAAACTAATTTTGTAAGATTAATTTTGTCGTATATAGATATAGTAGTACATTAACATTTATTGACATTAGTCATTTGAATTTTATCTGAGACCTACTGAGATGATAAATTTGTAGCTTCAAATAGAATTTAAATCTAAATTATGATAAACTACGAAAATGCGCAGCAGCAAGAATAATCTTAGTACATTAACCCATTAGTGCCTGAATTATTTTCTTCGTTAAAATTCAAATTTTGCATTTTCCCACCACTTTTAAAGAAAAAAAAAAACTTAATATACATATCTCGAGGACTTAGTCACGAGAAAGAAAGTATTTATTTATCCCCTTTTTTACTGGTGTGAAATGCGCTTACTTGAATTTTTTAAAACTGTCCCAAAAATGGGACGCTAGGCACTAATCGGTTAAGATTAAGTAATTTACCTACGTTGTAATCAATTGGCTAACTTTCATTATATATTTAGAACATATAAGAGATATATAATAAGAATTAATGTTCCAAAAAATTTTTTACTGATTGAAAGTAAAACTATATTTTAATACGTCTTAATAATAGTATACATTTATAATGACTTGCGCATAAGCAGCAAAGCAATTTGAATGCTAATATACAACTATCATTAAATATTACAAATTATCATCCATATTACATCTAAACTATAAATTATGTTTTAAGGGAGACCCGTACCCCATTTTCGGCCAAAAACCATCAAAAGTTAAATTTTTTTTTTATCTCAGAAAACGATAAAATACATATTTGCGAATATCCATGCAAAATTTCAGAACTCGGGGACACTTGGAAGAGGTAGAAAATGAGCTTTTTTAATTGTACTCACTATAGAGTTTAAAGGACTAGCGGCCATTTAAAACGTGTTTTCCTGAAAATGACTTTTTTCATATTTTGCCTTAGTTCAAAGTACTAAGGCTCAGTGGTAAAATGATTTAGAAACAAAGTGTTTATGTTTTTAGAATCTTAAAAAAAATTGCAAGAAAAGTAAGGAGGGATATAGTTTTTAAGTATTTCTGAAAATTTTACATAAATTGGTAAACATAAAAATTATAACGAATTTAAGGAAATTTACCTTGCGTATTTTTATGTATTTTTTTTTAGCCGATTAAAATAGAAAATTAAAAATATCTCTCCTTAGTTCTTTTCTATATACTATAACACTATTTAAGAAATTTTAGTAATACCAAAATATTGAAAATTGAATGAGGAGTAGTAATTTTAAAAAGTGTATTTTTCGACAAAAAATATCATAAAAATCCCCATAAAAAATATATTTTTTAATAAAAAGTGAATTTTTTTGCTAATTATTTCTTACAAAAGAATTCTTAAGTAGTACACCAAAATTCATTACTTTAAAATCAATAATAAAAATTTTGGGGTTTTTTACGGGTCTCCCTTAAGACAAGTTCCATACATTATGAATTTAAAATTTGGTACAACAAATTATTAAATGAAGTGATTATGAATTAAGATTCAAACATAAATAAATGAAGTTTTCAACAATATTCAAGCATTGTAAATTTTTAATTTAGAATAAGGTTTAATATGAATAGGAAGTTGAATGCATACAAAACAGGAAAAATAGAAATATTTGAAATAAAGTCAAACTTTATAATTAAGACATTTTAACAAATGAAAAATGACCAAAAGAAAACGAAATCAATGATAGTACTATTAGACGCATTATCCAATAAGCAGTTTATCAAAATGGAAAATATATAAATTAAATAAGGAAAATTACAAAAAAAAAAATGCAAAAAATGGAAAAAAAAAAGGCGAGAATAAATCATGAATTATTTTAAGTTTTTTAATTTTTTTAGTAAAATTTTTACGCAATATCTAAATTTCAACAGACAACTATCAACTTTATTAATTGTAGGTTAAAAAATTTACAGGGATAGTCATAAATATCGAAACAATAGGCTATCTCTTTGAATATTGCCCCTAGGCCCATACTTCCAAATGAAAAAAATTCATAAAAAAGGGGAATTTCTTTTATAAGTTGCAACTCCATGGGGGAGGGGTCTATTTGAAAAGTACGAAAATTAAATTTTTATACGGCACCCATACGGCAAAATTTCCAATAAGGAAATTACTCCTTATCCATACCTAAATTGAAAAAAAAAAAAAATCACCTTCATATCTAAAAACCTCACAGAGGCAATACAATCAAATATTGTCCAAATTTCATGATTTACATCACTTCACACCATGCCTGTAAACGAAGATATTTTGACTTATTATGAAAGCAAGTGAGGGATCGTCCACAAATTATCCGTTATTGTATGTCGATTTAAGACAGTGCCTTTATTTTAGACATAAAAAAGCAGCATATTGATTTAAATCTAAGCTTGTTTACAAAATATACTGGTAGTCAGAACTGGAGGTCTGCATGGGTCAAAATATCTAGGTCCGGTCCCAAACCGAATCTTGGGGAAAAAAGTTCATCCCGGCCAGGAAAAATTTTAAAATCGTAACCCAGACCCGCTTGGAAAAAGGATTAAATCATAGCCCGGCGCAGCCATGTATTCCTACATAGTTTTTTACTTCGGTATGGTTAAAAATTGTTATCTATTTAGGAATTCTGACCGAAAATACTTATTATATCTCTTCGTTTTTTATTTTTATGCTTTTTAATATTAAAGAAGAGCCAAAGGCTGGGATATATTTTTTGCAGTGGAAACTTCATTAGGCCCGTTGAGCATTTTTGAGAAGGAAAAAAACCATTGAACTCCCGAGTACCTTAACTACCTTTACCGACACCTCTGTATATAAGTATCTATATATTTGAAGGCCTCTTCCTCTTCCAGGTTGCACCCCCTCACCCCAACAGACACATTAAAATTTCGCTCATTTAATTCTCTACCATTTTTAACTTAAAAAATTAAGCTACATGGCACCCACGGGACTATGGAACCCTTGTCGGTTACTCATCGGATTTGCTCATTTCTTCACTTCATTTCAATCTTTAAAGGGCTATAAATTTGCTTCTATGGGAGCTACAGCGGTGAGAAAAATTCTTGCATAGCTATCTTTTCCTCGCCATTTTTTTTTTTTTTCGATTTCATTTTTCCGGTTTTTCCCGTAGGGCCGTTTTTGGTGGGACAGAGGGGGGGGGGGGTTATTTTTTGATGTAATATGTCTATTGAAAGATTATGCTTCATACATTACAAATCTAGCATAAAAAGTTTTCTTCGGCCATTCTGGGTCACGTTATGGACCCATACTACTTTAAAATTAAATTTTTCAAACTTTTTCGTAATTGTTCAAGTTTTCATTTCTGTTGGCACTCTCGGAATGCCACTTTTTTATATCAATGGATCTCTATTTATATGTAATTTTTTCACTTTTATTTTAATATCGTTAATCCATATTTCATGCATTGGAGACTTTGAAAAATGTAATACAGTAATAATTTTTAAGACGGAATCACATGAGAAAGAAAAAATATGTTACTGAGAAATGCTCTACTTAGGAGGTGTAAATGGAGTTTTATTTTTTTTCTAAGTTATTGTTACCTTTACTTTAAATTCGTTTTTCTGCATGAAGAATTTTTTCCCCACTATTTCTCGCCTTTAAGTTATTAAAAGTTAAGAATTGCTAAAGGTATAAAGTGCAAACTTGAAACATGTCATTTTTGATTATTTTGCATTTGTTTTGTTTTAACAAATTTGAAAAAGATATTTACTTTTGAAAATACGATTTTTTTTTTAAAGTTATCATTTTTTTAAATAAATAATTTTACTAGTTTTAAAATTAATATTGAAAAAAAATGTTGAACAAAACTAAAATCAATTTTTCATCTTTAATTAAATAAAAAAAAATTGAAATCCGATAAATAATGTTTTGGGTTATTACGATTTTAAATTATCCCATTTAAACCACACTTTGTCTGATTTTCAAAATAAGGGCTCTTACTAATCTTTTAAAATTTTTATATATTTATGAGAAATTTTGGGATGTGATTTTCTTAGCAAATTATATGGCTAACCATCCAAAAAAAGAAAAAAAAAAAAAAAAAAAAAAAAAAAAAATCAAAATTCTAATTTAAAAGAAAGAATTTATGTTTCCTAGAACTATTAAAGTAACATTGTTTCTTGAATTGTGTGCATTTCAGTTTGTCTCTAACCCCTTAAAACCTGATGAATTTTTCAAACTGCTAGAACTCTGCGAGTTTTGAAGATATGAAGATGCATTTTTTTTAAATCTAATTCAGGACTGGATAAGGAATTTTTATCCTACAGGGGCCGTATAAACATTTAATTTTCATATTTTTTTCAAATAGACCTCCCATGAAGTTCCAACTCAACTTATCAAAAAATTCTTTTTTATGAATTTTTGCATCTGGAAGTATAGGTCTAGAGGCGATATTTAAAGAAATAGCCTATTGTTTCGATATTTATGACTCACCCTCTATGAATTTCCTAAAAATCCTCCATGATTGAACGCATGAAGTATTAATTATTTAACGGTGTTGTTAATAAGTTTAGAAGAACATATGCTTTTAATTATATATATGTAATTAAGATATATGTTACAGTATACTGAAGAATGAAGACATTATTTAAAATTATAAATGTATTAATTTCGAATTGAAAATCTTTACGTTTGTCATAAAGAACAGATATTGTTTTGTTTTCTCTGAGTTTAATTATTATATCTAAAAAGTTAATAGTATAGTTTTAAAAAATATTTTCCGCTATTTCTAAATTAGTAGGATAATTTACTATAAGTTGAGAAATATTAGATTTGTCAGTATCAATTAAAATGATGTTATCAATGTAACAATACATAAGAATACTATTATTACAATAACTGTGTTCATAGTGATATAAATATAAATCTGGATGTACATCCGCCTTGTGGTATTTCGACTTTCTGTACATAAGTAATGTTATCTTGCAAAAAATAGTTACTATATGTAACGAAATTCATTAAATTGCGAAAATATTCTGTATCCATATTTATAGGAAGAGTTAATAGATTTTTATAATTTTAAAATAATGCATTAATTATATTATGTAGGTCTAAATGATTTATATTATTAAAAAGATATTTGAAGTCATATGTCTTTATATATTTTTTAAATATATCTGTATTCATTTGAATAAAACAATAAATAAAAACAAAAAGAAGAAATATTTTAAACTGATAGCAGATTTGGTAATCCGCGATTCAAACTTTAGTCAGTTTTAGTCATTTCAAAATTTTCAAGTTTCCTTAAAGAGTTAGGCATTCCTTAACAAAGTTGGGAGATTTTGAGGGAGAAAAAAAACAAGCGTGCTATTTATATTAAAATGGGGATTACAAGCAGCCTGATGCACAGAGCATCTCTTTTCTTCCATTCTTTATAGATTTTTTTTTTTTTTTTTTTTTTTTTTTTTAAAGTCAGGAGGAATGAAAAATGGTATCTTGGGAGAAACCTTCATCTTGCTGATTAGGCAATGGCATATGCTAATCAAATGGCTTTTTTTTTTTTTTTTTTTTTTTTTTTACAAATGAATTTTTCGCTCGTATAATTTTTTAATCCCAGTAGCATCCAGTAGGAGTTTTCTCAGCGAAGATTTTCACTGATTAAATATTGTTTAACAGTTACATGGGCAAATTTATTATTTTGCTAAAATTTTGAAATGAATGACTGCAACCAGATGTTACAAATAAATCGATTCGAAAAAATATATATATATTTTCTCTCCATGCATTATATAACCAATTTTTAAAAGAATTCTGATTAGTGCTCGATGGAATACGTATTTCAGGTATACATTTAAACGATATACATATATTCGTATAATACGTTTCTCTGATATACGGATACCTTAAAATATACGTTTAAACGTATGCGGATACGTAAAGAGTACATCGGTTAAACGTATATTTGAAGTTACGTATATTTAAAATGTACATATATTTCAAGTATCGTATCTAATTTAAATAACAATGAACCTCATCAGTTTTAAGTCATTGAATAAAGAATAAGCTTTGAATCGGCGTCGTTACATTAGCACTTTGATAATTAAATTTCATTTGTGAGATCCTTGCTATTTTTCTCTGTAAAATTTTAATTCATTTAGGGTAACATCCCCAGTAATTGCCATGCACCAGTGATTGGCACATCCTACAGACATGTCCTAAAATAATATTTATATCCAGTCTTTTAAAAATGCAAGACCATATACCAGTTATATGTCATTTACGTTAAAGATTATAACTTTGATTTATGCTACTAGATGACAATAGTGCCTAGGAAAGAGAAACAATTATGGCTTGTATGAAATTAGCCATATTTATTGCAAATGCTTCTTGTTTGGCTTAAGGAAGGCATGCTTTTCAATCATTATTATCTGATTTATAATATATTTTAAATTTTAATTGACAGCAGTTTTGTTTAGTTAAAAAGGGTTACTTTAATTGTGTAAAAGTGTTTTCGACACAAATATTTGGATTTCTGAATTAATGATAGATGCCAATTAATGGTGCTTCAATTTTGCTAGTTCCAAGTAATTGGCACCTATTCCAATTACAAGGAGTTCGCAAGTAATTTCAGATTAAGCCACTTATTTTGCAAGTACTTTTAAAGTTATAGGCTAATTTTGTTTATCATTTGTTTTTATTTGACATTATGAAATATTATCAATAATTGGAATCCATTAAAGCTTCATATGACAATTACTGGGGACAGCATGACAATTACTGGGTATTAATATAAGTATATTGTATTGTTTTAAAGTGTTCACATTTCAGACTAATATGCTGATTTCTTACTCTCAAAAACTTGAAATATGGCATCTTCATCTACAGTAAATTCATTTAAAGCGATTGAACCCAATGCAAAATGTAAAGTTCTTTTTAAATATAAACATGTGCCAGTTACTGGATCACAAGATGTCATTCATTGGTGCTTTAGGTGCCAATTACTGGTGATTTCAGCAACTTTTTATAAATTTATTTTTATAAAAATACTTTTTCAAATTATTTTACTTTTAGTGGGCAAAATAGATGCACAGATATGCATGCTTTGATTTAAAAATATTTCCAAGTAAATATCTCATTTCTATGTAATGAAAATTGAAGTAAGTTTAAAGACAAATTCTTAAAGTGCCAATTACAGGGGATGTTACCCTATTTATCTTCTACTTTTTATTAGCTCACAGGCTATCAAAGCCTGAGAGCTTATGTGCCCGCCCGTTCTGTATGTATTGTACGTACGTAACGCGATAACTCATGATAACAATATCCGATTTACATGCAATTTTGGATATAGGCTTATTATGATAAGACGCTTCCCTGATTAGTTTAGAGAGTTCATTCGTTAAGTATAAGAAGGGGAACGGGGATTATTGCCACTCCCTTAATTTATATAAATGGGTTTTTTCATAAAGAATTAGTAGATTTCTTTCAAATCTTAGATGTAGGATCGTTCTAATGAGGCGCGTCCGTGCCTAGAATTGGGTGTTCACTGGATAAGTTTAAAGAGGGAGAATGGGGGAGGGGTAATCCCCCAATCTTAATTTTGGTTTTTCACGCAAAATTTACCGATCTGCTTCAAATTTTGTATATAGGTTTATTCTAAGTAGGCGCTTCCCTGATTTGTTTTTGGAATTCACTGGATGAGTATAAAAAGAGGATAGGGGAAACTACCCCTCATAATTTATGTAAATGGTTTTTCATGCAGAATTAACCGATTTGTTTCAATTTTTGGATACAGGTTCATAGTAATAAGAAGTTTTGCTCATTTGTTGTGGTGTTCTTTTGTTAATTATAAAGAAGGGTACGGGCGATTACTTTCCCTTAAGTTAATTAACTAGAGTTTTATGCAGAGTTATTCGATTTGCTTTAAATTTTGGATGTAGGTTCTTTCTGATAAGTTGAATTTCTGAACAGTTTTGGAGGTTTAATGGTTAATTAAAAAGGTTGGAACGGAGGACAACGTTTCTTAAATTACATAAATGGGTTTTTATGCAGATTAATTCGACTTGCTTCGAATTTTGGATACAGGTTTATTATATGATAAGGAGTATCCCTGATTAGTTTTGGGGCTTTGATGATTAAGTATAAAGAAAGGATATGGGGACGGTACTTCCTCTTCCTCCCTTATTTTTTTTCGAAAGGCATTATTATATAAGGCTGTAATATAGAATTAGTCTACATAGCCTGTGAGTTCTATGTCATCAGTTTAACTGGGCATCATACTTTTTATTAAATTAAGTGATAAAATGTTAAATAAGTTTACAGGGATAGTTTAAATAGTTTTATAAATAAATAATAAAAAAAGTGTTTTAAAAAGTTTTTTAAAAAAGTGCAGTATTATTTCGATTCGCGAATTGTTTTAGGTGCTTTCTTAATTCTATAAATACGTAGCACCTAGAGTCAATGTTTGGTTCGTCGGTCTGTCCGTCCGCCCGACTCTTCTTCCGCATATAACAGCGCAAAAACTACCCAATTGAATGGTTTGAAATCAAAAATATATAATTGTTTCATAATTTTGTAGAATCATTTCTAATTTTATGAAAATCGGATTGCATAGTTCAATTATAGGGACAGTCAAAAGTATTCCTTTAAATTATGGCTAATGGTGAAAAATAGTTTCAAATGCATTTTAATGATGTTACACTCTTTCGAACATAATGAAATTAATATGCATCTCTGAAGTACAATTAAATATACATTCTTTATAATATGCGGTGTAAAGAATATTTGTTATTATTTTACAAAACCACGCAAAATTATTCCGTTTCATAATGGTATAGGGGAAAAGATTTGTTTGGATTGTATTTTAATTACAATAAACTATTTTACATTTTATGAAACCGATATAGGTTTCTGAGATTTACAAGTTACGGCCTGTGTAATAAAAATCACATAGTATTTACAGGAATGCACAAAAGATTTCGGATACAATATTGTATCCGAAGTATAGTATATTTTTGAGATGAATACTGGAAGTTAATTTTTTGGTTGTGATATGAATTTTTAACTAAATTTTGCGTATAGCTTTTTTTTTTTTTTTTTTTTTTTTTGTATAAATACCGTAAACCATAAACAAGGTTACACAAAAGAATTTGTAAGGGGTACTGCGTATGAATGGAAATAGGTTAGAAGTTGTTTTAAAATAAGTTATGTATTTTTACGCTGATTTACATTTTGTGTACTAAGATATGTTTGTGGGATATAGACAAAAGTCCGTCTATGGAGGATAATCTATGGAAGTGTAATTTCAGTAGTTTGAAGGTGTTTTAGTGTTAATTAAATTTTAGCTAAGTAGTTTTAATTAAATTTTAGGTAATTAATGGTGTATAATTAAAGATAGTAGGTAAAATATAGGATTATACAAAAGTATTAGCGTGTTTATGTTTTTTAGTATAAATTACTGAAAATAAAATTGGTTTCTGAATTGGGCTTTTTGAACATTTGGTCATCTATTTGTCTGTACAAACTCGAACTTAAGTTAATATAACTGAAATGCATATGCTCTAAATTGATAAATATTATTGAGATTTACTATGTCATTTCGATATTGTAAATAAAATATGCAACGTTTATAGTTTTTTTTTTAGAGAGACATTGAAAAGTATTCTATTATATTATGGTCTGTAAGGAAATGTCGAATTCTACAAATAACACATATGTCGTCGTGTGACTCATCTATTTGTTTGTCCATCTATCCGCCTATAAAAGCGCAAAACTTACGAAGGCGAATGATTTGAAATTAAAAATATAGAACCGTTGCAGAATATTCTCAAATAATTTTTAATCTTAAGAAAATTGAATTCAAACTTAATAAAAGTTTCCTTCATCATGCAATCAAAGTTCATGCGATCAAATCTTTTCACATGTAAATATTTTGGTGATATTTCATGATAGGTAACGATTCTAGGTTGCCATGGAGATTACGGCCCATGTAAGAAGAATATTATTTCCATATTACTGAATTTAATATGTAAAATCGTAATAATAACTGCATTAATCCATTTCTGCATAAGAGTGCACCAAATATTACACCGAGATCTGATTATTGTAATACAAACGCACCTAATTTGTTACATTTGACGTGCAATTTCCAATTTGTTCTAAAAAAGCAGGGTTATGTATGCCTATAAAGAAAGCCATGTTTTGGAATGGTAAGTTGATATATTCGTTCTTTTGCTTGTTCTGAACGATAAACGTAAGAAATACTTACGTTATTTAGAAAATGTGCGAAAAAAATAAATTATTTTTAAAGTAAGAAATAATTAAATTACTTTAAAATTTCTTTGTTTTATAAGATCGGCTCCACGAAGAAACATCCTTGTGCCTGTTGCAGCCCAATTTACATAACATGAAAAGTACCATTGCGTCACCTGACTGTTTGACGTTTCCAATTCTTGTTTTCAATAACTATATTTAGAGGCATTGATGCAAAGAGTGACATAGTATAAATTTCTCGTTGTGAAGTTAAAATATGAAAGCTCAATTACATTATTTTCATGTTTTCAAAGTTTTGCTCTGGTGTAAATTAAAAATAAGCAAAATAAGCCAAAAAAATAAAAAAGTGTGTGGCGTTATGCTGACAAAACGGAAGACAGAGAGCCTATTGCCTGCTATGTTAAGACGATATTGCAGAAAAGTAATTTTATGCAACTGGTGGAACAACAGGTTCAATTCTAATCAGCAACCAATTAAAATAGATTCATCGTCTAAACCTTGTTTTAAACAACGAATCAAAAACAAAAAAAATCTGATTAGTGAAATTGGCGTTGCAAATGCGCATACTAAACATTACATATTCAAAAATTTTTAACAGAGACAAACTCATTTTATATTTAAAAAAAATCCTTCAGTTTTTCTGTTTAAAATCTAATATTCTCTTTTTTGGTGCATACTTTGATGACAGGAGATGTTTTTCTCAAGACCATCAAAAAGTAAAACTTTTTTAGAAAAGTAATGAACGGAATGAACCGATTACTTAGACACTTATATTTTTCTACAGTAATCGTTTATTTTCTAAAAAAAGCCCTTTTTTCAAAATTTTGTTAAAATATGAATGTTTGACATAATTAATTTTTTTAATTGAAAAAAAAAATGCCATAAATATCTTTGAGGTTACGTATTATATCTCCTTATAAAAACCAGATGGGTGTGGCAATCCGAAAACTTTATTCTATTTCATGCATATTAATACTTCAAAATTCTCTACCACAATGCCAAAATTAAATGACAATCTATGCTCATCATGAGAAATTGGCGTGAAATTCCAGCAATAATATTTTTATTATTGACAGCATTTAATTATTAACATTTAATTACTAAAGCAATAATATTTATCATTCTATACCTGAATCTGAAGTTTGATGAAAATTCGTAATTTAGTTCTTAAAATAGAGCTATTGCAGGAATCGGGAAAAGTTCAGCATAGCAGCGCCACCTGTTGTACAATTAATGTCAAAATGAAAACAGAAGTAGTTATTCATATCACGGATTTACTGAATCTGAAGTTTAATGGAAATCTGTACGTAAACTCTTGAGATAGAGAGATTGTGGAAATCGCAAAAAATACTATTTAGCAGCATCAGCTATTGAGCGATTTACCCCAAAATGTAAACAACATCAATTCATGTCAAAAACTAACTGAATCTGAAATTTGAAGGAAATCCGTGCGTCAGTTATTGAGATAGAACTTTTTGAGTAATCGTAAAAAAATACAGCATAGCAGCGCCACCTGTTGTACAATTAATGTTAAAATGAAAACAGAAGTAGTTATTCATATCACGGATTTACTGAATCTGAAGTTTAATGGAAATCTGTACTTAAACTCTTGAGATAGAGCGATTGTGGAAATCGCAAAAAATACTACAGCTCATATTCAAAATATTAGAATAAAAAACAGAAGTAGTTATTCATATCACGGATTTACTGAATCTGAAGTTTAATGGAAATCTGTACTTAAACTCTTGAGATAGAGCGATTGTGGAAATCGCAAAAAATACTTATATAGCAGTGTCAGCCGTTGAGCGATTTACCCCAAAATGTAAACAACATCAATTCATGTCAGAAACTAACTGAATCTGAAATTTGAAGGAAATCCGTGCGTCAGTTATTGAGATAGAACTATTGAGTAATCGTACAAAAATGCAGCATAGCAGCTCCACCTGTTAACCGATTTACACCAAACACTAATCAGCATCAATCTATATCAGGGACTACCTGAATATAAATTTTTATTAATTTCTGTGGATTATAAAAGATAAATCAGAGTATTAGACCAGATTGTGTGATCGTTATGGTTAGTTGGGCCTTTTAGTCCTCCAGTATTTATCCGGGATGGCCGAGTCAGAAGAGCATATGATGCTTAAGCAAATACATCTCTGGCTCGAATCCTGGCCCGGACTTTTTTTCACCTTATTGTAAAATTTGCTTATAATTCTTTGCATTAGTTCTTGCGATAGAATTAATGAAATAATTGTGAAAAATGCGAGACAGCAGCGCCACCTGTTGAGCGTTTTACACCAAAAGGTAAAAAAAAAAAAATCAGTTCCTAGCAAGGACTAACTAAATCTGAAGTTTGATGGAAATGTGTGCAGTAGTTATTGAGATAGAGCTGTTGCATAAATCTTTAAAAATGCCGCAGCGCCATCTGTTGAGAGATTTACACGAAAAAAGAATTAGTAATAATTTATATCAGGGACTATCTGAAAATAAATTTTTGGCAATTTCCGTGCATTAGTTCTTCAGACAGAACGCCCACAAAATTTGTCAAGGACAGCCAGTCAGAGTCACAGGCTATCAGACAGACATTTTATAAAAACAATCTTTTTGGTATCTTTGACCCCTAAAACTTGTTAATCTGTCAAAAACCGGAATTCAAAAATTTTCACAATTTCAATATTATTTTCTTGCAAAGATATAAGAAAGTATAAAGAAAAAAATGAATAATAATCGGGGAGGGGGGGGAAGGGGGCTCTTTGATAAGTTATGTATATAAATTGTCACATGAATTATCATTAGTAGCCTCAAATTTTGAAGTCATTATGTCTTACAAATTAAGAAAAGTATACAGTTGATGCTTTTTTTCCGGGCTACTTTGATTAAAGGAAATAAAAGTTATGTCAAATATGGGTATCGGAAAAGTCAATGTAGATACAGTTTTGAACATATAAATCGACTCTATTTAAAAAATTTCTAATTCGAAGTACTTCAATAATTGAAATTTAACAAGTAGTACAATTACCATTTACCACTCGAAATTTTATATTCTCTCTAAAGCAATTTGGTAATTTAAAGGTATGGGGATATCTTTCTTTCTCTCTTTTTAACTGTACAATACCACTATTAAGAAAAAAAAACATTGCTTCAATCTGATGACCAGTCGAAGTTTTTTGAAAGGTTTCGAATCTGTATAAATCTCTTCTAAAATATACTACTCATCCCCTCTACTTCCTCTTCCCCCGCACAAAAAAAAGCTCAGTCCTGTTGCATCGCCCTTTATGTTATGTAAGGGGCTGTATAAAATGCCCTGTATGCTTTTCTTAGCGTGATATCATTTGGCCAATTTAGGTAATTTTTAAAAAATTCTACCTATCTTTTTAAAATTTCTACTTAAATAATCTACCAGAATTTCTGAATACTTACCTTCGTTTTACTTAATCACAGAAATCCAGGCATTAAATATAGAAATCACTATTCTAAATTTCTGTTAGATGAATTTTCAAAAATCAGCTAAATTGGTAGCATTGGGCCGAATAGGAGAGGATTAAATAATTTGAAAGGCTAAGGCATCGCAAAATTTCTTGCACCCGGCCTCGCATTCGCAGAGGACAGCTCTGATTTTCAATATATTTTAAATTTAGAAAACAATATTCTTAAATACAAAGTATGATTAAAATTTTTTCCAGGAGTTGGATTGATCAGTGTCATTACAAAATATAAAATAAATTTATGTCTATTCTGTGACCGTGTAGTTCATGAAAAAATAATGTTCCGCGTGAAGTGCCTATGCCATAAATCAACAGAAGTTAGGTGCTATGCTACAGATCTGCGAATGATAGTTTTGAGTATTAATGATAACCCACTACTTATTATGCTTTCCCACTGCTAATGCAATAATAATAATAATAATAATAATAATAATAATAATAATAATAATAATAATAATTAATAGTTTAGTTTTTAGATAAAACGAATTCAGATTTTTCTAGATTCTTTGAACAAAGAATCGTGATGGCTCTGGTAAACCGTAAGAATGAAGGATTCTAGAGGATATTTTCCATAATCCGCAAAGAAAGCATTAAAACATCAGTTTTCAAACAAGTTCTGCCTTAAACGAAAAACAATATGTTTAAACGCTTGGGTAAAGATCCGGATATACGATTTATCGTATATATGCTGCTTTGAAAATATGTATAACCGTCGGTGCCGTTATTATACGTATCTCAAATCCATACCCCGTATAATTACGTATTACACGTATACTCGTATAAATATACAATCGAGAGCACTAATTCTGATATAACAAAGCAGATTGGGATTAAAATTAAGCGGGAAGTATATTGTCACGATGTGTAACGGATAAAACTGTTTCAAATTCAAACTGATCACTTTTTAATTCATTTTTGAACGCAAATGTATCAAATCGGCTAATGCTCAGAACAGGAAAATAAAAAGAGTGATTCAAATGATTATAAATCCTGATGTAAATCATTTATCGGGAAAAGATAAAAGTCTCCAATAATCATGCTTAAAGTATCACGCTTATATGTAATATGAGTCATAAAATGTCTCAGAAAGTTTCGCATTGTGGAGCATGGGAAATACACTACATGGCCGTCACTACATAATCGTCAATTGAATGAATTGAAAATCCGTTATTCCCAAATTGAAGCAAAAGCAAGAGGGGTTGTATCTATATATTCATTGATTAGTGTCAATATAGAATACACAATATGGGAAGTACTACTACATTTGGATAAAATCCCTCATTTTTTTGCTTCATTTTGGGAATAACGGTTTTTGTCCTTTTTCTATAGACGATCACTTTTAGAATTTTAGGCTATAATTTTATATATATGGAATAGGGCTATGATTTTGAGACTTTCACAAAAGTTGTTCTATACATTTAGTTAACATAATATGCAAATGAAATTTTTATATCGTTGACGAATGCGCAGTGAAAAATTATTTAGTAAACCTACTCATTTTTCATACAACTTTTATTATTTTTAAATTCTGATTACAGGGTATTGTGTGCAATATTGTTTGTCATATTTTCAGAAAAAAATATTATTTTATATTAAGAACTCTGAAAATTATAAGCATAAAACTTGGAAAAATTTGGGACCATTTTTGTAAAAACCTTAATTTCTCTGCGAGTATGCAGGCTATTTGCATAAAAATGAACACAGTTTATTACAATAAGGCACTTTATCATAATCTAGAGTTTGAGCGCTTTTGCTACATTAGTTTTGACAGGGTTATTCAAAGATATTCATTATTTTTTATTTTGTTGACGGTCCCCTATGGAGTTTCGGGAAAAAATCTTCACGGAAATGTATGACTTGTACTATTATATTTATACACTAAGAGTTTCGAGATAATTCCTCATGTATTTTTCTAGATATTTAACAAAATGTCTAAAATCGCAAGTGGACGTTCATCAATGGCCATGTCGTGTATATATACATTATATGGCCAAAGATGACCGGCCACTTCCGATTTTAGACATTTTGTTAAATATCTAGAAAAATACGTGAGGGATTATCTTGAAACTCCAAGTGTGTGAACATAATAGTACAAGTCATATATTACCCTAAATATTTTTCCCGAAAGCCTATAAGGGACCGTCAACAAATTGAAAAAGAATATATATCTTTGCATAACCCTGTCAAGACTAGTGTAGCAAACTCGTTCAAACTGTAAATTATGATTACTTGGCTAATTGTAATAAACTATGTTCATTTTTATGAATACAGCATGTATATTCGTAGAGAAATTAGGTTTTATAAAAAAATTATATTTTGCCATAATTTACAGTGTTCTGAATATAAAAAAATGTTTTTTTTTTTTTTTCAGAATATATGATAAACAACATAGTACACAATATCCTGTAATCAGAATTTAATCATATACTGTAATCAAATATAATAGTTCGTGCAATATTTTGTATTCTATATTGACACTAATTAATGGATATATGGATACAGCCTCTCATCATTTTACTTTATTTTGGAAACAACGGATTTTGAGCTTATTCGATTGATGATAATTTTCAGAACTTTCAAGCTATCTTTTTGAGATTCTCACAAAAGTTACTATATACATTTAGCTAACTCAATATGCAAAATAAATTTTGATAGCATTCACGCATGCACAATGAAATATTATTTAGTAAACCTGCTCATTTGTCATATAATTTTCATTTTTTAATTCTGATTACAGGATATTGTGTATAATGTTGTTTTTTCTATTTTCTGAAAAGAACAATTTTTTTATTCGGAACTCTGCAAATTAATTATAAGCAAAAAACTTAGCAAAATTTGGGACTATTTTTATGAAAATCTTTATTTCTGTACGAATATACATGCTATCCACATACAAATGAACACAGTCTATGACAATAAACCACTTAATCATAAACTACAGTTAGAACGCTTTTGCCACATTAGTTTTGAGAGGGTTATCCAAAACATCTTCGTTCTTTTTTAACCCTTTGAGGGGCAAAGCACTTCCATTTATAAAATGCTGAAATGATTAAATGACACCAGAATTCAAAAACAAATTTATTTCAAAATAGATAAATGCTTTTCTTCACATAGCTGATAAAATTTAGATTTACCTTTCAAAATTCTGGTGGCGATGTGGCATTTCTCAATATAAATTAGGTGGTATATATTTTATACCACCGCCCTTCAAGGGGTTAACTTGTTGACAGTCTCCTATGGCGTTTCGGAAAAAAATCTCCACGGAAATGCATGACCTGTACATTTATGTTTACGCACTTAGAGTTTATGGATAATTCCTCATATATTTTTCTAGCTATCTAACAAAACGTTTAAAATCGCAAGTGGTCGGTCACCTTTGTCCCTATAGTGTATATAGAACCACTTTAAAGAAACAAAACAACTCTTTTCCATTCAAAATAGTAAAAAAGCGACCATAATATCTTACATATAAATAAAGGGTGGTTTTCTAGAGTTCAAAAATTAATTTCAGTTTTGATAATAATGGATTAGTAACGTTAAAAAAACACTCGAACAGTGTAGGTTAAAAAAAAACTTTACTGCTAAGTGCATTACAATATAATATGACACGCAAACACCAAATTAGTTTCCTATATAATCATCAGTCTCTGCAGACATTTATCGGAATGTTGCACCAATCGTTTGATGCCTTAATGATAGAAAATCGTTTCTTGATCTTGGAGCTAGCGTAGAACAGGTGCCTGAACCTGGACATTGGTGGAAATTTGTCTTGCATGTAAAAGTCTTCTTGAGCCAGATCGACACAGTATGGTGTATGCGGTTAAGAGGCTACTTCATTCAAATGAAAAGACCCGTTCGCAAAGTAACTAACGGCATGCATACAGATCGATCTATGATATCCAAAGCCAAAACATCATTTAAAAATATTGAAATGCAACCGAGATATCTGTATAAATTTCTTCCATAGGATTAGCATTAGTGAATGGGTCTTTTCATTTGACTGAAGTAGCCCCTTAAATCTTCCATCCGAAACTGTGAAGCGTCATCAAACTGTAGCAACTATTTCATAACGATATCGTAATACTTATAATATGTATTCTACATAAAAATAAGAATTTATATTATAAAAAAATCATTTTGCTTCTAAGACGTTGTACATTAACAAAAACATTTAAAATATATTAAAACATTTTTATTATTTTATTATTATTATTTTATTTTTATTTTTTACATTCTGAAGACGACTCTATTAATAGAGAGTTGAAGCATGTAAATAAAAATGTTTTAATACATTTTAAATGTTTTGTTAATATACAACATCTTAGAAGCAAATTGTTTTTTTGTAATATAAATTCTTATTTTTATGTAGAATATATATTATTAGTATTACGATATAGTTATTAGTGGACGTAATCAAGACTTACTAGTGTTATTTTTCACTTTTCATATTTCATAAAGGCTGGACATGATATTACATGTGTCCTATACGCTTCATGATGAATCTTCATATTCATGAAATGTTTTGCCCTCAAAATAGTACTATTCTGCGTATTTAAACGTTGGAATAAGTTTCCAGGTAACGCGCTGTTTTATTTCACACTACGTAGTAGAGATGGGCAATATCGTTCCTTTTAAGGAACCGTTCACCAAAAGGAACGAGTTCTTTGTACTCGTTCCTATTAGAATCGTTTCGAAAAAAGGAACGATTCCGACAAGGGAACGATTTTGAGAAAAAGGAACGATTTCAAGAAAAAAAGGAACGAATCCGTAAAAAAAGGAACGATTCCGACAAAGGAACGGTTTTGAGGAAAAGGAACGAATTCGAAAAAAAGGACGATTTCAAAAAAAAAGGAACGATTTTGAGAAAAAGGAACGAATTCGAGAAAAAAGGACGATTTCAAGAAAAAAGGAACGAATCCGATAAAAATGGAACGAATCCGCGAAAAAAAGGAACGACTTCGAGATAAAAAGGAAGGAATCCGGTAAAATAGGATGGATTTTTTAAAAAAAGGTTCCAAGGGAAAAAAACGCGTCCGAAACTATTTTACGGAAAAAGGGAACGAATCCGGAAACAGGGATAACAGATCTCGGAGCGACATGCAATCCCTAATATTTATTATTTATAACTAACTTATTTTCTTACGTATTCATTTTTTTCATATCATTTCTTGTCGTTTGCTTTAATTTTTAAATATTTTGGACAGTTCATTTTGTTTTTAAGAGTTCATTTTATTCATCTGTGTGCACTATTAATTAGCATAGTTATTTCTAATCCCCATAATATAAGTATTCCCTGACTTTATGATTTATTGTATTAAGCATAATTCCTCTTGAAATTTTGCATTTGGTTGACCTTTCATTTATCACTATAGTTTATCCATGAAATTTTACTGTAGCTTTGGTTTTGGTCATCAGGCTGTTGCGGCGGTCTATTAGATTTTCAATGTAATCATTGCTTTCCCCTCCAAAATCTGTCGTCAAATGACCCTCTATTTATTTTATTATTTTTGCGTAGGAAATTTCTTTATTGATCTAATATTTGATATCGGGGTCTATGATTTGTTTCCTCTTCAAAATTCACCCTAACGTAATCTTTAACTTATATATCGGCCTTCGTAACCGGCCGTTTTCCAAGTTGGTCCATTTCAGTACGATTCCTCAGGAATTGGGAATTTCGGAGTCTGCCCATTTCGAGAAAATTCTTAGAAGTCCATCTATTTAGGAATTAAGGGTGTATTTGAAAAAAATATTTTTCCACATTCAACAGCTCGAAAATATCCGATAGAGTTTCAGACACATTTTTAACCCTTCCCGGCACACTGTGCCCGGTCTGGGATACCTAATTTTAATTCCAAACTTGCAAACGGCACCAATAACATTTTAGTAAAATTTTGCTTTTGCAACAAAGGTTTAAATTAAGGAATTCAAAATATCTAAAAAAATCGTTTGTCAATTCCGGTGTCAGTCAACATTTTCTTATTTTACTAACAGATTTTGCCCGTGCCGGAAAGGGTTAAAGGTAGATACGTGAAACTTGCTGAGGTGATTTTTAAAGAGATGTATAAGAAGCCGTGTGATTTCTTTTTTTTTCGCTCAATTCGTTAGAATTTGATTTATAAACAATTATTTTCTCAGTATGACCATTTTTTTCGTTCGCAGATAAAAAAAAGGACAAGGACGGCGCATTGTGTACTTTCTAAGAAAGAGAATTGCCAGTTTGAAACGTTTGAGAGCAAAAATGAATTTAAGAATAAATCAGACAATAAGCAGTTTGGATTGGAATACACCCTTAACCCCTTCGTGACGGGAGTATTTTATGAAATTTTTAATGTATTGTCATCTTTTTTTAAAAACAGAAATTTGTGCCTTATGAAATCGAGAAAATGCTCCGATTAAATAAAGCTACTTTTGCAGTAAAATTTTACTGGTGGAAATAAACAAGGATTCTTAGGCTTTTTTGTGGCACGTATACGTATCGCTCGTCCTCAAGGGTTAAGGCTAAATATGAATAGAATCTTTTACATAATCAAATTCAATATTTATCGATTTGGAGAGACATAATTGGTTAAATGGAGTGCATATGACAGTCTTAGTATGTATATAACAGTGTGCTTCCTAACTGAATCATCAATGCGGAGCCGAAACCGAAATGCCTACACCTAAAATTATAAAATTTTAGCTGTTACTACCTACTATAATATAAAAATCCATTAAAGAAATAGTTTCTGAAATTCAAAGCTTAGTGAGCTGAAAATGGGATTGTAAGTTTCTGAAAAAGGATACAAATGAAAATCCAGGATATTTAAATTTAGAAATTGCACATAATTAAAACTGTGGTTTTATGTAGTAAGAAAGGAAATTATAACCATTTAGTTCAATAACGTAACTAATTTTCTTCAATTATATATTTTAAGACAAATACGTTTTGAAATACATAAAATAAGTAAAAAAATAAAAACTACAAAATACAATGTTGTTCAAAAGAATTTTATTTCAAAAATAGGAGCACACAAAATTTGCTGATTTAGTGAAATCATAAAATGATACGTTGCAATAAGAGCAAGGCTAAAATGGTAGTACAACAAACAATTCAATATTATTTTTTTTATAGTAAAGAAATTTAACATATATAATATATAGCTGTCATGAATAGTAAATTACTTCTAAAATTTTCATTTGTTGACGGTAATTAAAATATTTTAGAAACAACCAAATTTCTTTAATAATTTTTGTTTATGAAGTTAGGTTACATAAGCTAAAACATTTAACAACGTTTAAACACGTAAATATGTACAGTATCATGACATGAAAAAAAAAAAAAAAAAAAAATCCCACAATGGCCGTTTCGAGGATTGTGTGGATCCCCTTCCTCAGTGCGTAAAAAATAAGATAAAATAAAAGATTAAAATGGATTCAAAGAGCACCTCGGTTATAGCCCCGAGTAAAACTCTGATATTTTTTATGCGGGACTTTCATTTTCAGAACCGGTTTAGAAAGGGAAAGCACCCTTATAAAAATATCTGCAATCAAAATTGAAAAAATAAAAAACGGCCTGCATTTTGATCCATCTCAGCTATCCAATGAAAAAAAAATCATTTAAAAATATTGAAATGCAACCGAGTTATCTTTATAATTTTTTTCCATAGGATTAGCATTAGTAAGCGGGTCTTTTCATTTGACAGAAGTAGCCCCTTAACGGGGCTAAAAAACATCGTTTTATTTTAATCCTTTAATTTTTTTTCCATACTAAAAATGGAGTTCCAAGAACCCTCTAAATGGACGTATGTGATTTTTGTATCATGGTATTGTACTTATTTATGCGTTTAAACGTTGCTAAAAATTTTAGCTTGTGTATTGAAATTCACACAAAGTGATTGTTTTATGTGCTTGTTACGCTAAGGTTTTATCTGAGAAATTTGCTATAACCGAAATATTTTTCAAATAACTAGAAATGATCCAAAAAAATTTTGGAAACTTAAACATTTAATAATTTTAATGTTATACAATCATTTTCTGCTCTAATGATTTTGTTAATACATAATAAGTATTATTGAGACATGTGGAGAAAAAATAAGAATGTTAGGAATTATAATACGTAAAAATAAAAATATATGCTAAATTAGCAGACATTTGTAATAATAGAATTTTAATGCAATAGTGGGAAAAAAAAACCTAAATTAAAGTAGTTTAAAACACAAAAATAATACAAAATGCAACTACAATAATTTTTTCCCGAAATGTTTTAGAATATGTCAGGGCTTAATTTGCGCCGGAGCTCAGGTACGTCTCTGTTTTTAAAAAATATTTAAGTATTGGTTGGAATTCACCAGATCTCATAAATGTAGGGCTCCGGAGCCCAGTTCAATAGAGCTTTTTTTGTATCATGGATACTGCCCATTTTTTAACTCTGCACATTTCACTTTATTTTCTGTCATTTTCATTTGCAAGTGGATCTAACTGTCATGTATTATTATTCTGATAGAAAGAAATCGAGCAGTGTTTCCTCTTTTTTTTAATAAAATCATCGAATTTTTCCGATAGCGGTGTCAATTTTTTTATTTTGTTTTTTAGTTTTTGGACTCGTTACAAAAGATTGATAAGCGGAAGGAATCGATTATAGTTTAAGATATGCACCTTTTAAAGAAAATTGAAAAGTGTTGTTCCATTCTACAGCATATAAATATTAATTTCAGTGAATTTCAAGCATTTTTTATAAAAATGCATAGCTATGTGACTATTTTTTTTTGTGTGTGTGTGTGTGTGTTAATGCTATTTCTGAATTATAAATCTTACCATATTTAATACCAGAATTCTGCGATTAATTACATTAAAATTAGAAAATACTTCTATCGGAAGAAGTAATAAGTAAAAAGTGGAATAGTTGACAAATAAATATATGCTGATAAATATATTTAAAATTTTTATTTTTCTAAAAAAAAAATGCTTTTGCAAATAATATATGAAATCTAAATATGCAGATTGGAGTCAATATGGGGAGGGGGGAACGCTACAATTGTTAGTATTGCAGATTATTAGGATTCCGGTAATTTTTACTTTCTCATCATATGTGGTATATGGTAAGTCTTGCAATGGTTTTGAAAATCGAAAAAAGAAATTGACGGATAGTGAAGATTACGAAAAACATAATTTTAGAAAAAAAACATGCCGTCTGTCTGTAAATCTTCCGAACAAATTGAGATAGAGACTTAAATTTGCTATGTACTTAATATGAAGTAACCTCGATTATCCGGAAGTGTTTCTATCGGACTCTCGAAATATTCGTTCAGATGACAGATATTATTGAGATATTCGTAATCATATTTTCCAAATTCTACGACTTTTCACGACCCTGTATTTCATTGAAATTTCAATTCAAAGATTTATTTTAATTGGAAATGAAGCACTTAATCCAATGCAGGAAATTGTTAGTATAATTGTTTATTTAATCCGTCTGTCTGTGCGCGTGTCTGTCCGTCTGTCTGTAAATACTCTATCTCTCGAACAAATTGAGATAGATACTTAAAATTTTGTGTGTATTTAATATGTAGTAATGAGAAGAAGCCTATTGAATATCAGTAAACTCCATTATCCGGAACTATTTTTTAGGACTCTTAAAATATTCGTTCTGATGAAAATTTACAGAAATTTTCGAATTTTTTTATCTTAAAGAGTGGGTGAAAAATACAATGAAAAACATAAATTTTGTATAAAGATTAAAGTCACTCGGATAATTATTTGCCGGAATAATTGTATTAATATTTTCCACATTCTTCGATTTTTCATAATCGAATTCATTCATTTCATTCAAATTTCAATTCAAAGGCATATTTTAATTGAAAATGAGACACTTAAACCAACGCAGTAAACTGTTAGTTAACATAACTATAATTTTTGGAGTTATTAGGATGCTTCTTTTACGCAATTCGGTATTATCCCGTCGATCAGAAAACTATTTCCAAACTGCAAGATTAAATGCCAATAATGACTTCATAAATGTCACATTCACTTAACATTAAACACGTTACATGTGTTTGTTACGCCATCAAGTGATTTTTAATTTCATATTTTATGTGTGGTACTATTAATCTTTTACTAATTTATTTGTTATTTCGTTATTTAAAGTAAAAATTATGCTAATTTGCATAATTTAATAATAGTTTGTCGATTATATGTCGAAATGGGTCGACGAGATAAACAATTATAGTATCCGTAATTCCGTAATGGACCATTACGAAGCATTGGAAAAATTAAATATACTTTAAATTTTATTTTGGAATTGTGATGCACTTGCAAAACATACATAAACGTTTTATAACTTTAAACATGCTTATAGTAAAGAAAAAAAAACTGAGGAAAGTTATTTTTTAATTGAAGTGGATTGTGGCATTTAAATGGAGAGTGGTGTAATAAAATCACTTTAAACTGTATTTATAATACTCGAATCTTTATAAAAACTTAATCAGAATGCACTAGCGATAATAAAGCACAATTAAAACAAGAAATTATAAAATCGAAATTTTCGTTTTTTTCGCCGAATAAAGAGCCGGCGGAATCGTTTTAAATTCTCTAACGGACCGGGCTGGCAAATTTAGAATAGTTTTTTCAACGGGCCGGGCCGACAAACAACATAAACGGGCCGGGCCGGCAAAAAAATTGAACGGCCCAGACGGGCCGGGCCGATTAAAACAATTTTCGGGCCTATCGGCCCGTTCTGAAGATTTGAGCTGGAACGATAAAATATGAGCTATTTTATATGGTTTTAACGAGAATAAGTATAAATGTACGTCACGAGCCATACTAGTTTGACAGCATCAATATAAAAATGTACAATGTAGAGATCAGCATCGGAGAATTACATTGTGTGCAACTCGTTTTAATATTTTTTTTAGCTGACTCATGCCGGTCCGAGATCAAGCTCGCATTATTTTTCTACATATAGACTGGGCGGACCGGAATTACACTTAATTGTTCTCAAGATCTGTAGGGCAGAAAACATGATTTGTAAAATTATTAACAGCGATAAAGAACTTATGTTAGCTTTATCTTCGGATATATACTTCTTGATGGTTTTTAAATTAACTTCTGATTAATTTTAAATTGTAAAAGTATAAAAGTGATAAGCTTAATTATTGAAGGGATTTGGAATCGAATAGCGTTTTTTATTTTTGGTAAATATGACCTTTGTATGACCTTTTTGTATGACCTTTTGAGTCTGACTTGTATGACCTTTTTGAGATGTAATAGTTTCTCAAATGATTGCAGGTTTTTCTCCCTTCCCATGCTATCGCTTCCGGAAATTCTATTCAAATCGCAGTGACATATGATTATGACAGTATTTTATTTACTTGTAGTATTCTTAAATTGCTTGTATCAAAAAATAGATAACGCCCCTCGATTATATAGTTTTTGAATAAAGATACCTGCTAATCTTATGCCTTTCTGAGAAAAAAGTAAATTTAGAAATGTATCAGAAAGAAGCTTCTTTGAATTTAAGAATGAATTGGGATTTAAAACCTTTAATAAAACGATATAGAAATATTTTTATAAATTTTCTTTTATCAAACATCTTCAAAAGTAACGACGTTTTTAGCTTTCTTTCTCTTTTCTTTTATTCTAAGCCATATTAAATTTTTAATGAATCTTTATTCGAATGTTGATAGCCTAAGAGTCTAAGTAATCATTAATGTTGTTAATGTGTATTTCCTGTAAAATGTATTGTAAAATCATTCCATAGATATGTATGCAGTATTCTTTAAAAAAATCTTAATTATATAATAAAAATCTGATTTTTTTTTTTTTTTTTTTTTTTTTTTAGAAATTGTAGAAATTGTAATGGGCCAAAACGGGCCGGGCCTATTTTCACTGATTTCTGTACGGGCCGGGCCGGGCCTAAAATATAAAAATTTAAACGGGCCGGGCCCAGGCCGAACTTTTGAGCTTTACAACGGACCGGGCCGAAATAAATTACCTACGGGCCTGAAAATTCCGGCCCGTGCAGACCTCTAGATATAATGCACAGTTGTAGTTTATTAAACGTTTATCCCCTCCTACAACTTTAATTTCTTTTCTCTTTCTTTCGTTTTTCTTCGTCTCCCTTCCCCCCCGATTTTTTTTTTCAGGCACATTTGAAGGATATTTGGGCAATACACTTTGCTTTAATAAATCAAAATATATCTTATTTTAAAATAAAACCGGTCCTTTTCGGAATGGTTTCATTTCGGAACTAGTCCGAGGAATCGTTCCTTTTCGGAATGGTTTCATTCCGGAACTAGTCCGAGTAATCGTTCCTTTTCGGAACGAGTCCGATCAATCTTTCCTTTTCGGAATGGTTTCATTTCGGAACTAGTCCGAGGAATCGTTCCTTTTCGGAATGAGTGCGAGGAATCGTCCCTTTTTGGAATGATTTCATTTCGGAACTAGTCCGAGGAATTGTTCCTTTTCGGAATGGTTTCATTTCGGAACTAGTCCGAAAAATCGTTCCTTTTCGGAACGAGTGCGAGGAATCGTTCCTTTTCGGAATGGTTTCATTTCGGAACTAGTCCGAGGAATCGTTCCTTTTCGGAACGAGTCCGATCAATCGTTCCTTTTCGGAATGGTTTCATTTCGGAACTAATCCGAGGAACCGTTCCTTTTCGGAACTAGTCCGAGGAACCGTTCCTTTTCGGAACGAGTCCGAGGAACCGTTCCATTTCGGAATCGTTCCGAAAAGGAACGAATCCTTTTTACAGACAGGAACCGTTCGTTCAGTTCCACCACCGGAACCGTTCCTTTGGAATCGTTCCTCAACAAATGACACATCTCTACTACGTAGTTATGATTGCGAAGGAAATTGCTACCGTCGGAATCCGTAAAATTCGATTATTATCTACGTTAGCTTCGCTTTTGGATCGTAATGTGATATCTGAGGGGGAACAAGTGTAACTTACTTTTATCAACGTGGATAGTAGCAAACCAATCTGATACACTGGAACCCAGTATTACTTTCAATTTAAATACTTGAATTGAAATATGTTTTTTTGCTGAAATATAGGTTTTAAATAAAAAATATTAGTAAGGAAAAAACGTAATATTTCTTGCAATTTTTTTTTCAATATTGGCAAAATATACAGACTCCCCAGTGTTGGGATAATATTGCATGTCAATATTGGCATTAGGAAGCTATAACCATTATAAACAATATTTGAGTTAGTCGTTAAAAAAATTCACAATCCAGATGCTTATTATTATAATTAAGGATATTTTTTTAACTTTTTGTGAAAAAATGATTTAAAATAATAAATCTATTTAAATAAAGAAGCTACTCATAAGCATTTTTTGAATAAAAAATCTGTTTATTATTTTGATATTTGAGATTGGTTGCTTTATAGTAATACATAATTCTAATTTTATTTATAATGTGCAGGTTCATATTTTTTTCTATGTTTTATTTTAATTAATAAGACAATTAAAAATATAAATAGTTTGTTTTAGAACATAGTGAGAGTTACTATTTTCTATTATCCTTAACACCAAATATACCGGAAATATTACTCAAATGTTTTATAAAAATATTTCTCGCCAGTTAACCAATTTTTTTTATTCAAAACTATTTAACTTCTTAGTTTAATGTATTGATGTCAGATTTATATTTTATTTATTTTGTGAAGACATTTTTGATATATAACCTCTGATTTGAAATCATAACATCGGATACATCTGAATATTTTCATTTGAGACCAGTCAAATAGTTGGTTGTTGGTATACTAAAATAAAATTGATAAAATCTTTAGCAGGAATGTTAATTTCAAAGTGACAGTTTATCTTTTCAACAATTTTGTTTATTTTTAAAAATATGATTTATAAATATGAACTCACTACATTTCAATTCTCAACTAAAAGTGAATTAAAAGAATAAGAAATTATAACTGCATATTTAATTAAAAGTTTAAAAACGTTAAAAAAATTGCATTTTTAAAATCCTTTATTACTTTTTTAAATATTGATATTTCTGCCCAACGATTTTTTAAAAAGATTTTCACATGTGCATTATACAAGAATGCGCACGGACTTTTGTCTAAATCTAACATTGCATTTAACATTTAATTTTTTTTACTGATTTACTTTTTACTTTTTTTTTTACTTTTTACTATTTATTTAATTTTTTTTTTACTGATATAAGGTTAATACTTTCTTATTTTTTCAAACAAAATGCTTTTAATTTTTATCATATAGGCTTGATATTAATATGCCCAATTTTAAATTTTATTGTAGAAAGTTCAAAATATTAGCAGTTTCAAGGTTCATTCGATGTCTAAACATGTTCCAGAACAAGAAAATAACAATTTATTCAACTTCAAATGTAAAGCCATATTAAAGAACAAAACTTGTGATTTTATCATTTGTATTGAAAACACAGGTAAGTGAAAATTTGATCAAAATTAACTTATAATATGTCAGTTATTTTAGCTATTTAAGTCTCATACCATCCCTTCTTCTTGCAGACTGAATAATAAGCCTGTGAGAATAAATTTCATTGTCTTTTTCTAAGAAATCTTCTTACATTCCGTTTCCGACAATTTTTGACAATAGCACAGTCATTAAGTTATCATATTTGTATACATATAGTTATAATATTTAGTTTTATAATATTTTAAAATCATAAATAAACGATAGACATAATGCATTTGACTAATCCTAATCTTGGATCAAGTATCCCTAGGTGACCTTAGGTCAAATATCTCTAGTTGCATATTTACTACATAACCTTAAAATGTAAGCATTTGCTAATAAGTAGATTAATGCTGTTATGCAAGTTATTGTAGCTAAAAACATGTGCAAAACACATTACCAATTAAAAAAGTCAACTTTAAACAAAAAAATTATAACATCAGAGTTTACTGCAAAAAAATTACTTTTGGAACATTAAAATGTATTATGTCTGATAGTTTGAAAAGTTACGCAATGTATCAATTGTTATTTTCATCATGGGATCAGGTAACTGAAAGGAAAGAAGTGATGCTACTTTCAACTTATAAAACTTTCCCAAAATGTGAGAAAAAGATTTTGGGTCAAGTATCCTAAGTGCCTCCTACTTTTATTTATTTTTTAATAACAAAATTCATGAAGGCTAATTGCACGTGCAGTTTTCTCATGTACATAATAAAGAACATAGCTACAACAAAAAAGTTGAAATCTCTTTTGTATCTAATACAAAATAGTCTTAGCACTTTTAAAACAAGAAAGTGAGGAAAATAGGAACATTGAGAAAAAGTCGTTTAAAGTTTTCATTTCTAAGGATTATAGAACTGGATGTATTAACAAAATCTGAAATATCTCGCGATGTAATTGTCATATGACTGAAAATGGAGTTTTAAAATGTTCAACAGCAACACAAGCTTTTTTAATATTAAAAAAGGAAATCGACTTTTTGATTAGTTTTGAGGTGAACTGCCCCTTAAAAACATAGGTAACTCTACTTTTATATAAAAGTACTCATATTTTACATATTATTATTATTTAACATATTTTTATCAACTAAATTTGTTAATGAGTAATAAGGAAAAAAAATCTTACGGGTATCTTTTATTTCATTCCAGTTAAATTAGAGTAATTCTTGTTATTTAAAAATTATTAAATGTATTCAGTTTTTCTGAAAGAGTTATAAGAAGTTAGACATTCGTTAACGATCACGGGATAGTTCTCTAAAAAAGAAAAAAAAATGTTTGTAATTGGAGGCGTGTGGGACTCATTTTGAAATGAGAATTACGAGCAGCCTGATGTAGAGAGTCTATCTTTTCTTTCATTCTTTCTGCCTTTTGTTCGTAAGAACTGAAAAATGTGGTCTTAGGAGAAATTTTTTGCTGCTGATTAGGCATGTGCAACTCGAATGGCATGGATTTTTTTTGCATAAAAGAATATTCTGCTCGCATAATTTTTTAATCGCATTTGTGAATGATTTCTCTGATATTACTGATTTATAAAACTTTTGAATAAAAGCCCAAAACTTTTACTTGCAAAATAATAATATACATACAAATTCTAAAATATAACAATGAACAGGTAGATGTTAGCAATTTTTAAAGAAATTAATATTTTTAATAATATCTTAGTAAACCAATATTGGCTATATTAGGTCTCAGTATTGCATTTATTGGTATCACTCCCGATGGAGAATCAGTATTAGTTGTAGAATTGAAATGGTTTATAATTAGATCCATTATAACGGGAACTCGGTTTAAACCGAAGAAGAATGATTGAAAGGATCAATGGATGAAGCTTAATAGTGCAAAGTCCTCTCGCGAACTGCTCACCAAAAAAGGATAATGAAAAAAAAAAAAAAAAAAGAAAAAAACTTGTTGATGACACTAAAACGAGAGAAAATATTTTAAAAATGGGTTCTAAAACTATAATGCATATAAATTACAATGTATGCTATAATTAAACAAGGATACTTTTTTTTTTTTTTTTTTTTTAATCTTATTCCGTTTTAAAAGTTCAAAATATTGATTATAAGCATTACAATATCGAAACAGTTTCAAAATATCAGCTTTGTGAAAATACCAAATTTGAAGACCCTGAAATTAGGGTAAGGAGGGTTAGAACAGAAGAGTGGTTCATGTTTTAATTAGGTTTTGCTTCTGGGGGAAATTCAATACTGTAATGGGTCATTCCACGTAAAATGAGCAAAAATTTCAAAAAAGTCGTGGCCCTCTGGTAACCGATTTTAATAAAATTTAATACACAGGTTCGATTCATATTCAAATAGAGCTCAGCAAAATATCTTAACAAAATATGAATTATTTTAGTAGTTTTGGACTTTTAAAAAACTTATGATGTAGAATGGCATGTGTGCAATCGTCCAAAGTTGCAAGTTTGAAACTTTATATCTCGAAAATTATTTAACAAAAATAATTTTTGTTTATAATATTATAACCCCAGAAAAAGTATTTTCTTATTCATTTAATGATAATAATTTAGTAACGCCGTAATTAATTTTTAATTAGTTGTGAAAATTGAAAAAGTGTGAATTTTGCGAACATTTGAAATATTATAAAAATTAAAGGAATTAAAAAACATGTGTTAAATTTATACCTGATGTAGTAATGACCATAAAGATCGATTTCCCCAAGTTTCAAAGTTACAATTTATTTCCTTCAACTTAAAAAAAACTTAAAAACTTTTGAAAAAATTGCAAATTCATAATTTTGCTACTTAAGTATGAACAACAAAAAAAAGAATAAAGGAACAGTTCGACATTAAACAATATTACACAGACATAAAGATTAATAAATCCATTATATGCTAGAAAATTTTCAATATTGCCTTTTGATTCCTAACATTGAAAAAAAAATTCAAAAAGGTAATCTTGTTACATTTCATGCAAAATTTCCTTTGAATTTGCGCGCTTTTTTAAAAATATTGTACGATTTCAATTTAAAAATAGTGCTGCCATCTATAAAAATTTAACACTACTAGATAATTAATTCTTCAATTCTCATCAATTTCAATATAAGCCTGAAGCAAAAAAAGTAAAAAGAAAAGAAAAGAAGAAAAGGCGAGAAGTAGCATTTGAATATTTAAAATAGACACTTTTATCTTTGATATCAAGTCATTTGAAATGATATAAGAGATTTCCTTCATGACTAAAAGAGCTATAGAAATATTGCCTTTTCCCGTCCTTTTTTTCCTTATTTATTTTTTTTTCACATTAAGGAATAAAAAAGGCATATATGAAACTTCTTGTGTTTAAAATATATACTTTTATCTAAAATGTCAAATAGTTTTGAAGTCATAACACCCGTTCTAAATTTTTTATAAGCAAAAGAAATATTGAATTTTCTTCTCAAAAATTTTCCTTTTCTATATTTTGTTCTCAGTAAGGAATAAAAATTCAAATCCTAAATTACGTCAATCTCTTACTTAGTATCCATTCTTATCTGAAAATAATTTATGATATAGTTTTTTTTATTCCTATCGCTAATAATACATATTGAAATTTAAAGCATGTAAACAAGAACTCGATTTTGTATCAACTTTTAAAGTGAGTTTACATATTTAAACAATCTGTCCTGTAATCTATTATTTTGCATTTCTCCATAAATAAACATGTTATACTTATATGCCAATTTTCATTCAAATCTGTGACATGGCAGCCACAGCTAATTTGCTGATTTTGTATGGAATAACCCCAATATGATTTCCAAAATAAAATTGTATGGGGAGGGACTTGGTGGTAATTGTGGGTGTCCTGTGTGTAGATTTTACAGTATGTATTTAGAATAAAACCTTCATAATAAATATAACTGAATAGCTGACAACTCTACAGTGAGTCCCATCGAAATAAAGCCACAGTGATTTTGTACTGTTATTGGACAGGAAAAAAACCATGAGAAGGAAACAAAAATAATAAAAAGGTTTATATACACATATTTTACAAGCAGTAACTCACACCTTGCCTCACCTAGGCAGGAAAAAAATGAATGAAAAAAAGAAGATGGAGAAAAAAGTGTCCCACCGAAGTAAAGCCACTACAGTTAATAGCCAATATATCAGTCATGCTTATATATGACTTGGAATATACGACGTGGCATATCATTTACCAATCCCTGGAAAACAGTAACATCAATATTATCCCAGGTCACAATGGCGGCCTACAATTCTGCAACAGACTTGAAATGTCTGCCACTGGCATTTAAAGCTCTACTGAGGCTACCCCACGCATCTTCTTGGGGACTGAGATGAAAGTATAGGACAGGCTGTTCCATGACATGTCCTCCATTATATAAAAACTATTCCTAGAAAGATTTTGCAAAAATTACGGAGGCCTTTTTTTTTTTTTTTTTTTTTTTTTTGCTATAAAATCCAACTTAGGCCCCCAATTCTCTGTGCAATTGGCAATAAAGAAGTTTTTAGCAATTCTTGGCAATCGGTAGCTTACATGCGGTCTGAGGGAAATACTTATTCGTACATAAACTTTCTTATAATGTTTGTTTTCTTATCATTGATTTGTTTCCTGTGCAATTACGATACAAAATCACACTGGCCTTTTTTTAATGGTACACACTGTATTTAGCGATCACCTTACTCAATTCCCAACACATACATATCGGTACACTTTTACCCACGAAAAGTAGATGAATTTCATGGTACCGAAATGTCCACGATTAAGAAGTTTTGCTGGAGATAATACTACAATTTAATATCAAAATATGGAATAACTCATTAAATAACAAACTATATCAAACATAGGAGTTGGCAAAAATTGGAACAACATTAGAAATGTGGTATTTAGCTCGTTCTCAAGGGCAATGCTAAATAGACACATTAATTGCGATTAATTTCTGATTAAAAATCAGGATAACCTAAAAATGATTACTAAATTGCCCGATTAATCGCCATTGAAAAACATAGTTCAAAGAAAAATACTAGACAAATAACAAAATAACAATTGAATTATCAAAAAATAAACTTAGGGGGAACTGGAGCACATTCATACACCCCCACTACTGCTCACAGGGTCATTACAGGAAGTTTCACAACAGCTCCAAAAGGTGATGCTAGTGCACTCAACAACATACAGAAAGTCTTGGGATGATCCAGTAGTTTGATGAAATGGAACGGGTGATTTATTGTTTTTGTAGGTCAAAAGTAAATTTGAGTTGTATAATTGAAATGGTATTGTAGAACTGCTCCAGTATTTTCAACCGAAAAGAATACTCTCCATGGCAAGTAAAGCTACTCTTTATCAGTTTCTCATTCTTTATTGTTAGATAAATTATGAAGTGTTGTATTTGAGACTCATTTTATTCAAAATGGCTGTATGGGGTACATTGATACTGTCTATACCGGGGCACATTGATACAACCTAAATCCTTTTCTAGTTCATTTTTTCATTACCTTTTGTTATATTTTTACCATACACTCCTTAATCCATCTATTTTTTGCTAAAAATTTCTAATATTAGTTTTTATTGAAGTGAAATAGCTCTATTTTTTAATATTAGAACATTTTAAAGTATTTTTGCAAACAGAAGACCTACGGATTTACCCAGCATCTAGTGCTAGTAAAACTAACAAAAGAAAAGGACGGCAGCCTGGCAAATCTCGAATTTATATCGATTTCCCAGATAAAAAAGTATTTTCGAGATGAGAAATGTTAAGTAAGAGAAACAAGCTACAGAACACCAAAGGATAATTATATTATAAACAGAATTTTTTATATAATTATCCTTTATTTTCTGTTTATAAACCGATTTATAAACAAAAAACCTGGTAATTTTTTCATCTTATCTAAGAAAGAAGATAATGCTGGAGTTGAAGTGCCAGATATGACAATGTTACCACAGTCAACAATCAGACAAGGAACAACCAGAACATCAAGTCTTTATTCGTTTAATTTTGATTGCTTTAAATTACTTACAAATAAATGGTAGATGATTTGAATTTCTATAAATAAATATAAAATGGTTTGCTAACAATTTTTCTATGAAAAATGTGCATTGGTGTTATTTTGTCTCCATTTTTCTCAGACGTATTAAAATGACCCATGAGGTGTATCAATCTGTCCCGTGGATGGGGCACATTAATACAAATGACTTTTTTTGATTTTTTAAAAATTACATGCAAAAATAATATATCAAACAACGATTGTACATTTTTATAACACACTAGACAAGTTTTGCTGGCACCACATGGAAAAATAACTTGAAATTTCTGCTTTCTAGACACACACACACACAAAAAAAAAAAAATCTTAGAAAAAAGCTGTATTAATGTGCCCCAGTTCCCCCTACACGATAAATCGCCATAATGTGAGATAATTTCAATTTTGCAATCTTACTTTGCCAACAGTTATTGTTGACAGTTAACATAGATATATAATTAAATCGCTTAAATTTAATATACTTATAGTGAAAGAATAGATAAATAAAGGATTAAATCTATATTAATAAAATAACAAATCGCTCTGTCTGTGTGTGTGTGTGTGTGTGTGTCTGCGATAGTTAGGGAAAACTACGGGACGTACGAAGCTCAAAATTTTTCTGAGAGTAGCCCAATATCTCTCCTGATGCACCTGACGCTCAGAATTTCAAAATTCTATTTATTAACTGAGTAATTAATTAAATTCCAAACCTCACTCTCATAAAAAATCGCTTTTTTTTTTAGCTTTTTTCACTTTCATTCTCTTATGGTTGGTTGGTTGCATGAAATTTTCGCAGAAATAATTTTAAAAACTCTGACTGAGCTTTAAAATTCATAGACTGGCAAACTGTCAGTTTAAATGAGGATTTTTTTTTTTTATCACAGCTGCTGTATGCCATGGAGGAAAAATATAGGTGGTGGCGAAGTAAACCGAAAAAAAAGGTTTGCAATATGAAACCATTTATCGCTGAAATTTTAATGTCTCAAAATAAAGCACGAGGAAGGAATTTTGTATTAATAAGACGAATTGGAAGAAATGAATTACAGCTGAAGCATATTTTACGAAGTAATAGTAATTTTTTAAATGGTTTTTTCTATTATGTTATTTATTAAAATAAATGTTTGCTAAATAATTGAAATTAGAAAATTAAAAATAATTAAATGTCAAAACTAAATTAAATAAAATATTGAAAACATATGATTTGAAGTAAAAAATTGTATTACTAAAAGTTTTCTCTTTTTTTCAGAAATTTTTAATACTTTATGATGTAGATGAAAAATGTTTATGATTTAACAACATATTAATAATTCCATGTCAATATATAAAATATAGTGATGAAAAGATTCTTTTAAAATCATGCATGAACACTTTAATAATAATATTAATCTAAAATCTAGATTTCAGAGTGCAGACGATTTTAAGACATTAACGAAAGAATGTTGATTTTTCAAGCAAAGTCTTAAATGATGCTTCTATATTGATATTTCAAAGTCATATGATAAAAATTATCAAATAATTCTTGCCTATGATTGATCTAATTGTATCTTTCATGCATTCTGATCGTGTATTACAGGCAATAATGGCACAAAACGTTACTTTTTTCAATGAAATTTTAGTCATCTATTCAATGACAGTTTAAAAGGTAAAAAACAAAAACAAAGAAATACTGGTTTAAACCAGTTTGAATTGATCGGAGTTTCAAAGCACATGGTTTTGTTGGTGCTTATTTGGACTTAATGTAGCGGATTTTAGAGTTACATTTTTTGCGTCACCCAAGACATTATACTGCCACTCTATTAATTTCTTTTTACTATATGGTCGTACGCATATTTTTGGCATTTCGAACATTAAAATGTATGAGTCATTAGCTGTGTTGCATTAAAAAATATTACACAACTCTTTTCTATGAGTTTATTTTTTTAATCATTGATTAAATTTAAATGTGTTCTATTCAATTTAAAATTGTAATATGGCTTTAATTTGTTTTTAAAACAAAAATAAAATATAGCTGTTTGGCGTATAATTGTTTGTATCCGCAAATGATTAATTCATCATAATAAATTATCAAATAGCAAAGTAAAGTATCTATCAGAAATAGCCATAAAAAGAATAGTAGCAAAACTGATTTTAACCTTAATGTTTAGACTAATTTAAACATAACCCGATCCCAACCAGAAAAAAAAAAAACAGACCACACTCCGATCCGTGATGCACAAAATTTCCATGAGTATAAACCCGACCCTGACCTAAAAATGCTGTTTGGAAAAAACTATGGATTTGATAACTGACCCGAATCAAATCTGAATCGAGCAAAAATGTTCAAGTGAAGCATAACCCAATTCAAACAAGGAAAAATAATTTTCGTGGGCATGAAACCTGACCCGAACCTAAATATTTTCTTCAAAAAAGCCCGAAATATGGCTCGAACGAAATCTGAAACCGATAAAAATATTCCAGAGAACTATAACCCGATCCCAGCAAGACAAAATACTTTCCATGGTCATAAACCCGACTCAAACCTGAAAAACGCCGTTTGAAAAATCCTGAACTTTGACCCAAACCACATCTAAATCTGACCAAAGTATTCGAAAGAACCATAACCGGATTCGAGTAAGGTAAAATAATTTCCGTGGACATGAACCCGATACGAACCTAAAACTCCCATTCAAAAAGATACCTGAAATTTGAATCTAACCAAATCTGAATCTGACAAAACTATTTCAAAGAAACGCAACCGGATCCAAACAAGACAAAATATTTTCATGGACATGAACACAATCCGAACCCAAAAAAATTCTTTGAAAAAATCGCGAACTGAACGAAATCTGAACTTGACAAAAATATTCCAGTGAAGCATGTCCTTATTCGAACAAGACAGAATTATTTCCAGGAACATGCAATAAGACCCGAACTCAACAGTTATATTTGAAGAAAAAACCCGAAATCTGAATTGAACCAAATCTGGACCTGACAAAAATATTCCAAAGAACTATAACCCAATCCAAGCAAGACGAAATAATTTCTATGGACTCTATCTACCCAACTCGAACCTAAAAAATTCTATTCGAAAAAAACTGAAATTTGACCCAAACCACATCTAAATTCGACCAAAATATTCGAAAGAATCATAACTGGATTCGAGTATGACAAAATAATTTCCGTGGACATGAACGAGATCCGAACCTCCGAACCTAAAAATTCTATTTGAAAAAATACCTGAAATTTGAATTGAACCAAATCGGAACCTGATAAAAAATATTCCAAAGAATCGTAACCGGATATGAATAAGACAAAAAAATTTCCATTCACATGAACCGAATCTGAACCTAAAAAATTTCTTTGAAAAAATCACGAAATCTGAACTTGAAAAAAAAATATTCCAGTGAAGCATGTTCTTATTCGAACAAGGCAGCATAATTTCCTTGAACATGCAAGAAAACACGAACCCAAAAATTCCATTTGAAGAAAAAGCCGAAATCTGAATTTAAACAAATCTGTTCCCGACAAAAATATTCCAAAGAACCATAACTGTATCCGAGCAAGGCAAAATAATTTCCATGGACATGAATACGATCCGAACATTAAAACTCAATATCAAAAAATACCTATAATCTGAACCGAACGAAATCTGAACCCAACAAAAATGTTCTAATGAATCATAACCAGATCCGAACAAGACAAAATAATTTCCATGGACATGAAACCAATATATGGTTTGGTAAATTTAGGTTTCAATTACACTACGGTAAGTCTTTGATTATATTTAATTTCCCGTTAGGTTACAGTTAGGTCACGGTTAAGTTAAAGTTAGGTTACAGTTAAATTGCATTTATGTTATGGTTAGAAAAAGGATATGTTACGATAAAGTAAAGGCTAGGTTACATTTATGTTATATTTAATTTACGGTAAGGTACGGTTAAGTAAAAGGTAGGTTACAGGCAGGTTATGGTTACGGTACAAAAGTTTACGGTTAGGAATTTATCCATAGAGTGAACATTACGCATGATTTGTTTAAAAATAACACTTACCTTTGTTAAAATGGCTCTGAAATTATAATACTACATACCAACATTTTAGCTACGAGCGAATATCGATTTCATTCATGGTATAGTCGGATTTAAGAGCGATATAATTAGTTTGAAATTCAAAAATATTTCACTTGGGATTTCTATGTGAAAAAAATGATTAGTTACGTAACTTAACAGTGATTTTTGATAAATATCAACACTTTAACACGAAAATCACGCAGTCGTTGGATACATATTCCCTCCCGCGTTTCTCATCGCTCATTTTGAGTATTTTTAGAGCTTAACGTTAGCTGTTTTTTAAACCGATTTTTCACACAGTCAGTGGCTAAGTATTTCAGACAATGCATTTTTGCATGTTTCGAGTTAATGATAAAATCATACAAATTTCAAGTTCGTTTAATATTGTTAATACGGACCCAGGCAACGCCGGGCGGGTCAGCTAGTATATAAATAAATTAATAGAATAATTTAATTCAAACTGACAGTAATATAATAACAACCATAATAAATCAGAGTGATGAAAAACATATAGCAATCAAATGGAAATTCCTAAAGAAAGGTATCAAATGACTACAATTCTGTAGAAATCCAAATATACATATACCGGGTAATCCAAAAGTCAGGACGAACTTTAAAACTGAATAATTCGAAAACGAATCAAGATATAAAGATACGGTTTGCACCAAACGGATGGAAAACAAAATGAGTTTCGTGTGGCAACGATAAAAAAATTCTGTTTGCGACTAATAGATGGCGCTACAGTGTTTATTGCATCAAAAAGATGATTTAAAAATGAAAAATGTTGACAACTTACAAGTCAGCTTAATTAATACTACAGTAATTGTTCATTGTGGTGTCCATCATTCAGAAGAACAGCTGTGAGACGAGGCATCATACCGTTCATAGCATTTAGGGGCATTTCTTGCGTTATGGCTGACACATTTTTGCGGATAGCATCTTTCAGTGCTGCTAGTGATTCCAGTTGGTCACGATACACTTTTGACTTCAAGAATCTCCCCAGCCAAAAGTCATAGGATGTCAGATCGGGAGATCTTGTAGACCATGCGTGATTAAAGTAGCGACTGATAATGCGATCCTCCCCAAATGTTGGGCGCAGCAGGCGTTGCACAGGCAAAGCAATATGAGGTCGTGCTCCATTTTGCATAAAGGTGTCTGTTGGAGTGCCTGTAGCGCTTGCAGTTCAGGAATAATGATGTTCTGTAACAGTGCTCCGTATTACTGACCTGTGACAGAAACAGTTTTGAAACGCGTTTGTGTGACTCCCTTGAAAAAAAAAATGGACCAATTATGAAATCAGCATTGAAGCCACACCAGACTGTCACTTTAGGCTGTTGCAAGCGTATTTCAACAAACATATGTGGTGTTTTTGTGGTCCAAACTCGACAATTTTGGGTGTGAAATGGCTCCATCTGTCCAAAACACAATGTGTAGCCAGTCATGCTACTTTTCCATCTTATTGAATACCAAATTCGCAAAATCTTTGCGAGAGTCGAAGTCGGGAGGTTTTAGTTCTCGGTTAAATAGCAACTTGTAGGGATACCGTTTCAAAGTTATTCGCAGTGCTTTCCAGACACTTCCGTACGACACTCCTGTCTGCCTCAAAACATCTCGAGCACTGCACCTTCCATGTGCAGCAACCGTCGACATGGATTGCCCCGTCTGCTCCACTGCCGAGGCAACAGCTGTGGCTGTTGAGTGATGTCCGCTTTTTTGTTATAGTAGTCTGAATGTATTGGAAAGTGTTTTATAATCTATGCTGTTAGCACTTATTTTTTTTTAGCAATCGTATTCTTAAAACTCTATTTATTATTATACAGGGCGTTTCTTATTATTTACCAATTACTGATTTCTAAACCGTTAGTTTTAGATGTAAAAATGTTCCAAATTTTGTTCTTCATCACGTAAAAATCAATTTGCATTACTTTTTAAATAGAAAAGAAATTACAAATTTTATCCATTGCCTGAGTTTTATAAGCTTTATATAGAAAAAGTTTTTCCGTGTTCTAACAAGTAAAAATTTATTCTTGTATGCTCAAACCTTACTGGGTTATGATATTAAGAATTTTATGAGTTTCTAATGTTAATCACCGTAACTGAAAAAACATTTTTTAGCGTCAGAAAACGCCAAATATAAATGAAATTCAAAGTATCATAAGTAATTAAGTTTTGTCATGCAAAAATTAAGTTTTTAATCACAAACTGATTTTGACTCATCTTAGCAGAAAACAACACTTATAATTTCGTCAAAATTTATTAAAAACATTTTGTTTGAAACGCTTTCTAATTAAAACATTCGTTAGTTATACGTTATAAAAATAACAGGTTGTTGGAACCTGTTACCTGTAAAAGAGTGGAACGATGTAACCTGGTAACCAAAAATAAATATATTTCCCATCTCTACTCAGATCATAATATATATTGTTCCAGATTACATTTTACAAAACTTTTATTAATGGTGAAACTTTAAGGTCCTTCAATTAGAAGTCGCTTTCTTGTTTCCTTATGTTATTCAGTGGGCTTTGAGATGCCCCACAGTTAATTTATCTTGGCACATTTATGTATTTTAATTTTTTTCCCTTTAGATGCTTAAAAAGTCATTCTTTCTTTTGTGCTTTCTGAAATTTCTCAGAAATATTTTAACATATTTTAGTTTAAATTAGAAAAAATAAATGCCTATTTTAAAAATAATAATAAAATATTAAACAAAATTTGGGGAAACAGCAAAAAAAGAGTGGTCTTCTAATGCCAAAAAAAAAAAAAAAAAAAAAAAAAAAAAAAAAAAAAAAAACATATATATATATAATTAAACAATTTGAACTATGACGAGATATTCTGATTACTGAAGCATCTAAAAACCCATAAAATAACATACTGAAGATTAGAAGAAACTTAGAAAAAGGGTCTTAACATTTTATATTATAGATTTCTGGATTTTCACGACTTGTGTAACCTCCCAGGCTCATTTTTGGCAAAGTTTCTGTGAAAACCTGTATCAGAATTGCTGCCACTGGCTTTTCTAGTAACATTACCATTTTCCGAGTAACGTCTTGTTTCAGATATTTTCATAATGAAAAAACTTAACCAAGATGTTATGTTAACGTTACAGACTATAAATTTCAGAATTTTTCTGAATGGAGAAACGTAATTGAAATCTTATGAGTAATATTCCAGATTATAGGTTTGTAAACTGTGGAGCCTCACTGAGATTCCACAAATAACGTACCAGATTAGAGGTTTCAGAGTTTTACAGAATGGTGGAACCTAACATAGATCTCACGAGTAGCATTCGGGACTATAAGTTTCAAAGTTTTAATAGAATGGTGAAACATAAATGACATTTCATGAGTAACGTTCTAGATTCTAGATTTCAAGAATAGTGAAACATAACTGAAAACTAATGAGTAACATTACAGATTATATTTTTATAGACTTTTCAGGATGGTAGAACTTATCAAAGGTTCCATGCGTGACATAACATACACGTTATGTGTATTTTGGACTTTCCTGACTAGTGTAACTTTCGTTGCTTTTCTTTGGTGAAATTCCTTTGAAAAGCCTGTGCCAGAATAGCTGCCACAGGTTTTCTGTGGAACCTTACGCAAAATTTTTTTACAATGTGGAATTCAAATCTGGACTAAGTGCTCGCCAAACTAATAGCATGATAATGTTTTACTCAAACCATGTTTTCGTTGATGTGGAAGTATAGATGGATGCCCCATCTTTTTGAAAAACACAGTCCAGTCCTGTTAGCAAATCCATAATTGGTATTGAAATGGTACGTAAAATATCCTGATAATCCTCTGATTTCATTTTTTTCTTGCCCTTAAATCCTAGAAATGTTTGGCCGTTGAAAGAAAACCCTCTCCAGGTCATTATGTATCTTCCATCTTGTTGCCTGCTGAAAAAGTTCTTGGGTTCTTTTCTTAAGTCATGTCAGTGAAATTTCTAACAACCAGGGCCACCTTAATTCCATTTATTTTCATCATTGAAGATGACAGAAATCCATTTTTCACAGTATGAAATATGCTTTCTAGCCCACTTTAAACATCCATCTTTATCTCCCTGTTTTAAGCAAGGTTTTGCTTTTATTCTAATGCACCGTAAAAAATTTTGGTCTCAAATCATGGTGGTTACACCGTGAACTTTGTGACACTTCCTTTTACCGTAATTTAACTGGAAGGTATATGTACCGTAAAATACTTAAAGTACATGTACCGTAATTTAACAGAACATAAATTTAAATACTTTTTGGTATATATACCGTAAAATATTTAAAGTATAAGTACCGTAATTTAACTGGACGGTATATGTACCTTAAAGTATTTAAAGTACATGTACCTTAAAAAATATTCTTACAGCATATGTACTGTAAATAAAATATATGGTATATGTACTGTAAAAAATATTTATACAGCACATATACCGTATGTTAAATAGACAGTATGTATACCTTAAATTAAATATATGTCATATGTACCGTAAAAAATATTTATACAACATATATACCGTAAATTAAATGTGTGGTATATGTACCGTAAATGAAATATGCTGTATACATACCCTAAAAATACAGGATGATAAAAAAACCTCCCACATTTGACAGTATAAAAAAACAAAAAGGACTCCTATGAGAAACTTGTTTGTTAAAAATATAGAATAGGTATGACGAGAGTTTAAAATGACTATCTTTCAGAAGTGACGCCGAAAAGTGTCGTCCATTGCAAGTAATATACAATTCAAGACGATGTGTGGAATCTATCATCATGAACGCATCGTCTTGTGGGAGAATTGCTACTTCCACCTAAATTACTCTCTTGAGGTCAGAATGAGGGTAGGTCTTGTCTCAAGCAGAGATAGCAGCTCCCACAAGACATAATATGTTAAGTGATGATAGATTTCAGATATTGTCTAGAAATTTATATATCTTATAATGGACAACACTTACCAAGCATCATTTCTAAAATATAGTCATTTTAAACTGTTGTCATACCTATTGTATATTTTAAAACAAACAAGTTTCTCTTTACAATCTTTTTTGTTTTATATTATCCTGTCAAATATGGGATATTCATATGGGATATTCTGTTATCAGAATCAAAGAGTATACATCATGGGCAGAAAGTCTTATTCTAATTATAAAAATTTATTTTGGCGGAAAATATTAGATATGTGAGGATACATCTAAATATTTCGATAAAAATTTTAATAAGACCGTTTGTAGGTCATCAAGTTGTGCAAAGATATATAACTGGTAAAAAAAGAATGCTTATATAGATTTTATTTTTTATAAATATTAAATTTTCTGTATTTGTTAAGGAAGTTTTTTTTTTTGTCATTGTGTACAATTGTTGAAAATAAATTATGGTAAAATGTAACTAAAAACAATGAATTACGCAACTATACTTACATAGGTGCCAACTACTACACTTTTTTATACATTTATTTTTTATACCACTATTTTAAAACAGTTACTACTGTCACATTTCAGGTTTAAATATACAGCGAAAATTATTTTAAAATAGAGGTATAAAGATGCTATAAAAGTACAATGCACTTAGAGAATTAAGAAAAAAAATCCCAAAAAATAGTGTTTACATTTGTGACCTCTATGATAGTGTGAAGAGATCTTTGATAAAATAAAATGCTAATATTAAATTTCTTTAGTACATTTCTATAAATTATTAAAACTTAAAATAATTAATAGATTTTATATTATTTTTATTAAATAGTCAAAATTTATTAAATTTGATTAAATATTAACAAATAATTCAAGAATACTGACTGCCGAAAAATTATTTCACACTTTTTTTGTTGTTTGACAGTCATAATTATAAAAACTAAAGAATCAGAAAGGCGTGAAGAGAATATAAATCAGATACATTTTCAAAAAATAAAGTAAACTTAATAAAGTAAAATTAATAAAAGTTGTCAAAATTTTATATATTTTTTTAATATTCTTGTTACTTACACGGATATTAAGATTTTTATTTTTTTTCCTCAACATACAAATCTAAATTTTTTTACATTCAGTTAAATGTTTAAAAATATCACTGTCTAGCAAATCACCAATTATTTATTTATTTATTTTAGTATGGAAATGTGGTATTATGTTATTCTTGCAAGAATTGATATGTAGTTTATAGCTTAAAATATTAATAACACACTTTAATTCTCCACACTGATCAAGAAAAGTAAAAAACTAGTTGTCGTGGGCAAAATTGCTTATAACGCGAAAAAAATTAATTTATAAAAATGAAAAATGTATTTTCAGTCCAAATCGCTAAATAGTCACGACTAACTTTATACATTTATGTTTAAAAATAAGTTTAAAATTGTATCAAAGCTTTGCATTGTTAAGGAGAGGGTTTGAGAACAAACAATATTAAAATTCGAAATATAAATGTTTTTTAACATTTACAAAATGAATTAATATAATTATGATTCGCACTTATTTAAAACAAGAAATTAAAATGTAAAAAGATATTTATTACAACGATTAAATTATAATAATACACTATATCATAATACATAGGTATAATATTTATGTATACAGTTTATTTTATTTTACACAGTGTGTCATTTACTTTTATTTACAAATTTCAATAGTTTTATCCACTTTATAGCATTATGATTATCCGCCAATTGATTTGTTGTAGTTTGCAGCACACACAGGGTTGATCAACATCAAGTACCTTAAATAAAAAGATTCATTCAACATGGGTATAAGCATCAAAATAAATTATCGAAGAAAATACAAAAGTAATTTGTAGAAATGGTTTCATAAAATCATCTTTAAGAGGTTTTTTCAATATTCACAAGAAGGAAGAAGAATGCTATTATTAATACTATGGGAGCGTTATTTTCAATTTTCTCGCTTTGATTTTAATATATATATATATATATATATATATATGTATATATATATATAATATGTACATTTTTATTTATTTATCTTTCTTTTACATAGATGAAGACGATCTACAACTGGGCTAATTTTCTTTTTCCTATTTTAGCTATAGATTTTTTATATATGTTAGGGAAGTTTCAATTTCAGAACAAGTTCTGTAAGTAAAAGAAAATTAAAAAAAAATCTAAAAATTAAAAACTACTTCGGGTAGAACGTCCTCAGTTATCCTAAACAAAAATCATTAAAAAATATTAATATACGAGTTTAAATATTTGAAAATAACGCTCTCATAGAATTTACATTAGTGTTTTCGTTTCTTCCCATGACTAGTGTGGGACGTCCCATGACTCTTAAGAACCTATACCGCAGTCCCGTGGCTAAATGCCAACATTAATGTTAAAATCACGGGAAAGTTTCTTACAAATTTCACACGTGTATTTTAATATTTTTATGTTAACTTTTTTTTGGATGTGATACTTTAAACTGATATCTGTTGTTGTGTGTATGTACTTTTTCAACTTTTGTAACAATTTCTTTATGCGAGATTAGTTTTATTTTCAGAGCTGCTTTCAAAGTAAAAGCATCTGCATATCAAAAAACTGTAACAAACAATTGAAAAAGTAGAAATGCACAATAAAAAATAGGTACTGCACCCTGTGTGAAAAAAAAAATCATTTAAAAATATTAAAAGGGGGGGGGGGGGAAGGGGTCTGTAAATAACACTACCATAGGATTAATATTAGATTGAACATTTCTTATCGAGCCGAGTGAGGCTATGTGTTTAAAAAAAATGGAAATGTCTGAGCTGAAACCCTTAATTTAATACATTCCCTCAACAACGCACACATTTTTCAAGTAATTGTTATTTATTGAGTTAAAATTTTGAGATTTTTTTCGGATGGTTTATCATATCATTTGGAAACAAAAGCACATGACGTAATTTCTCGTAATGTTTTTTAATTTTTAAAAGTTATTAAAGAGGGGTAATTTAAAATAGTTATAACTCGAAATATTACTTGTAGAATTTCTTTTCATTTATATAAATAGAAATATATAAGCTTTAATTCTGATTTAGAAATTTTAAAAATATTAATTTGGATAAAATTTAAAAAGATTTAAAGTAAAAAATTGAAGAAAAAATGTAATTTTATAAAATCATATTTGCAAAATTAAATATTTTTTTTTGAAATTTGCTGAATTAAAATTAAAACAAAGCAGTTGAAAAAGACTTGTTCCAAATTTAAATAATTTTTATGTAACGGTTCTTGAGTTATAGCAATTTAAATACAAGAAATGATGAAAAAACTCATTAAGAAAAAAAGCATTTTCACAGAAAGTCATTTCAATGAGAACGATTGCTTTGAAAGCTAGATTTTAAAAAGAAAGCAAAACGAAAAAAAAATATATTTCTTGTTCTAGTTAAAAATAGAAACAAGGTTTTAAAAGTTATTATAAGGAGTTTTTTTTAACGCAATAAAACTGTTTAATAAAATTTGAATATTTTTGTGTCCCGCAGCCCCTTAAACACCGAAAAATACAGGTCGTAGCAAAACATTAGCCGTGTTTGGCTTCTGGAGACAGTGAATCTGTAATTATTATGAAGAGCAGGTATGGAATAGAAATCAATAAAAGAAAAAACTCGGTTTATTTGGTAAAGGGACGAGGGGTTAAAATGCTTTTTAAAAAAATCTAACTAGAAATAAATAAAAAGTATGTGTTTAAAAATGATAATACTGACAAGGAAGGTCTCCATTGGGGGCATACTCAGAATTTAAAAAAAAAAAACGAATTAAACTACTCATGTAGGTAATAAAGGATCAGTGAAAATTAGCGGCGGAATTACATTTTTAAATATGTAAAAAAATAAAATAGTTTGGAATAATTGGCGTGAAAAGCTGAAAGCGACGCGGGATTTGGCGAACAGTACATTTCCTCGCCAAAACCAGACGATTTTAACGAATCTGAAAATTGATTTTAATTGACTTCACTGTTAAAAATCTGCAGCACTTACTGCAACGTCACTCCACTACTTTTATAGAATATCTCTCTTCTGACCAATGAGAATGCTCCATAGCACGGTGACTTGAACGTTTTCTATAAAAGCGGTGGAGTGACGCTGCAGAAAATGGTACAGATTTTTAGCGGTGTTGTAGCTTGTGCAACACTGTTAAAAATCTGCTGCATTTTGCTGCAACGCACTCCACCGCTTGTGTATAATATCTCTATTCCAACCAATGAGAAAGCTCCATTTCACGGCCAAGTAACCGTTTTCTATATAAGCAAGGGGAAGCGTTGCAACAAAATGCAGCAGATTTTTAACAGTGTATTTTTCAATTTGGAACAATTTTAATCAATTTAAATTGTGTTTTAAATGATAAAATATATTAATTTCATTTTGTTATAAGTACATATAAAAGTATATGACAAAATTACACTTAAAGTAAAGTAAAAATGCAAAACTAAAATTACTTAAACTAAACTTATTTAAGTAAATTGAACATAGAAAGTTTTTTCTTTAAAAAGTATTCGAAGCGTAAAAGCGTATTTTTCAAAATTTCGTTTTTTCGCCAACCGGAGATAAATCGCCAAATAAACGAAATTTTTATTATTTTTTTACGGGCGTTATAAGGAGGTTCCGCCGAAATTTTTTTATAAACATATATAACTATATGAGAAGAACATTCTGTAATTTCTTCAGATTTTTCTGAGTATGCCCGTATGGAGACCTTCCTTGTGAGACACTATTTTTAACCGACTTCAAAGAGAAGGTTATGATTTCGACCTGTATGTATTTGTTGTTCACGCATAACTTTTACAAATATGAACCGATTTTGATAATTCTTTTTTTGTTTGAAAGCGTATGAGGCCCATGTGGTCCCATTCGAATTTCATAAAAATCTGATAAGTATAACTTTTTTAAAAATAAAAACTTTAAATTTCAAATTCATTTTGAAGCAATCGACCAATTAGAAGTGTTCCTTTTGCATGCTTTTATGTTACCCTTACATAGACATACGATCTTTTCACTGTTAAAAGTTTGAAGTTTTTGATGCATCGTCACTCCACCGTTTTTGTGGAATATCTCTATTTTGACCAATGAGAATTCACCATAATACAATGAAGTAATCATTTTCTATAAAAGCGATGGGTAGACGATAAAGTAAAAGTTTCAAATTTTTAACAGTGTTCAAAGTGCAAAATCCTAACTGGACGAGGGCCAGGATTCACATAAATTTTGCGCTGCTTGCGGAACGAAATTTATTAACAAGAAAATTTATTTAAAACATTGAAAAATTTGCTAAAATTCAGGCTTCTGATTCATTAATCTGGTTTCGCTAACAGCGTAAATTCTATCTGGATTCCGGACAAGTTCTCTTATGCAAGAAACCGGAAATACAGCATCTAGGGGGATATAGTATGGAAATCGGCTATCTCAGGGCGTGTTCAGAGCAACTTACAAAAGTAACCAATGTTATCGACCGATTGTAGGGCAGTACGAAAGCAAATTGTGGCATCAATGAAAACTATTCTGTTAATTGTACCTGACGTCACACTTCGCTTTGATTTTCATTTCGTACTTGTCTATAATCGGTAAGTGGTCGGTAAGTAACCGGTAAATTGTGCTGAACACGCCCACTGTAACACTTAAAAAAAGCGCTAAAATGCTCTATTCTTTAAATGTGCAACAATGCTAATGAAATTTAAAGATAGAAGCGACATCTGCAGGACATTTTCTAAAAATGCAAGAATTATTGCTAGTCTAGATAATGGATCACGAAAATGCCGCAGATGTCGCTGTGATCGACACTTTGGAATTCAGTAGCATCGTTACACATTTAAAGGATACAAATTTTTAGCACTGCTTGCATTGTAAAAAATTGAACCCTTTTGCTGCATCGTCACTCCATCGCTTTTATAGGAAACGATTACTTCGCTCTATTATGGAGCATTCTCATTGGTCAAAACAAAGAAATTCTATAAAAGCGATGGAGTAACGATGCAGCAAAAGGGTCAAATTTTTTACAGTGTCGATAGCAGATTTTCACTCCATGTATTCTAGACTTTCTCCTTCGAACAATGAAAATTTCTCAAAAATGAAGGCTTATGATTGGTCAATCTTGTTTTGCTTAACAGCGAATAATCCTTCTGGATCCTAACCACTGTTGCAGAAATGCTAGTTTTTTTTACAAAGTACGAAATCTTAGCTGGAACAATTTTCGTATCCACCAAAATGAAAGATCCACATCGATCCAGACATGAGAATTCGATATCGAAATGCTGAAAATTCATCTCTAAAGAGCCTTACCGGGGCTACACTGGATACCGGGCTTGCTCATTTCTTATCACGACGTCACAAAAGGTGGCTGGCCGCTATCTGCGATTGGTACAAACAGGGCTCAAAGTGACGCACCCATCGTTTTGTACCAATCGCTGGATGTCATTCAGCCACCTTTTGTGACGTCATGAAAGGAATGAGATAGCCCGGTATCTAGTGTTGCCTTGGCCTTACACGTTAAAGCAAGAGTGTCTGTGTATCAAGGTGCTTGTTATGCCGGATTCACAAAGTGATTAAAGTACATTACTATGTGCTAGATTTACATTTGGACAAATATAAATGACGAAAAATTTTGATAAGCTTACCATTAAAGTTAAGCTAGCTCAAATTTTAATATATTTACATGATTTTTTTTTTGTATAGGATAGCCGAGGATGATCTACAACCGGCCTAGTTTTTACTTCTTCGATGTTGCTTATGTATGTTTTATATAATGATACTTTCAATTTCAGAACCGTTTAAACCGGTTTTGAAATTTAAAATAATTTTTTTTAAATCTGAAACCAAAATCGAAAAAGTAAAAACTAGATCGGTTGTGGAATATCCTCAGCTATCCTATGCAAAAAAAAAATAATAATAATAAAAAAAAATAAAAATATAAAATAAAATCACGTAAAAATTTAAAAATTTGAGCGAGATATTTGAAAAGAACGCCCCCATAGACTTCACATTACCATCCGGGTCTTTTTCTGTGCCTAGTGTGCGGCCTTAAAGTTTGCTGGATGCGATAAATTTCCGAAATGTTAAACCTTAAATGGACAAGTTCTCGCATCCACTAAAGCAGAACATCGATACCAATTGACATCCTTAAGTTGTTGAAAAGATGAAAATCCTTTAGTATATATTTTGCTCCGGAGGAAAAAATTATCTCTACACATCAATGCAAAATAAAGTGCATAGATATGTGTAGCAAAATTATCTTTAGATTCAGATTTGGTTGCCGGATTAGACACCAGAATGATTTCAGATTTTGTTCATGTAGGATTCCTCGATGTGAATATGACGACACATGGAGCACAGTATACGATTGATTGAAAAGATTCTGGATAAAAATGAGTCATCAAGGGGGTCCTTGTGGCCGAGTGGTTAAGACACCACGCTGCTAATCTCTTGAGAGAGTAGGAGATTGTGGGCTCGAACCCCACTAGCTCCGTTGCATACACTTTTTATGTGTAGCTCCCGGTTGTACTTTTCTTGTGTCGTAATATTTCCTTGTGATATCTTGTCCTTTTATGTCCACGAATTTGTAAAGTAAGCGTAATTTATTTTCCAAGCACCTTCGTCGTTCCAAGCCCAAGCTCGCACTCTGATTGGTTGTTGCTCTCGGCACTGTTTTCATGTAACTTGGCGATAATCATACTTGGCGTAGCGATAGATGCTTCCGTAGAGGAGTTGGATTTCCTTCCGAACCGAGTACAAAGTAACTTTTCCCGTTTATTAATAAGTAAAGCATTAGCCATTTTATAAAATAACACAAAATAATAATACACAAGAGCACAAAATGAAGCAAGAATAAGAATGAGTATGTTAGGTTTTAGGTTTACTCGTTCACTTACGAGCGAAGTATTTTTCGCCAAGTATGGTTATCGCCAAGTTACGTGAAAACAGTGCCGAGAGCAACAACCAATCAGAGTGCGAGTTTGGGCTTGGAACGACGAAGGTGTTTGGGAAAAAAATTTCGCGTAAAATAATATGGATTATATATTTATGTCTGTGTAGAAATAAAGGATCATTCGGCGTACAATCGAATTCTACCAGGAAATCATCATCAAATTTTACAGTAGAAAATGCCTAGAATTGCGATACATTGTCAAAAATTTAACTTTTGCTGCATCGTCACTCCATCCCTTTTATGGAATACCTCCTACATATACTGTAAAAAATTTTACCCTTTTGCTGCATCGTCACTCCCCCGCTTTTATAAAATATTTGTCTTTTGACCCATGAGAATGCTCCATGATAGGCTGAAATAATCGTTTTCCATAAAAGTGGTGTTTCAAATTTTTAACAGTTTGGTTGGGCCAAAAGCGTCCGTGAAAAAAGTATTTGGGCATCGAATGCTGTCACTCTCTAATAGATGCAGCCAAGTACAGGTTATGATTTTCGGATTCCTCGTCGAATCATTTCCGATGCCTTTACTGCATTTATAGGAATTAGATTGTTGTTGTTTATCTATTGAATCATAGAGCGATTTTTGTTAAAATCTTTCTTTTTGCTTTTTCTGACTGAAGGGGGTGTACTTTTGACTACACTAGAAAAGCATTTTACTATTTATTGATACATGGAGTCATTTTGCTGTTTACTCATATATGGAAGCGCTTTGCCGCGCTTTTATGTGTAAGGACACTTTACTTGAGGCATTGTCACCTTCCGATGTCCGTACGATTAGATGTTGACTTTAAGATTTCATGAATGCGGTAGCTTTTCGTCGTGCCAGATCTGAAGAGTTACCACATCCAGAAAACTTAAAGATTCACAACGATACTGACCGATAGTGTAAGTGTCTTTTGAAAAGTTGACAATCAAACAGTGACAAGTAAAGTGAATACATCAGAACTCAGCAAAGTGCATTCATTAGTAATGCGTTGCAAAGAGCCATAATATGTCAGTACACATAATTATGTATTACGGTATAAATAACTAAAAAGTAGGAAATAAATTTAGCTTTTTCAAAAAAATATATAACCGACTCCAAAAAAAGCGCTAAAAAGAATAAAATAATTCTATAAAATTCTCTAATGACAAATCGTTATACAATAACCACACATTGACTATCATGTACCGGTATAAAACGGTTAAATTTAATGTATAGAATTTAATATCCACCAATCATAGGTTTTCCAGAGAATATTTTTTACAAGACATTAATTTACATATTTTTGATTTAATTTTTGAATATATACATATAAAAAGTAAGGAATTACTTTTTGAAGTTGGTGCCAAACTATCTTAAGTATAGTAAGAATTGTGGATGTATTATGTCTAGTACCATAAATAAAATGGGGAAATCATTATCGATTATGATTGTTTGGCACCAACTTCAAAAAGTAATTCCTTACTTTTTATATGCATATATTCAAAAATTAAATCAAAAATATATAAATTAATCTCTTGTAAAAAATATTCTCTGGAAACCTATGTTTGGTGGATATTAAATTCTATACATTAAATTTAACCTTTTTATACCGGTACATGATAGTCAATGTGTGGTTATTGTATAACGATTTGTCATTAGAGAATTTTATAGAATTATTTTATTCTTTTTAGCGCTTTTTTTGGAGTCGGTTATATGTATTTTTTAAAAAGTTAAATTTATAGGTAAATTATGTGTGAATTAAATGTACCTACAAATAAAGTTAAGTTGTTAGTAATAACTAAAAGACATTATTTTATTATTAGCATTATGGTTTTAAAATCTCTGAGAAATGTGCTAAGTCGTTAATAATAATAATAATAATAATAATAATAATAATAATAATAATAATAATAATAATAATAATAATAATAATAATAATAATAATAATGAAATCAAATGTCGATTTTAGTTTGTGTTTAATTTTATTTCTTTTTGAAAAATAAAAAAAAAAAAATTATGATCCGTATTCGTGAAATAAAATAAGATTTTGATATTCAGTCATATCCGGGTCAATCCATTTCAAGTGGTCCAGCACTGGTCGCTAGACCATTTTTAAAAAATCTGAAATTTTTTTGTACAATAACCCTAACATGATGGAAGTTCAAAATGACCGTTATTTTAATTTTACTATTTTTTGTTTGTGCATGGCGGCCATCTTTGTTTCATCGTGTGCAGCGATTTTCTCAGATACTAGGATACACAAAATTTTAAATATCTCGTCTTTTATTTTCCCAATTGAAAATGGGGTTTGCAGCATTTTGTTCAGAATAAAATAGGCTAAAAGTATGGTGGTAGAATAATTTTGGAAAATAAAATTTTACAGGTGAAATTTTAGCACAAAATTTAAGATTTTTTCCAAAATCTATCCGTTTGCAAGAGGAAATTTTTCATGCAAGGAAAACTGTGACACTTACACAATTTTTTCTACAAATAGGTCAAAAGTGCGTGTACTCATACACTAAGTCCCAGACCTGGGAGTTGATTTCTCTTTGCAAAAAAAAAAAAATTCCGAAATTCGTCAAAAATTTCAAAAATCACACTTTTTAGGCTTTGATATCTCTGGTGGGGCACGAGATAAAAATCTGAAATTCTGCCCTGTGATAGTATTGTATAGTAATGTTATGTGCAAAATATTTCAAGAAGGAGATTTGAATACAAGCGGAGATATGACATGGACAATATGTGAAAACAATACTGCCAAACTATTATAACCTACTATGTAATTGTTCAACAAGACTGTCAACCTTACACAATTTGTTCTACAAATAGGTCAAAAGTGCGTGTACTCATACACCAAGTCCCAGATCTGGGAGTTAATTTCTCTTTGCGAAAAAAATTCCGAAATTCGTCAAAAATGTCAAAAATCGCACTTTTTAGGCTTCGATATCTCTGATGGAGCACAAGATAAAAATCTGAAATTCTGACCTTTGATAGTATTGTGTAGTAGTGTTATGTACAAAAAATTTCAAGAAGGATGTTTGACTATAAGCTGAGATACGGTGATTAAAAAATGTTAAGAAATGCTATTATGAGTACATTAGGAGAAATGAGATTAGTCTCATTTATTACAATATTTACACAGAAAATATCGTTTGTTGAAAACAGTTTAATAATAAAAGTTTAATTTACAAAGATACTACATATGCTCAACAAAGAGCTTAACACTATTTACGAGAGATGTTATGAGTTCGACCAGTTACTGTTGTCAGTCCATCAGGCTGTTCTTTCTCAAAATTTTATTTGAAGCCACCCAAGTCTTGTCATCCCTTGTTAACTTGAATGAAATTCTCTAGGTTTAATAACTGAAACCATGTCAACTCGATCATTTGCAACCCATTGTCTGAAATTTACTTTTTCTGAAATGTGTACCGAGTAAAATTGTTGCAATAGCATTTCTAGTAGGTTTGTTCCGCTGGACAATTAGTGTATTGGCTTAGCATACATTCTGAATTGTTTAAATCACACATACGCATTTGAAGAAGATATTTGTTATTAACATTTAACTTTGTGCCATAAATAATTAATTTAAAATTTTGGAGGTATGAACAATTACATAGTAGGTTACAATAGTTTGGCAGTATTGTTTTCACATATTGTCCATGTCACATCTCAGTTTATAGTCAAATCTCCTTCTTGAAATTTTTTGCACATAACACTACTACACAATACTATCAAAGGCCAGAATTTCAGATTTTTATCTCGTGCCCCACCAGAGATATCAAGGCCTAAAAAATGCGATTTTTGAAATTTTTGAAGAATTTCGGAATTTTTTTCGCAAAGAGAAATTAACTCCCAGATCTGGGTCTTGGTGTATGAGTACACGCACTTTTGACCTATTTGTAGAAAAAATTGTGTAAGGTTGACAGTTTTCCTTACATAAAAAATTTCCTCTTGCAAATGGATAGATTTTGGAAAAAAATCTTAAATTTTGTGCTAAAATTTCAGCTATAAAAATTTATTTTTCAAAAGTGTTCTACCACTGTACATTTAGCCTATTTTATTCTGAACAAAATGCTGCAAACCCCATTTCAATTGGGAAAATAAAGGACGAGATATTTACAATGTTGTGTATCCTAGTATCTGAGAAAATCGCTGAACACGATGAAACAAAGATTGCCGCCATGCACAAACAAAAAACAGTAAAATTAAAATAGTGGTCATTTTGAAAGTCCATCATGTTAGGCTTGTTGTAAAAAAAAATTAAAAATTTTTAAAAATGGTCGATCGACCAAAATATATTTTCTGGACGATTTGAAATGGATTGACCCATCCACTATTTGTTGCAATCACTATTCATATAGCAAGACCTTTAGCAGATCGTTAAAGGATGGAGACGGGTGATACAGATTTTTTTTCTTTCTTACATATTATTTTTTCATCAAACCTTTATTTTGCATTGTATTATATTTAATACTTCATTACTTAATGCAAAAACTTGAGTTAGTTACTAATAGAAGTGAATATAACGCATAAAATCGTTACAAGTAAGTGTTTAATTAACGCTGCAATTGCAAAACATTTTACCTACGGATTATTTTCTGCCTTTGTAGAATATGTCGCAGAACATTGAGAATTTTTTGCTACTCGGTATTAGATAGTTTCAAGTCTACTCCCTCCACAATACTTCAAATATGAAACTGGGTATCCATATTTCTTCTCCATTCCAAATTTTCTGTTATTGAAAATTAAATATATATATTATTTCTTAACGACTTAAATATACCAAATGAAAAAAAGTCTTTATACCAGCCATTTTATAAGGAAATATCAATATTTCTTCTGGATTGATTCTCAAAAACTGTAATAATATGTTTTAATTAAAATTTTTTGAAGAGTTTGGACGTTAATGACTATGAAAAAAATAAAATAAAATACCAGATGAAGACACCCCTTCTTTTCCGTCAGATTTCAAAATTACTCATTATCGAAAATCGAATGTATTTTCAAAAAACGGAAAATATAAAAACCACATTCTTTCAATTCGCTAAATAATTAATTTGAAAAAAAAAATCACACAAGATTTTGCCGTGAAAGAAACAAAATAATTATGCTGTAAATCAATGATTTTTACAGAAGATCTCAAATAGATGATAATTACAATTTACACTTCTTGTAGAATTTCTAATATTGAGAACATGTGATAAAATATGGATGGAAAGGAACACCTCTGTGGTCTATGACAGGGATGCAAAAGTCTATGTGCCAGTTGCTCTCTCCAGTTGCGCCTATGCTCTCACTACTAAATTTATTTCGTTTTGTATCGTATTTTGTATAAAATTCTTGCTAAAATGCTATTAAATTTTAGTGGTTTGTGACTGCTGATGCTTAGATTTTTGCACCCGTTGTCTAAGATCTAAATATGTACAATTCTAAATTTTGAATGTAAAGTTACGTAATCAGGCTCAATCAAAGCAAAATTTGGGGCCTAATTAAGGAAAACAAAATCCATCTAATAATAGGTCCCTTCCACAAAATCAGACACTTAATTATTTTTACCATTCTAATTTAAAAAAAAAGCTTACCAGAAAGTAAACCTTTAACACAAAGACTTATATCCGATTTAATAAACTATCTGTAAGGCAGTCTGTGTGTGCAAAAAAGACAAAAAAAATATCACTCCAGTAATTTGACTTCAACTGCCTGTTTTTTTTTTCTAGGGAGGAGGGGGATCAAGATTGGCCGTAATTCGCATTTATCCAGCAAAATATTTGAATTACAAGCTAAACATTTTTAAGTGTTTTTTTAATTAGTTTAATGACACTTATATTTGAATAACAGTGCCGAATCGACTACTTAGTCAAACACTAGTTTTAATGACATTTAATTGATTTAGAATTTAATAAATAACCCAGTTTCTAACTAGTGAATACATTAATACGGTAATAATACGTAGATATGAACTGCCAGAGATTTGTAATCAGAATTGCAAATGTCCCAGCTGAATTTAAAAAAGCTATACAACTGATTTATTCTGGTTTACATTGACTTAACTCCCCCTCTTTTTTCTGTGTTTTATAAAATTAAACAGGACGATGACTCTAACTTTAGGATCAATTAATGTACAAGTCTTATTTTATAAACATTTAAAACCGAGCAAGTCATAATATAAACACTATTTCTCACTACTTTTAAAACCATTATTATGAATGGCATATGTATGAATATGCACGCTTTTAAATAGCAACTATGATGTAAAACAATCATGGTTTTAAAAATATATACGTATATTTTTATTAAAATCGGATCTTCTTATTTAAAGCGGGTTTTTATGACTTTTTTTCGTGTGTTAATATACTATGTTTTCAAGCTTTAATTAATCATAGTTATTAGTTGTCCGGGATATATTAGTTAGTAATAGCTACAATATTAGTAACAAATAGTACTAATATTTATTACAATATTAGTTAGTAAAGGAGAATGGGATCGAATGGGACAGAAATTTTTTGTCGTTACGTATTATTCTAAACATCAATCACATACTAGCTGGAGCAATAGCGTAGCTAGTGGGGAGCGGAGGGGGCGGTCCTCCCCGGGTGTCACTCAATATTCATTTGCAAATGGATATATATAATCTCATATGATTTTGGAAAAGAATTCTGAAATAAAATCAAATTTCTAGCGCACAACGCAATAGAGTTAATTTTCTTTTCTTAGAGTATTTGAAATTTTATGCAGACTGGTGTGTTTAAATAAGATATATGCACCAGGGAACAAAAACTAACCTATCCAACGAGTGGGTAACAAAAGCAAACTTTAAAAGAGAGAATTTTTTTCTACATATAGACACCACATTTATTTATGCGGATTATGAATTAAGTAGAAATTCGCTCCTCTGTTTTTTTTTAATGCAGGGCAAAAGGTAAATGAGGAATGATATGGTCATTTGTTATAATAACGTAAAATTGTAAAATGAAAAAATATAAGGGTCGGCTGGGGGAATGACACCATGGTGTCGGAGGTGACACAATATACATCCGCCCCGGTGTCACCCATCCTAGCTACGCCACTGAGACGGAGTGGTGGCAGCCCAATCTTCTGTTGAAAAAATTGCTGATCAGCATAAACTTAGATTTGTATAAAAAAATTGTTTCTATAAAAAAAAAAGTAAATTTGCTTCATATTATTTTAATGTTTGCTGTACATTAATTACTTGTTTATGTGTAGTTGTAATAATTCCCCTATTTAGAAAACCTGATATTATGTATCATACATAATTTAAACTAAACTTAAAACCAGCACTGTTGTTTATATAAACAGTTTAAAGTAAAAGGCGATAGTTGGGAAGAATGGGACAAGCTAGCAAAAGGAGGAATGAAATAAGTCAAATTCCTTCTTTTGAATAAGATAAATGTAAATTACTAGTATTATGCAAATATTCTAATAAAAAGGATTAAATTTAAAGAGAAATAATTGAAATGTTGGACAGAAAATATTCTAAAATTTATAGATGTCAGTTTCTTATTTCTAACAAAATTTAATCCAACGCGCACTTTTCATAAACAAAGTGATTTATTTTCCAGTTCTTAAGATATGTAGACAAACGAATGAATTACATACTTTTAAGACAAAGCAATTTAATATATATATACATCGTTCAAATTATTTATCTTATTATGTAAGGGAAGCAAGGGGAAACACGATTATTAAAGGAAAACAAGAAATACAGCCGAATAACTTACTTTAATATGGATAACTCGGATCGCAAATTCCCCATTGCCCGGCATCAACAGGCTGGCGCTATTAGGTTGGTTGGCTGACAAATACTGAAACGTATGCTACTACTCGTAAACGAGGCTTTCGTCTCGAAAATCTGACACCATTACTTCCGCCGAAAACAAACTTTCATGCGCTGCATTATCTTACCTATAATCTAGACATTTTCAAGGAAAATGCTTTGATTACTCAATAATTACGATGGTTTTAGTTGAAACAAGAATGATAATTTTTTTTATTAGGGGCTGTGCATATGTAATTTTATCATTTTAGAGGGGAGGTAGGGTCTGGCACATGATATCGTAAGATATCTCTAGGGGGAGGGAGATTTGCCTTTTGATATCGATATCATTTTTGACCCAATCAAAATTATCTTTTTTCCTTTGTAACGTGGTATTTTGTACAAAATAGTACATTATCTTTTTTTTAAAATTCTGTTAACTATTTTTACTTGAATAAAGCGATATTTTATTAAATTCTCTTCATTTGAATCAATAAAGTTTGCAAAAAATAAATTTAACCAGTTTTGTACATTACTCCAAACAAAATAACTAAATTCTAAAAATAATTTGTTTTTACACTTTGAAAACGATATCATTACCGGGGGAGGGAGTTCGATGGATGATAACATATGATATCCAAAGGGAAGAAAGGGGTCCAAAATTACCAAAATGTTGATAACGTCACATATGCAATTAGCCCCTCATTGATCGTACAATTAGCCCCTTACTGGTCGAATGGAACTTTTGTAAATTAACCGTGTTTCTATAATTTACTTAAAATATGGTTAAGTGAGTGAAAAATCAGGGATCAGGGAATCATTATTTTTACAGACATCTTTAACAGTGTGTTAAGAAGAGCAAAGTCGATTAATCGTTCCATCCGATGGATCATACCGAATCGGGTAGAATGCGTCGACTATTTCTTTTCAAAGTATGAGTAATACTATTTGCGTCACAATTCGAATGATGACCACTGAAGTAACCTGGAATTATCATTTAGCATCGACCCTGAATTATTTATCCAAGTCGGACTTAAGAGTGACCGAGAGAGGGGGGATTGCCGAAGGTTTGGAGACATATGGATGAGACTGCGAATTAACTTTGACTGTCTAAACGTTTTTTAGCGTTAGAATTTTCCAGAATTTGGAGGAGTAGAGAGTGAGTTATCGAATGAGAGACCTTTCTATTAATGAAAATAGCAGTCTCGCCATATCAGTGTTGAATTAATGAGGTGGCCCGGAGGGAACATCCACCTCCGGAGCAATAAAATGCCCCCCCCCAGAAAAATAGTTTTTGTGTTTTCACAGGTGAAAAGTTTCATTCCCCCCGGTATTCTATAATGCCCCCCCCCTCCGAGCCACAGAAGTCCCTCCCGGAGAAAAGTGTCTGAATTCAACATTGAGCCGTAGGGCGAAATAGCGTTATTGTCAGTACGTCGAGTGAGATAGGTTCTAAAATTTTGATTTACGATTTTTAGACTTTTTGAACTTTACCACATTTTTAAGAATAGAATTGTTAATTACGAAATCCCTGAGCTCATCAAGATTGGGGCGTGAGGTCGTTAAAATTCCAATTACGTATACGAAAAAGATTTTTGAAGTTTAGTTATTTATGAGATTGGTAGAGGAAAAGGGACCAGTGTTTGCAGTTTTACCGGTGGATTACGCGTAAATCTAAGCCAACTGACTGTTTGGTATTTTATTATTTTTTTTTCTAATAAGGCTGTATTTTCTTCTAGTTTTATGAAAATTTTGTCTAAATTTTGAACGGGGGGATGGGTTTTTATAGTCTCTAAAATTTCACCGTCTGAGCACACACTATACGTTATACCATTTCGTTTTTTTTTCTCAAACAAGCAACATACTAGTCGCTGATCTTCATTATTTGAACAATGCGACATTCGATACATTAGTATTGTAAGGAACGTTAACATGCGTGGTGCTAGTGTTTTGCTGAATACGGAAAAAAGAAACGGTAAAACGCACCGTGCTCCCCAGCTTGGAGTCTTTGAAAAATAAGAAGTACAGTAGAACCCCGATAATCCGGATCGTTTTTTTCATTTTTTTTTTCAACTTTAAGAAGCGACTGGCGAAATTTTTTTGTTTTATTATACAGAATACGACGATGCAACAAGTTAATGTTATGGAAATTAGCCAATCGCTTCTCAAACTTGAAAAAAAAGTGAAAAACCCAATCCGGATTATCGGGGTTCTACTGTACCATATTTCGGTGCTTCTCTTTATTTTGCTTCATGGATTAACTCATCTTTGAACGGAAATTTTTAACATTGTATTATTAGCTCTTTTTAGATGAATTTTGAATTTTAAGTAATTTTTAGCTGGAAAATTTCTTATTTGTCATGCCAAAGTAATATATATATTTTAAACTTAAAATAAATTAATAAGGCGAATATATAACATTAAAGAAGAATTTTATTAAGAACTTATGCAAGTTAAGAATGTAATAGAAATACTGGCATACTAGTTTCTTTTACTTAAAAATAATTAAAATGTTACTAATTCTTTGTCCTACACGTCCGGTATGAGGTTCGACTGAATGGAACACAAAGAGCATACAAAGATGAACAACTCCTTTTAACGTATATCACTGGTAAATATTCAATGGTACTCAATATTATAATTCCAATTACATGACTTTGAATAACTGATTAATTAAACTAGTTTAAAATCTTAGAGTTTAACTTATACGAATGCTATAATTCTTAAATAAAAATTAAGGATGGGTTTGATATCATTCAGTATATTAGATTGAAAGTTCCCACTAGAAAGACGACATCTATTCAGGCCGTCGAGAGCCGTGACGAGCACGTGATTAGTCACACATCCCCTCTCTCCCCTCTATACAGACACAAAGGACACATAAAAAGCATGTGAATCTTTAATAATACCTCGTCGACTTTGAAGACTACTTTGTTCGTCTCTCATAAATGGCATTATTTATTTTCCTGATTTAAAGATAATAATTATATATTAATACTATTTAACAAAAGTAATTACAGACCTTTCCTTTTAAGCTATTGCTTAGCTTTTATCGCGGGCTTTGAGCGCAGCGACTGAATCTAGAAATTCCGTAACGACAAAACCTAACACTTCCGTAACGAAAAAAACCTAACACTTCGGCATACGTCGTTTCAGTTCGGCAAACTTCGGCACGGTATCCTTCGGTAGACTTCGGCAGACATTGACGCGGTATTTTTCAGATATTAGGATATCAAGTCAAAAACTTATGTCTCTTATGATCTAATTTTCATAGCGCGGCTAAATTTTGTTTGGTAATTTATTATGAGACGGTTAATTTTTTGGTGACAGGAGACACCCCCCGACAGTGAGGGTCGAAAAATTTAAAATGCTTATAACTCGCGATCAAACTTTCGTAGCACGGCCAAATTTTGTTTGGTAATTTGTTATGAGACAGTGTTAATTTTTGGTGACAGGAGACCCCCCACGGTGAGGGTCGAAAAATTTAAAATGCTCATAACTCGCGATCTAATTTTCGTAGCGCGGCCAGATTTTGTTTGGTAATTTATTATGAGACATTCTTATTTTTTGGTGACAGGAGACATCCCACGGTGAGGGTCGAAAAAATAAAAATGCTTATAACTCGCGATCTAATTTTCGTAGCGCGGCCAAATTTTGTTTGGTAATTTATTATGAGACATTCTTAATTTTTGGCGACAGGAGACCCCGACGGCGAGGGTCGAAAAATTTAAAATGCTTATAACTCGCGATCTAATTTTCGTAGCGCGGCCAAATTTTGTTTGGTAATTTATTATGAGGCAGTGTTACTTTTTGGTGACGGGAGACCCCCCACGGTGAGGGTCGAAAAATTTAAAATGCTTATAACTCACAATCTAATTTTCATAGCGCGGCCAAATTTTATTTGGTAATTTATTATGAGACTGTTAATTTTTGGTGACAGGACACCCCCACGGTGAGGGTCGAAAAATTTAAAATGCTTATAACTCGCGATCTAAATTTCGTAGCGCGTTCAGATTTTGTTTGGTAATTTATTATGAGACAGTGTTAATTTTTGGTGACAGGAGACCCCCCAATGTGAGGGTCGAAAAATTTAAAATGCTTATAATTCGCGATCCAATTTTCGTAGCGCGGCCAAATTTTGTTTGGTAATTTATTATGAGGCAGTGTTACTTTTTGGTGACGGGAGACCCCCCTCCATGGTGAGGGTCGAAAAATTTAAAATGCTTCTAACTCACGATCTAATTTTCGTAGCGCGGCCAAATTTTTTTTTTTTGGTAGTTTATCATGAGACTGTTAATTTTTGGTGACAGGAGACCCCCCACGGTGAGGGTCAAAAAATTTAAAATGCTGATAACTCGCGATCTAATTTTCGTATCGCGGCCAGATTTTGTTTGGTAATTTATTATGAGACAGTGTTAATTTTTAGTGACAGGAGACCCCCCAAGGTGAAGGTCGAAAAATTTAAAATGCTTATAACTCGCGATCTAGTTTTGTTAGCGCGGCCAGATTTTGTTTGGTAATTTATTATGAGACAGTGTTAATTTTTGGTGACGGGAAACCCCCCCACGGTGAGGGTCGAAAAATTTAAAATGTTTATAACTCGCGATCTAATTTTCGTAGTGCGGCCAAATTTTGTTTGGTAATTTATTATGAGACACTGTTAATTTTTCGTGACAGAAGACCCCCCCCCCACGGTGAGGGTCGAAAAATTTAAAATGTTTATAACTCGCGATCTAATTTTCGTAGTGCGGCCAAATTTTGTTTGGTAATTTATTATGAGACAGTGTTAATTTTTGGTGACAGAAGACCCCCCACCGTGAGGGTCGAAAAATTTAAAATGCTTATAACTCGCGATCTAATTTTCGTAGCGCGGCCAAATTTTGTTTGGTAATTTATTATGAGACAGTGTTAATTTTTGGTGACAGGAGACCCCCCCCCCCAAAGTGAGGGTCAAAAAATTTAAAATGCTTATAACTCGCGATCAAACTTTCGTAGCACGGCCAAATTTTGTTTGGTAATTTGTTATGAGACAGTGTTAATTTTTGGTGACAGGAGACCCTCCCCACGGTGAGGGTCGAAAAATTTAAAATGCTCATAACTCGCGATCTAATTTTCGTAGCGTGGCCAGATTTTGTTTGGTAATTTATTATGAGACATTCTTAATTTTTGGTGACAGGAGACATCCCACGGTGAGGGTCGAAAAAATGAAAATGCTTATAACTCGCGATCTAATTTTCGTAGCGCGGCCAAATTTTGTTTGGTAATTTATTATGAGACATTCTTAATTTTTGGTGACAGGAGACCCCCACGGTGAAGGTTGAAAAATTTAAAATGCTTATAACTCGCGATCTAATTTTCGTAGCGCGGCGAAATTTTGTTTGGTAAATTATTATGAGGCAGTGTTACTTTTTGGTGACGGGAGACCCCCACTGTGAGGGTCGAAAAATTTAAAATGCTTATAACTCACAATCTAATTTTCATAGCGCGGCCAAATTTTATTTGGTAATTTATTATGAGACTGTTAATTTTTGGTGACAGGACACCCCCACGGTGAGGGTCGAAAAATTTAAAATGCTTATAACTCGCGATCTAAATTTTGTAGCGCTTTCAGATTTTGTTTGGTAATTTATTATGAGACAGTGTTAATTTTTGGTGGCAGGAGACCCCCCCCCCCACAGTGAGGGTCGAAAAATTTAAAATGCTTATAACTCGCGATCAAACTTTCGTAGCACGGCCAAATTTTGTTTATTAATTTATTATGAGACATTGTTAATTTTTGGTGACAGGAGACCCCCCACGGTGAGGATCGAAAATTTAAAATGCGTATAACTCGCGATCTAATTTTCGTAGCGCAGCCAAATTTGGTTTGGTAATTTGTTATGAGACAGTGTTAATTTTTGGTGACAGGAGACCCTCCCCACGGTGAGGGTCGAAAAATTTAAAATGCTCATAACTCGCGATCTAATTTTCGTAGCGTGGCCAGATTTTGTTTGGTAATTTATTATGAGACATTCTTAATTTTTGGTGACAGGAGACATCCCACGGTGAGGGTCGAAAAAATGAAAATGCTTATAACTCGCGATCTAATTTTCGTAGCGCGGCCAAATTTTGTTTGGTAAATTATTATGAGGCAGTGTTACTTTTTGGTGACGGGAGACCCCCACGGTGAGGGTCGAAAAATTTAAAATGCTTATAACTCACAATCTAATTTTCATAGCGCGGCCAAATTTTATTTGGTAATTTATTATGAGACTCTTAATTTTTGGTGACAGGACACCCCCACGGTGAGGGTCGAAAAATTTAAAATGCTTATAACTCGCGATCTAAATTTTGTAGCGCGTTCAGATTTTGTTTGGTAATTTATTATGAGACAGTGTTAATTTTTGGTGGCAGGAGACCCCCCCCCCACAGTGAGGGTCGAAATATTTAAAATGCTTATAATTCGCGATCCAATTTTCGTAGCGCGTCCAAATTTTGTTTGGTAACTTATTATGAGGCAGTGTTACTTTTTGGTGACGGGAGACCCCCCTCCATGGTGAGGATCGAAAAATTTAAAATGCTTCTAACTCGCGATCTAATTTTCGTAGTGCGGCCAAATTTTGTTTGGTAATTTATTATGAGACAGTGTTAATTTTTGGTGACAGAAGACCCCCCACCGTGAGGGTCGAAAAATTTAAAATGCTTATAACTCGCGATCTAATTTTCGTAGCGCGGCCAAATTTTGTTTGGTAATTTATTAAGAGACATTGTTAATTTTTGGTGACAGAAGACCCCCCACGGTGAGGGTCGAAAAATTTAAAATGTTTATAATTCGCGATCCAATTTTCGTAGCGCGGCCAAATTTTGTTTGGTAATTTATTATGAGGCAGTGTTACTTTTTGGTGACGGGAGACCCCCCTCCATGGTGAGGGTCGAAAAATTTAAAATGCTTCTAACTCACGATCTAATTTTCGTAGCGCGGCCAAATTTTTTTTTTGGTAATTTATCATGAGACTGTTAATTTTTGGTGACAGGAGACCCCCCACGGTGAGGGTCAAAAAATTTAAAATGCTGATAACTCGCGATCTAATTTTCGTATCGCGGCCAGATTTTGTTTGGTAATTTATTATGAGACAGTGTTAATTTTTAGTGACAGGAGACCCCCCAAGGTGAAGGTCGAAAAATTTAAAATGCTTATAACTCGCGATCTAGTTTTGTTAGAGCGGCCAGATTTTGTTTGGTAATTTATTATGAGACAGTGTTAATTTTTGGTGACGGGAAACCCCCCCACGGTGAGGGTCGAAAAATTTAAAATGTTTATAACTCGCGATCTAATTTTCGTAGTGCGGCCAAATTTTGTTTGGTAATTTATTATGAGACACTGTTAATTTTTGGTGACAGAAGACCCCCCCCCCACGGTGAGGGTCGAAAAATTTAAAATGTTTATAACTCGCGATCTAATTTTCGTAGTGCGGCCAAATTTTTTTTGGTAATTTATTAAGAGACATTGTTAATTTTTGGTGACAGAAGACCCCCCACGGTGAGGGTCGAAAAATTTAAAATGTTTATAACTCGCGATCTAATTTTCGTAGCGCGGCCAAATTTTGTTTGGTAATTTATTATGAGACAGTGTTAATTTTTGGTGACAGGAGACCCCCCCCCAAAGTGAGGGTCAAAAAATTTAAAATGCTTATAACTCGCGATCAAACTTTCGTAGCACGGCCAAATTTTGTTTGGTAATTTGTTATGAGACAGTGTTAATTTTTGGTGACAGGAGACCCTCCCCACGGTGAGGGTCGAAAAATTTAAAATGCTCATAACTCGCGATCTAATTTTCGTAGCGTGGCCAGATTTTGTTTGGTAATTTATTATGAGACATTCTTAATTTTTGGTGACAGGAGACATCCCACGGTGAGGGTCGAAAAAATGAAAATGCTTATAACTCGCGATCTAATTTTCGTAGCGCGGCCAAATTTTGTTTGGTAATTTATTATGAGACATTCTTAATTTTTGGTGACAGGAGACCCCCACGGTGAGGGTTGAAAAATTTAAAATGCTTATAACTCGCGATCTAATTTTCGAAGCTCGGCGAAATTTTGTTTGGTAAATTATTATGAGGCAGTGTTACTTTTTGGTGACGGGAGACCCCCACTGTGAGGGTCGAAAAATTTAAAATGCTTATAACTCACAATCTAATTTTCATAGCGCGGCCAAATTTTATTTGGTAATTTATTATGAGACTGTTAATTTTTGGTGACAGGACACCCCCACGGTGAGGGTCGAAAAATTTAAAATGCTTATAACTCGCGATCTAAATTTTGTAGCGCGTTCAGATTTTGTTTGGTAATTTATTATGAGACAGTGTTAATTTTTGGTGGCAGGAGACCCCCCCCCCCCACAGTGAGGGTCGAAATATTTAAAATGCTTATAATTCGCGATCCAATTTTCGTAGCGCGTCCAAATTTTGTTTGGTAACTTATTATGAGGCAGTGTTACTTTTTGGTGACGGGAGACCCCCCACCGTGAGGGTCGAAAAATTTAAAATGCTTATAACTCGCGATCTAATTTTCGTAGCGCGGCCAAATTTTGTTTGGTAATTTATTAAGAGACATTGTTAATTTTTGGTGACAGAAGACCCCCCACGGTGAGGGTCGAAAAATTTAAAATGTTTATAATTCGCGATCCAATTTTCGTAGCGCGGCCAAATTTTGTTTGGTAATTTATTATGAGGCAGTGTTACTTTTTGGTGACGGGAGACCCCCCTCCATGGTGAGGGTCGAAAAATTTAAAATGCTTCTAACTCACGATCTAATTTTCGTAGCGCGGCCAAATTTTTTTTTGGTAATTTATCATGAGACTGTTAATTTTTGGTGACAGGAGACCCCCCACGGTGAGGGTCAAAAAATTTAAAATGCTGATAACTCGCGATCTAATTTTCGTATCGCGGCCAGATTTTGTTTGGTAATTTATTATGAGACAGTGTTAATTTTTAGTGACAGGAGACCCCCAAGGTGAAGGTCGAAAAATTTAAAATGCTTATAACTCGCGATCTAGTTTTGTTAGCGCGGCCAGATGTTGTTTGGTAATTTATTATGAGACAGTGTTAATTTTTGGTGACGGGAAACCCCCCCACGGTGAGGGTCGAAAAATTTAAAATGTTTATAACTCGCGATCTAATTTTCGTAGTGCGGCCAAATTTTGTTTGGTAATTTATTATGAGACACTGTTAATTTTTGGTGACAGAAGACCCCCCCCCCACGGTGAGGGTCGAAAAATTTAAAATGTTTATAACTCGCGATCTAATTTTCGTAGTGCGGCCAAATTTTTTTTGGTAATTTATTAAGAGACATTGTTAATTTTTGGTGACAGAAGACCCCCCACGGTGAGGGTCGAAAAATTTAAAATGTTTATAACTCGCGATCTAATTTTCGTAGTGCGGCCAAATTTTGTTTGGTAATTTATTATGAGACAGTGTTAATTTTTGGTGACAGAAGACCCCCCACCGTGAGGGTCGAAAAATTTAAAATGCTTATAACTCGCGATCTAATTTTCGTAGCGCGGCCAAATTTTGTTTGGTAATTTATTATGAGACAGTGTTAATTTTTGGTGACAGGAGACCCCCCCCCAAAGTGAGGGTCGAAAAAATGAAAATGCTTATAACTCGCGATCTAATTTTCGTAGCGCGGCCAAATTTTGTTTGGTAATTTATTATGAGACATTCTTAATTTTTGGTGACAGGAGACCCCCACGGTGAGGGTTGAAAAATTTAAAATGCTTATAACTCGCGATCTAATTTTCGAAGCGCGGCGAAATTTTGTTTGGTAAATTATTATGAGGCAGTGTTACTTTTTGGTGACGGGAGACCCCCACTGTGAGGGTCGAAAAATTTAAAATGCTTATAACTCACAATCTAATTTTCATAGCGCGGCCAAATTTTATTTGGTAATTTATTATGAGACTGTTAATTTTTGGTGACAGGACACCCCCACGGTGAGGGTCGAAAAATTTAAAATGCTTATAACTCGCGATCTAAATTTTGTAGCGCTTTCAGATTTTGTTTGGTAATTTATTATGAGACAGTGTTAATTTTTGGTGGCAGGAGACCCCCCCCCCCACAGTGAGGGTCGAAAAATTTAAAATGCTTATAACTCGCGATCAAACTTTCGTAGCACGGCCAAATTTTGTTTATTAATTTATTATGAGACATTGTTAATTTTTGGTGACAGGAGACCCCCCACGGTGAGGATCGAAAATTTAAAATGCGTATAACTCGCGATCTAATTTTCGTAGCGCAGCCAAATTTGGTTTGGTAATTTGTTATGAGACAGTGTTAATTTTTGGTGACAGGAGACCCTCCCCACGGTGAGGGTCGAAAAATTTAAAATGCTCATAACTCGCGATCTAATTTTCGTAGCGTGGCCAGATTTTGTTTGGTAATTTATTATGAGACATTCTTAATTTTTGGTGACAGGAGACATCCCACGGTGAGGGTCGAAAAAATGAAAATGCTTATAACTCGCGATCTAATTTTCGTAGCGCGGCCAAATTTTGTTTGGTAATTTATTATGAGACATTCTTAATTTTTGGTGACAGGAGACCCCCACGGTGAGGGTCGAAAAATTTAAAATGCTTATAACTCACAATCTAATTTTCATAGCGCGGCCAAATTTTATTTGGTAATTTATTATGAGACTCTTAATTTTTGGTGACAGGACACCCCCACGGTGAGGGTCGAAAAATTTAAAATGCTTATAACTCGCGATCTAAATTTTGTAGCGCGTTCAGATTTTGTTTGGTAATTTATTATGAGACAGTGTTAATTTTTGGTGGCAGGAGACCCCCCCCCCCACAGTGAGGGTCGAAATATTTAAAATGCTTATAATTCGCGATCCAATTTTCGTAGCGCGTCCAAATTTTGTTTGGTAACTTATTATGAGGCAGTGTTACTTTTTGGTGACGGGAGACCCCCCCTCCATGGTGAGGATCGAAAAATTTAAAATGCTTCTAACTCGCGATCTAATTTTCGTAGTGCGGCCAAATTTTGTTTGGTAATTTATTATGAGACAGTGTTAATTTTTGGTGACAGAAGACCCCCCACCGTGAGGGTCGAAAAATTTAAAATGCTTATAACTCGCGATCTAATTTTCGTAGCGCGGCCAAATTTTGTTTGGTAATTTATTATGAGACAGTGTTAATTTTTGGTGACAGGCGACCCCCCCACAGTGAGGGTCGAAAAATTTAAAATGCTTATAACTCGCGATCAATCTTTCGTAGCACGGCCAAATTTTGTTTGGTAATTTATTATGAAACAGTGTTAATTTTTGGTGACAGGAGACTCCCCACGGTGAGGATCGAAAATTTAAAATGCGTATAACTCGCGATCTAATTTTCATAGCGCGGCCAAATTTTTTTTGGTAAATTATTATGAGACATTATTAATTTTTGGTGACAGGAGACCCCCCCCCCACGGTGAGGGTCGAAAAATTTAAAATGCTCATAACTCGCGATCTAATTTTCGTAGCGCGGCCAGATTTTGTTTGGTAATTTATTATGAGACATTCTTAATTTTTGGTGACAGGAGACATTCCACGGTGAGGGTCGAAAAAATAAAAATGCTTATAACTCGCGATCTAATTTTCGTAGCGGGCCAAATTTTGTTTGGTAATTTATTATGAGACATTCTTAATGTTTGGTGACAGGAGACCCCCACGGTGAGTGTCGAAAAATTTAAAATGCTTATAACTCGCGATCTAATTTTCGTAGCGCGGCCAAATTTTGTTTGGTAATTTATTATGAGGCAGTGTTACTTTTTGGTGACAGGAGATCCCCACGGTGAGGGTCGAAAAATTTAAAATGCTTATAACTCACGATTTAATTTTCATAGCGCGGCCAAATTTTATTTGGTAATTTATTATGAGACTGTTAATTTTTGGTGACAGGACACCCCCACGGTGAGGGTCGAAAAATTTAAAATGCTTATAACTCGCGATCTAAATTTCGTAGCGCGTTCAGATTTTGTTTGGTAATTTATTAAGAGACAGTGTTAATTTTTGGTGACAGGAGACCCCCCCAATGTGAGGGTCGAAAAATTTAAAATGCTTATAATTCGCGATCCAATTTTCGTAGCGCGGCCAAATTTTGTTTGGTAATTTATTATGAGGCAGTGTTACTTTTTGGTGACGGGAGACCCCCCCTCCATGGTGAGGGTCGAAAAATTTAAAATGCTTCTAACTCACGATCTAATTTTCGTAGCGCGGCCAAATTTTTTTTGGTAATTTATCATGAGACTGTTAATTTTTGGTGACAGGAGACCCCCCACGGTGAGGGTCAAAAAATTTAAAATGCTGATAACTCGCGATCTAATTTTCGTATCGCGGCCAGATTTTGTTTGGTAATTTGTTATGAGACAGTGTTAATTTTTAGTGACAGGAGACCCCCAAGGTGAAGGTCGAAAAATTTAAAATGCTTATAACTCGCGATCTAGTTTTCTTAGCGCGGCCAGATTTTGTTTGGCAATTTATTTTGAGACAGTGTTAATTTTTGGTGACGGGAAACCCCCCCCCCCACGGTGAGGGTCGAAAAATTTAAAATATTTATAACTCGCGATCTAATTTTCGTAGTGCGGCCAAATTTTGTTTGGTGATTTATTAAGAGACATTGTTAATTTTTGGGGACAGAAGACCCCCCCCCCCACGGTGAGGGTCGAAAAATTTAAAATGTTTATAACTCGCGATCTAATTTTCGTAGTGCGGCCAAATTTTGTTTGGTAATTTATTAAGAGACATTGTTAATTTTTGGTGACAGAAGACCCCCCACGGTGAGGGTCGAAAAATTTAAAATGTTTATAACTCGCGATCTGATTTTCGTAGTGCGGCCAAATTTTGTTTGGTAATTTATTAAGCTATTGCATAGCTTTTATCGCGGGCTTTGAGCGCGGCGACCGAATCTAGGATTCCATAACGAGAAAAAATCCTAACACTCCGGCTAACGAAGTTTCAGTTCGGCAGACTTAGTCACGGTATCCTTCGATAGACTTCGGCAGGCATTGAAGCGGTATTTTTGCATAAGTTGATAAAAAATTCTATGCAATAGCTTTACCGCGGCAGTCCCCGAGTGCCACACACATTTTTTTATTGTTAGATTATGGTATACATAAAAATTTTAATATACAGTGTGTATTGTAAGAGGTTTGAGCCTTTGAGATTTTTAGGCCCCAAAACAAGTTTGCAGGCTGCACCCCCCCCCCCACCCCTCTCCTCAGACTTGCGCGCATTTACGTAGCAACAGCAAGAACATCACTTGAGAGAAAGTCGTAAACCGAGGCGAGGATACCTTATTTTCCCTTACTAAAAATATAATTATTTTCTGTATAAATATCACCTTTTTACTGAAAAACAATCATTTTATGGTATAAATACTGTTTAGAATCGAAATAGCACAGAAACTTTTTTTTTATGCCTAATACACCATCTACCAATAAGTATTTGAAAACTTTCAATTTTTGACATTTTGTCAAATATTTAAAAATATACTTGTCGGATTCTTCTGAAACTTCGGGATTATGAAGAATATGTCTGACCTCATATTTATCATCATCCATTTGATAAGCAGGGCAATTAGGGGACCGACAAAAAATTAAAGAATAATAAAAATATTTGCGATCACCCTGTACATGAAAATGCACGAAACGATTTATCGCTACAGAATACAAATATGTGGATACTTCACAACATGTACACTGATTTTTGTAAGAATAGCTTGTATATTCATGGAGAAAGAGTAATTTTTTTTAATTAAAAAATTCTGGTATGTTTTTTGTTTATATCATGCAGGGTGTTTGACCAAATTTAACGCAAATTTCAGAAATATTGGCAAAATCTGTTAGAAAAAATATAGCTCAATTGGAATATAAATATATTAAATATTTTATGAAATATGAGTAGTTTTATGAAATAATTTTTATCTGCGCATGCGCGAACGATAAAAACGATTCTTTTACATCATTTAATAGTCAATTCTATGAAGTAACTTATAAAAAAAATCCAATCAAATATCGTGAAAATTCAAAAAGATGTCATTATTATAAGTAAGTTGATTTTACATTGCTCTCTAAAAACGGCTGAATGATAAGGGATTCTCCACAAATTGACATTTTTTATTAACTGACTTTTAGGAAAAAATTAGTACTATTTAATTAATACAATAACTAATACAATATTGCTGCTTGACACCTGTGATAGAAAAGGAAAAGATTTTTTATTCTTTTCTATCACAGATGTCAAGATACTTATTAACAGAAATATTGAATTAGATATTGTATACATTAAATACTAATTAATTAATACATTAATACATTAATTACAATATTATTACGGATGCCTTTTACATATTACTAATAACAGTAACTTTTAAAAAACATTTGAAGAGAAAATGACGTCACTATTTAAAACATCGCATTTTTACTCATAACGATATTACATTTCAATATTTCTTTTCATTATGGACGCTGAGATTGAGATTTTACTTTCTGATGACTTCAGTTAATGAAAATAATGTCATAGTAAAAATGAAATTACTGTTTTTTTTTTTTTTTTTTTTTTTTAAATAAAACTATTTTTTTGTGAGTCCATATAAAATAAAATTTCTGGATTTCGCCGGCACTCCGATTACAATTTTAACTGAAGATTTGCGAATATTTGCATGTAAAATTGTAACTAGCAAACTTGCCATTAATTTTGGAAATATATTTCTTATATTGATTCAATAATAAAATTACTTTTGCTTTTTTTTTTTTTTTTTTTTTTTTTAACCAAATCGATCGGGTCTTTTAAATATTTCATTCGTCGAATTCGATGGGATTCCACTCGTTTTATTGTTAAAGTGCATTTCCTTTTTCTCAGCGTCTATAAAAAAGCGTTTAAACTAAAGAAAAATTCCGTTTTTGAAGAATCTAGTCAATGAAGAAGTAGCACGTCAAATTGTATCTCTTTATTATTCCAAAATTCCAATGACTCAGAGAGAAATTGCTAATCAATTGGGTATTTCACGCCGTTCTGTTTGCTATTATATTGATAAACACAAGAAAAATGAAGTTAGTTCATTGCATTCCAAACGGTGTCGCCCTTCTAAAAGACCCTATCGATTTTTTTTTCTAATCGGAGGCGAAACTGAATTCTGCAATGGCAGAATCTACATTCAACTTGTTTATAATAGTCCTGTATATAAAGTTCAATATAAAAATAACATCCTAAAAGTTAATTTAACATTTTATTCATCGTTAGATTAAGCGGTCTGACAGGCCGCTCACAGTATGTTATGCGACAATTTTTGTCACAGCAGTTAAGGGTTAATACTATTATAGTAATCTAGTAAATAGTTTTTAACCCATAACTCCACACTAATGCGGATTCTCCAAACCTACAGTTAAATTGTCGACGTTTTAAAGAACATGCTTTAATAAATTTTTAATAAATTGAATAAAATTTTTTGTTAAAAAATATTATCCCAAAGAGATCTCTTATTCAATTTTATACATAAATCATATGGTTATGTATCATTATCTCTATATTAGCAACAAAATTAACCTTTAACTGCTGTTAGCAATCTGACTAAACACTGTACCCCCTCCCCCCCCCAAAAAAAAAAATATCGTTTAAGTTGTATTTTCCAGTTTAACTATAGTTACAACTGAAATTCTCTTTCGTTTGGAGTTCTGGTAATATTGTTAGAAATATCTGAATAGATTAAATTTAATTAGAATTAATTCTGTACAAAAAGTTTAGCGCAGGAACAGTATTCTATGATTTTTAATCATGGATCGCCTTTTAACTTTTAACTAATGTTACCGGTCTCGTAGACCACTATTTTTCTTTTAATTTTTTAGTTTAACTTGTAATTTTCAGTTTAACTGCAAACAGTACCGAAATTTTGTTTCATTTGGAATTTTAGTACTATCATCAGATACTAAATAGGTGAATATTAAGTATAATACTCTTGTATAAAAAGTTTAGTCCAAAAACACAATCCTATGAGTTATTCCCGCCTTTTATTCATCTTTCAATTTTGCGGTCTCACAAACCTCATCACATTCATACGTTACAATTTCTGTCACATCAGTTAAATGTTAAATTTATAAAGTTTGGAAAAACCGAACGCTGAGAAAGCGGACAGTTAAAATTTCGAACTCAATTGAACAATCCAGTGGAAATTTAATAGAAACCTGATTTTGAAGATGTTCGAATTTGAATCTCGAAAACATTTTGATATAGTTTTATTTACAAGAGTTAAAAATTATTTTTTACATTAGTAAAAATAAATAAATAATAATATCATAAAAAATAAAACAGAGAGATTATTTTTAATTATTGGGCACCCCTCCCCCTTAATCTTACCATTTCAACAATGATGATAATGCTGTCCCATATTAATATATAAATCTCCTTCGAATATAGTTCGGCCACTGTTGGGAATCAACCGGGGTAATAACGCCAATCCCTGGCATTATTACCCCGGGATACTTATTGCGCAGTAAATCCTAAACTACAAATTATCTCGAGAAGATATCCAAAATCTTCTACAACAGTTTGAAAGTACATGAAATACACTACAAATTTATGTAATAAACAAAGTATTTCCGGATAAAAAATATAGTCTTCACATCAAAAACCTTATCTCGCAAATTTTAGATCAAGCGTTAATTTTAGTTGCTTGTAAAAACAACAAGACCTAAAAATGAAACAAATTAACTTGAAGCTGTTTTTTGCGATTTATATGACTCAAAACCCTTCTGCGCAGAGCACATGGGTGTCATTTACCTGATTATTTCATAATTATGCAAATCATAAGCACTTGGCGTTATTACCCCAGGTTACCTTATCTGTATTCCAATTGCGCTATATTTTTTCTAATAGATTTTGCCAATATTTCTGAAATTTGCGTTAAATTTGGTCAAAAACCCTGCATGATATAAAAAAAAAAAACATATCAGAATTTTTGAACTATAAAAAAAAATCACTCTTTCTCCATGAATATACATTCTCTTCTTACAAAAATCAGTGTACATGTTGTGCAGTATCCACATATTTGTATTCTTCAGCGATAAATCGTTTTGTGCATTTTCATGTACAAGGTGATCCCAAATATTTCTGTTATTTTTTAATTTTTTGTCGGCCCCCTAATTGCCCTGCTTATCAAATGTATGTTGATAAATATGAGGTCAGACATAATCTTCATAATCCTGAAGTTTCAGAAGAATCCGACAAGTATACTTTTAAATGTTTGACAAAATGTCAAAAATTGAAAGTTTCTAAATCTGATTGGTAGATAGTGTATACTTTAGCAATACGGTATTCATACCGTAAAGAATGATAACAGTAGAAGTACCGTAAAAATTAGGTATATCTACTGAAATGTTACGAAAATTTTTACAATGTCATTTTCCTTACTGAAAAATAATTATTTTACGGTATAAATACCGACTTTTTACTGAAAAACAAAAATTTTACTGCGTAAATACCGTTTTTAATCGAAACAGTACAAAAAGCTGTTTTTTACGCTTAATATACCTTAGAAATACGGTATTCATACCGTAAAGAATGAAAATGGTTGAAGTACCGTGAAATTTACGGTACATCTACTGGAATTTTACAAAAATTTTTTACAGTGTGTAAACAATATATACTGAAGCTTTAAATCTTCTGTATACAGTACTTTTTGAAATTCAGGAAATTGATGAAATTTCACGCACAGAAAAATTATGAACTGAAGTCATTTTTAATAACATTTTATCATCACATAACAGTTTTTTCAGGTAGATTTCGTATGAAATACTTCCTACTGCGGTCGCTCCTATATTGGAATTTCTGAAATTTTTTTGCAGATCTGCGCCGATCGACCTCTAAACTCCAAAAGAACCACCAGTAAAAAAGTTTATGCAGATATATCACTTTATTCTGGATACGATAACTTCTAAAATTCTGCTCCAAACTTCTTCAAACTAATACATAAAATCAAGGGGTATAAAATCTCAGACGAGTTCGTTAATGGACAAAATCGGACCAAGGGGGTGGACATAGGGAGGGTTTTTGTAAAAACCCGAAAAAACGCCATAACTTCTTACTTAAGATTGTTATCGAATCAGTTTAAAGTTTATTTTACTTCTAGAAAATAGGTCAAAAGTTTATGCATGACGGATTTTTTAAAAGGTTAAAAATGGGCTCAAAGACAAAAAAAAAAAAAAAAAAAAAAAAAACAGCGTTTTGGGGAAAAAAATATCACAATCTAGTGAATTCTCAAGATATTAAATTTAACTAAATATTTTGTAAATATCTCAAAATTATCTAAAACTTTTGCGTTTACAAGTTTTTGATAGGCTATTTCTTAATTAAAAATAAAAAACAACAACAAAAAGGGGTGTGAAAAAAGACAAAAATCCATAACTTCGTCAATTCTTAAGCTATCAAATCTAATTAAATTTATTTTACATCTTCTCAATAATATCTACAAGTTTTATAGCGACAAGATTTTCATAGGAACAATTCTTTCAGCAAAAATTAATTAAACAAAAATAAGAGTTGAAGAAAAAAATCCCAAATCCAAACTGCTTATAGTCTGACTCATTTTTAAATTCATTTGGGATTTTAAACGCATCCAAATGACAGATCCTCTTATTTAAAAACTATATAATGTGACGTATTGGACAGTTTTTTGATAAAGGTTAAATACATTTTTAAAAAAGGCTGCTAAAAGGGGTATTTTGAACAGAATTTCCCGAAGTGATCGTGATTGAAAATTGAGGGTGTAGTCATATAACAAACTACTTATTTTTTGACTCATTTTTAAATTCAATTTTGCTCTCAAACGCATTCAATTGACAGGTTCTCTTATTTAGGAACTGTATAATGTGCTGTATTGTTCAGTTTTTTCATAAAGGCTGATATGTTTTTAAAAAAAGCTGTGAAAGTGGGCACTTCGCACAAAATTTCCCGAAGCGATCATGATTAAAGAATTGAGGATGTAATCAAATAACAAATTGGTTCTTTTATGACTCATTTTTAAATTCAATTTTGCTCTCAAACGCATCCAATTGACAGGTTCTCTTATTTAGGAACTGTATAATGTGCCGTATTGGTCAGGTTTTTGATAAAGGCTGAATATATTACAAAAAAGCTGTCAAATTAGGCATTTCGCACAGAGTTTCCCGAAGCGATCGTGATTGAAGAATTGAGGATGTATTCAAATAACAAATTGCTTACTTTATGACTCATTTTTAAATTCAATTTTGCTCTCAAACGCATTTAACTAACAGTTTTTCTTATATATGAACTATATAAGTGCCGTATTGGTCGATTTTTAATAAAGTCAGAATATATTTCAAAATAAGTTGTCAAAATGGGCAATTGAGCCGAATTTCATTTAAGGTGATTCTGATAAAACCAGTTTTTACAGAAAAATTAAATTAAAAAAATTTTAAAAGTGGCCCAAAACTTGGTTTATCTCTAATCATATTTTATTTTTTGTTGCTGAAATGAGCACTTTTCGAAATCTACTTCCACCTATAGCCCAAGCGGAGAAGGATTTTTTTTAGGTCTTCCGAGTTGCTTTTTAGTATTCCATGTTTCACCTGATTTCAAAACTCTATAATTACTGCTCAAGGATCTCTTTATCCTTATCGATATTCGTACAAGTTTTTGTCCATGCACTTTTAAATGTTAAATATTAATAATTTCATCTTTAGAAATTTCATTAGAACGTGATATTATTATCAGAATTTGCTGGAAATGTTTTTTCTGTATAGCAAACAAAACAATATATTTAACTTATTTGGTTCTACAAAATTTCAATGTATTACTATGATAAAAGTGCCGCTGTCAATGTTTCAATTGAAGGGAAAAATAATAATAATAAAAAAAAAATAAAAACATATGACAGAACGTAATTTTTACTTTGTTTTTAACATAAAATACATAAGAAAAAATTTGAAATGTTCAGGTTTACTTAAAAGGCGATTAAAATAATCAACTAGAGATGTTAATAGTTAATTTTATTTGAAACATCTTAGTACTTTCAAGCCTTAATCAGGCTCTTCCCCAGAGAAGAGTTTTTTGAATAAATTTTTTTTAGGTATAAATATCATTTTTATAATTTTTTTTAAATATTCTCAGAGGAAGAACCTGATTAAATCTTGAAAGTACTAAGATGTTTTAAATAAATTTAACTATTAAGTATTTTATATAAAATTAATTATTCATTAACATCTGATTAACATCTCTAGTTGATTATTTTAATCCCCTTTTACGTAAACCTGAATATTTAAAAGTTCACATTATATATTTTAGGGAAAAATTACTATTCATTTACAGAAGAAGAAGAAAGTATAAATATTTTATTTTCTAAATAAAAATGTAAAACAAAACATGTAATGCTGTATTGGGTTTATACTTTTGGGACTGCATATTTTTATATAATTTAATGTATCTATACTAATAAAAGAACAAAACGCTCTGTCTGTGTGTCGGTGTGTGTGTCTGTGTGTGTGTCTGCGATGGCTAGCAAAATCTACAGCATGTACGAAGCTCAAAATTTTTTTGAGAATAGCCCTAAATCTCTCCTGATGCACCTGAGCTTCAGAATTTCGAAATTCCAATTATTAACTGAGTAATTAATCAAAATCGAGAGGTCATTCTCATAAAAAATCATCTTTTTCCAATTTTTTTTCTTTCGTTTGTTTACGGTTGGTTGGTTGTGTAAAAATTTTCGCAGAAGTAATAAGAAAGCTGAAGAATTAAAGAAACCCACAGAGGAATGAGATAAGTTGAGGTTAAGTAAGCCTCAAAAAAGTTTTGCAATATGAAACCATTTATCGCTCAAATTTTAATGTGCCAAATAAAAATACGTGGAAGGGATTTTGTATTATAAGACGAATTGAAAGAAATGAATTACAATTGAAGCATATTTTAAGAGGAAATAGCAAATTTTTAAAATGGTCTTTGTTCTATTATTATTTATTAAAATAAATGTTCGCTTTTAAAATGAAGGAAATTGGAAAATTAGCAATAATTAAATATCAAAGTAATTCTTTTAAAATTATGTATGAAAACTTAAGTAATAAATATTAATCTAAAATATAGATTTCTGACTGCAGACGATTTTAATGTATTAACAAAAGAATGTTATATTTTCAAGCAAAACGTTAAAATAATTTTCTATATTGATATTTAAAACACATATGATAAAATAATTAATAAAGTTTTACCGGTGAAGCGATAGATTAGTTCTTTTTAAGAAATGAGAAAAAAAAAGGGGGTTTAAACGTGTTTTAATTGATAGGCGTGTCAAAGCACGTACTTTGTTGATACTTAATTGGACTTAATGTAGGATTACATTTTTAGCATCACCTCCAGAGATAATTCTTACACTCTCTTAATTTCTTTTTACTCTATGAAAGAAACCAATTTGAGATTTAGAAATTTCAAAAGTGATTGTTTTTTCCCCCAAAGACCTTTAAAATTTAAAGACTGGCAAAATGTCAGTTTAACTTAGGATTTTTGAACACAGCTGTTACGTCAGATCGTTGCTACTTTGTACATTAGAATGTATGTGTGGTTAGCTATAATGCGGTAAATATATGTATATGTATATATGAGGCTTTTTTAGCATTTTTTACATCATTGATTAAATTTGAATGCATTTTATTTAAGTTAAAATTTTATTAAGACTTTAATTTGTTTTTAAAACAAAAATGAAATGGCTGTTTGACGTACAATTGTTCGAATCGGCAGACGATTCATATACAGTAATAAATTACCAAATAGCAAATTATATATCAAAAATAGTCACTAAAAGAATAGTGGCAAAACATAATGTTTAGGCGTATTAACACATAACCCGATCCCAACCAGAAAAAAACAGACTATACTCCGATCAAAGCAAGACAAAAATTCCATGAGCATAAACCCGACCCGAACCTAAAAATTTTCTTTGAAAAAACCCGAAAAATGACCAGAACGAAACCTGAAATCGATAAAAATATCCCAAAGAACTATAACCCGATAAGAGTAAGACAAAATAATTTCCGTGAACATAAACCTGATTCGAACCTAAAAAATTCCATTCGAAAAAACACGTGAAATTTTATGCAAACTACATCTGAAACCGATAAAAATATTTGAAAGAACCATAAACGGATTCGAATAAAAGAAAATAATTTCCGTGGACATGAACCCGATCCGAACCTAAAATTCCATTTGGAAAAAATACCTGAAATTAGAATCGAACCAAATATGAACCTGACAAAAATATTCCACAGAACCATACCCGGATCTGAACAAGACAAAAAATTTCCATGAACATGAACCCAATCCGAACCTTAAAAACTGAACTAAATCTGAATCTGACAAAAATATTCCAGAGAAGCATATCCTTATTCAAACAATTCAGAATAATTTCCGTTGATGCGCAACCCAACCTGAATCTAAAAATTCCATTATAAAACCGAAATCTGAATTGAATGACATCTGAACCCGAAAAAATATTCCAAAGACCCAAAACCGGACCCGAGCAAGACAAAATAATTTCTCTGGATATGAATCCGACCAGAACCTTAAAAATCAATTTGAAAAAATACCTGAAATCTGAATCGAACCATCTGAATCCGACGGAAATATTCCAAATAACTATAACCAGATACGAACAAGACAATATAATTTCCACGGGCATAAACCCAATCCGAACCAGAAAATTTGTAAAAAAAAAAAAAAAAAAAAAATCCCGAAATTTGAACCAAACCTAATCTGAACCTAACAAAAATATTTCAGTGAAGTATAACCTCATTGGAACTAGGTAAACTAATTTCCACGGAAGTACAACCCGAACCGGGCTTAAAAATCTCATTTGAAGAAAAAAAAAACCCCACGAAATCTGAGTTGAACCGAATCTAAATTGAACAAAAATATTCCAAACAACCATAACCGTAACCGAAAAAGACAAAATAATTTCCACGAACATGAATCCAATCCGAACCTAAAATTCGGATGTTCTACAAAACATAATGCGCTCCGTAGCGGCGGAAAGTGAAACTAAGTACTTAGCGCGAGATGGTTAACATATTTCGTTTATAGTTAGTGTTAAATTAGAACTTGGTTACAGTTAGGTAACAGTTAGGTTGCAATTACGTTCCGATGAGCCTTATGTTATATTTATTTTCCTGTTAGGTTACAGTTAGGTCATGGTTAAGTTACAGTTAGGTTAAGGTTAAGTTGCGGTTAGGTTGTGGTTAGATTATGGGTAGGTTATGAGAAGGTGACGGCCAGGTTACATTTATGGTATATTTAAGTTACAGTTAGGTTACTGTTAAGATACAGCTAGGTTACAGATGATGATGATTACAATACAATTAGGTTACGGTTAGGATTTTTTTCACAGAATGAACATTACGCATGTTTGATAAAAAATATGCACCTATTTTTGTAAAATGGCTCTGAAATTATAATACTATATACTAACCTTTTAGCTAATCATCGAGAATCGATTTCATTCACGGTATAGTCGGATTTAAGAGTGATATAATTAGTTTGAAATTCAAAATATTTCACTTGGGATATCTATGTGAAAAAGTATTTAGTTAAGTCACTTAACAGTAATTTTAAGGATAAATATCAACAGTTTAACACGAAAATCACGCAATCGTTGGACACATATGCCCTCCTGCGTCTCCCATTGCAATCATTTTGGGTACTTTTGCAGCTAAATATTACTTTTTTTTTTAACCAATTTTTGACACAGTCAGGGGGCACGTATTTAATATAATGTATACTGTAAAAAATTTTACCCTTTTGTATCATCACTCCCCCGCTTTTATAGAATATCTCTCTTTTGACCTATGAGAATGCTCCATAATAGGCTGAAGTAATCATTTTCTATAAAAGCGGTGGAGTGACGATGCAGCAAAAGGGTCAAGTTTTTAATAGTGTATTTACACATATTTCGAGTTAAAGATAAAATCATAAAAATTTCAAGTTCGTTTAAGATTATTATTACGGACCCAGGCAACGCCGGGTGGGTCAGCTAGTATTTTAAATTTTAAACATTTGATCATAATTTATATGTGTATATCAGCAAAACTGTTTTTATTTATTACCTAACTCACGTATTTTAGTTCTACCTTATTACTTTTTATGTTAACGCAAAATTGATTCATTGTATAAACTTTTCGGAGATGGGGTATAAATAAACGAAGCACAAAGAAATTCAACAATAAAATGTTTTCACTTGCAATTAAATGAGGATGCAGAATAAAGAAAAGATTTGATGCTGGTTTCAGTTAAGACTAAAATAATATAACTAAGCTAATTCAATAAAATTTTAAAACTAACAGCAAAAAATATAATTTAAAAAGTAAAATTTATTTTATAAAGTAATAAACTCATCTAAAAAAGAAAAAAAATGTTAAAAAAAAGTTGAATCGCTAATTATGGTACTGCTAACTCTGATAGGTGACAGACATTTACCATTAATATAATAATTCCGTTTATAGATTGTTCTATGGATTTTATAGCATAGATAATTGACTTTTTAATACATTGAAATACCGTATTTACTCGTGTAAAACGCACACTTTTTTTTCAAAAACATAGGGCAAAACTCTCAGGTGCGCGTTTTACACGGAATAATTTTTTACTGCTGGATGTAATCGCACGATTATTACTGCATCTTTATTTCACTTCTTTCTTTTCACTTTTTTATGTATTAACATTATATAAACGCTAATTAGCAATTCTCACTGCCGTCACTCACTCCTACCCCCATCCCTTCTATCATTCACTCCCTACACTGTAAAAAAAAGGTCGATCTACTAAAAAAAATTTAGTAATCCTTGTAATTACTAAAAAAGTTTTAGTAATCTTACTCGGTTACAAGGAATCTGTAAGAATTACTAGAAAAAAGCTAGCAATGAATAGAGTTAATAGTTTTACATTTTTAATAGCTATTACTAAAGCTCACTTGGCGTGGCCCTGATAGCCTAGTGGTCATAGCACCGAACTCCAGTCTGAAAGTACCTGGTTTCGATGCTGGACGCTGCCAAATATGCGCCGAATGTAAATAAAGGGATTATGAAAATCCTGTCGTAGCAGTTACTATGGGTAATGATATCTGAACTTTCCCTCCGGTTTAGAAACATGTCAAAATAGAGTATGTAGCAATGTTTGGTGCTGCCATCTATTACGGCTTTACCGAAAATCTTCCGTTTCAGAAGTTTCTCTTTTTACCCACTGGATGCAGCTCGAAGGAAGCTCGTGCCCTTCGGACACACGTAATGGTTACTAAAAATAATTTTGGAGCTACTACTAAAATTTGATTGGTGGCTCATACTAAAAAGTTTTAAGTTAGTTATACAAAAAATTCTAGAATACTAGAAATTAAATAAAAGGTCAAGTGCAAGTAGTAATCGCGCTCATGGGGACGAGCGACTTGTGTATGTGCCACTTAAGATTCTCATAATCTTTCATGATTTCCATCTGTTATTTTTATTGTAAAGTTTACCTCATTTAATTGGCATTTCGTGATTCAACTACAGAAAATATTTTGCCTTCGAAAACCGGTGCTCATAGATTAACCCTTTGCGGCGCGGTGGTTTCAGAGATTTATTTTAATTTCCAAATGCCACATTGTCACCGGAATTTTGTTTCAAAAAATAACGGTTCATTGAATGCGTGAAATATAGAGTTTTCTTACCAACCAATCATGTGTGGCAATCTTATCTTCAAGATAATGTTATGTCTTTTTTACAGAGTGAATTGGAACATAGTCTTCTTGAAAATATAGTTATGAGCTCAAACTTTTTTGCCCTGGCTCAATAAATGGCATTCTGACATCTGATTATAGGTACGTCTATTTTGTCGTCCTTTAAAAAAGCAATTTGAAGCTTACCCCGTGAGCTAAAAGCAATTCAAACAGGTAGGGGGCCAAATGTGGAAAATATGGGATTGTTCTTTCAAAGGCCAATAATGTTATGACTACCATCCAGATCATCGAAATGAATTTTTTTTCATCACTGAAAATAATTTTAGATCAATTTGTTCATCGCTTCACACGTTTCTCTGCAAACTGAATGAGGATTTTTTTATGGTCAGATGTAAAGCACGAATAACCATGTGGTTTTACGTATTTTAGGATTTTCAAACTTATTATAGTTCTTCATATAGTCCATGCTAATGCTGGGTCTTTATTTACCTTCAAAATTCCTTTCTTTGCCTTCATTTATTCTATTGCAACTCTGCGAAAAATGAAATTTTCGGATCGCTTTGAAAAAAATGTTCGCTTTCCTATAGATTTTGAAGTACCCGAAATAGTTGAAAATTTTAAGAAATTAAAAACAGTGGTATTTTTGGACTTTTAATTCTATGAGCAATTCTTTGAAGTGACATTCTGATGTCATAACCTATCACTTGACCTCTTTTGAAATAAGAAATTATTTTTTTCTCCCAATCGTCAAAAAGTTTTACAAAATAAGCGAATGTTGTCAGAATCTCAGAATAGAAATGTGCGAAAATATCCACCCATCAAGAGTTATGATTTCGAAAAATATACAGAGCAATTATCATTTTGCCGTACTGTAAATTTATCAAAACACATATATTAAAATATATTTACAATAATATATGCAATTATTGTAGACGAATGCTTTAATATTAATAAAAATATATTAATCAGATACATAGACAGGCTTTAATATTAATAAGATATTTAATTTTAACATAATGATTTGCGTATTTTTATAGCAAACGCAAATCAAACTCTTTTTTTTTTTGTGTGTGTGTGTGTGTGTGTGTTATCTTATAATTCTGATCGTTGCTATATATTTAAGATAAAAATTCATAATACAATTTCAAAAAAATCCCTGTTGGCTTGGCCTACAGGCGCAGACAGATTTTGAAGTTAAGTGCTCATTTCAACAACAAAAAATAAAATATGATTACATAAAAACCCAGTTTAACAATTTTATTTGGCCACTTTTGAAGAATTTTGAATTTCATTTTTCTGCAAAAACTGGTTTTATCATAATCATCTTAAGCGAAATTCAGCTCAAATGCCCAATTTGGCAGCATGTTTTGCAATATATTCTGACTTTGTGAAAAAAATCGACCGATACGGAACAGTATGTAGCTCCTAAATAAGAGAAACTGCCTATTTTATGAGTTTGAGAGCAAGAATGAGTCAGAAAATAAGTAGTTTGTTATTTGAATACATCCTCAATTCTTCAATCATGATCGCTTCGGGAAATTCTGTTCAAAATGCCCATTTTGAAAGAATTTTTTGAAAAATATTCTGCCTTTTTAAAAAACTGACCATTACGATAGATTATACAGTTCCTAAATAAGAGAACCAGTCAGTTGTATGCATTTGAGAGCAAAATTGAATTTAAAAATGAGTCAGAAAATAAGTAGTTTGTTATTTGACTGCATCCTCAATTTTCAATCACGATCGCTTCAGAAAATTCTGTTCAAAATGTCCACTTTGACAGCATTTTTTGAAATATATTCCATCTTTATCAAAAACTTGCAAATACTTCACATTATAGTGTTCCTAAGTAAGAGAACCTCCCAATTGGATGTTTGAGAGTAAAATGAATTTAAAAATGAGTCAGAATATAAGTAGTTTGGATTTGAGTAAACCTCTAATACGATTTTTCTTTCAATTTGGATTTGTTTAAAATCCCAAGTGAATTTAAAAATGAGTCAGACTATAAGCAGTTTGGATGTGGGATTTTTTCTTCATCTCTTATTTTGTTTAGTTCGTGTTTGCTATAAGTATTGATCCTATCGGAATCTTGTCAATATGAAAGTTGAGATATTATTGAGAAGATGTATAATAAATTTAATTGGATTTGCTATCTTAAGAACTGACGAAGTTATGGATTTTTTTCTTTCTTCAACCCCTTTTTGTTTTCGTTTTTCTTTTTTTTTCTTTTCGATTAGAGTTGCTCCTAATAAAAACTTGTAAATACAAAAGTTTTAGATAATATTAAGAAAATTTATGATAAATTTAATTGGATTTAATACCTTGAGATTTGACGAAGTTTTGAATTTTTTTCACCCCCCCCATTTTTTATGTTTTAATTAATGTTTCATTGTTCAATGTTCAAATTATGTTTCATATCAAATTGTTTTCGTAAATCCATTATAAATGAGTTTATTGAAATTTATACTCGCAAAAATTTGCAATGATAATTTTATTTAATTCTTCCTAAGTTATGTTTAGAGTTTATAAATGAATTCCTCGTGAAAGCTTGAATAGGATGAAACAAGCTGAAAATTACTTTTGATCATGGTCTATTTTTTATTTATTGTTCTTACAATAGAGCGCGTGGTTTTTAATTTAAATCTCATTCTCGCGTGCCGTTTGTATTGATCTTGAAACGATTTGTACTTTTAATTTATTATGATTACGGTTCTCATTGGATTGGAATCGAAACATGTCAATAATATTTGTTTTTAATTTTTTGTTACACATCTTTCAAGTAAAACGGGATTGTTTATTCAAACGTTTTTTACCAGTTAAGCTGAGGCAACTCGGTAAGTAGGGATCTAGTCACCTGTTAGAAAGAAAGAAAGGAGCTTAATCCCATTTGATGGAAAGATTCCTTCTTGCTTTGCCGGTCATCAGACCCCATCTTGCAAGAGTGAATAAAGATCAAAAACACTGTCCAGCCACAACAAACAAGCCGACAATTGTCCGCAGTTTGTTGGCAGTAGTAGGAAAATAAGAGTGCGGGGACAAGCGCAGGAGGGACGGAGGGACCGTCCCTCCTAGTCCCTCCTGGTCCCGCCTGCGCCCACCGTGCACCCCCCTCCACGAATCCCCCTAATGGAAAAAAGATACATTCTATTGTAACAGGAGAGGTGAACGACCTTCCCTATTCAAAAATATTATCAATCGCATCTCAGCACGGAATCATAGTATAAGATGAAGATTAAATTTATATGTGAATTTTGAACGACCATAATTTTAATGAGTATTAATAATTAAGTAAAAAACAATAGAAAATATCAAGCTTTATAGAAAAAGACTGATTTCTTACGATTTTTATCAACTTGAGAGAAAACTTAATCGTACATTTCAGTTTTTAAGTGGTTATCATCTTAATGAGTATTTTTAATTAAGCAAAACAGTGAATATATAAATTTTTATTTGATTTCTTAAGATTTTTATCAACTACATGATCAGTGTATCGACTTAAAAGTTGAAAGTTAAACATACATCCCAGTTTTTCATCAGGTATAACCTTAATGAGGATTGATAATTAAGTAAAAAACAATGAAAAATATCAAGTTTTTTTGGAAAAAATCAGATTTCTTACGATTTTTTCAACTCAAACTTCAGAATATCAATTTGAGGGAAAGAAACTTAAGCATGTATTCCAGTTTTGAACAACCATTTCCTTCATGAACATTTTTAATTAAGTAAAACAACGGAAAATATTAAATTTAACCGATTTCTTTAGAATTTTTCAACTATAATATCAACTTAAGAAAGGAAACTTAAACATTTATCTTAGTTTTTGAACAGCAATCCCCTTAATGAACATTGTTAATCAAGCAAAAACAACGGAAAATATAAATTTTTAACCGATTTCTTCATGTATATATATGTATATATATAATATAAAATCAGAATAAACATCTTAAAAATACACTTAACTTTTGTTCTAAATGGAAATTTCATCATACTTTTATACACCAACTAAGTATAATTTTAATACATAAACGAATCACTTAAAGAAATATTCAACACACACGCATATTTGAACCTGCAAAGCATCTTCTTATTACGTCATATCCAAACTAAAACTTTTTTCTGCATCCCCCCACCCATGCATTCCAAGTAGGGGAAAACACAAAAGAGTTCTGACGTCACAAGCAAACTGAGAATGTTTATCTTCAAGAAAAAATATTAACTCGTAATAAAAAATGAAGGATTTAGTCTTCCTTAGTAAGGAAAATCATCGTACTATATGAACATTAAATCTAGTTTTGAACAACTATAACATTGGTGATTATAATTAATTAAGCAAAACAATAGAAAATATTAATTTTAAGAGGAAAAAGACGAATTTAAACAAATTTTATTAGTTTTCCACTAGTTTGATAATAATTTTAAGAAGAAAAATACGATTTTAAACAAATTTTATTAAAATAGCAAATAAAGCCTTTGTGCAAAAATGTTTAAAGATAAAAAACCAACGATTATAAATGCACAAATAAAGTAAGAAAAGGTAGCAAACAGCCGTTTCGAATCTACTATGGAGATTCTTCATCAGTGCAAAACGCAGCGAGCTAGAAAAAGCAAAACTGAGCAAAGAGACAGAGAGCGCAGGCTTATATACCGCTTATTTTGTTGTTAGGCTGCTCTCTTTTCATTGGTTGCTTTCCTTAGGCGGGATCGTTTCCGTAGCGGGTATATAAGCCTGCGTCTCTCTGTCTCTTTGCTCAGTTTTGCTTTTTCTAGTTCGCTGCGCTTTGCACTGATGAAGAATCTCCATAGTAGATTCGAAACGGCTGTTTGCTACCTTTTCTTACTTTATTTGAGCATTTATTATCGTTGTTTTTCTATCTTTAAACAAATTTTATTAGTTTTACACTATTTTTCTCATCTCCAACACGGATATATCAATTTTAACAGAAGAATTAAACGTATATTTTAGTTTTTACAACAAAAAAGTAATAAGTATCATTAATTAAACAAAAATAAATATCGATTTTCAAAAAAAGACAATTTTTTACACAAATTATCAACTTTGAAATGCATTTGTTTACATATATTGTTACAATATATTATTAAACTTAAACTTTTTAAAAATGTTTGAATGTCTTTACAAAGGGTTCATATTTATATTTTTCACGTCTTGACTACAATCGACATCTAACAACCAATAATATACATTTCTTTTTTATTCTAGAAACTGAAAAAGTCACTTCTTATTGCTTCAGACACTTGACATGTGAAAACTTCTCTGAGTTATTCGATTCACATTTTTAATCAAATTGACATGTTTCACCTCACCTTTTTGAAATTTCCATATTATCAAACATCAAATTATTTAAAATATAAATACTGTGCTTACTGTTTAGATAGTATACATGACTAATTCTACTTATTCCTGTTCGTATTATTAATCAAATTATCAATTTATTATAAAACTTATTTGTACGCATGCGCGAATTGTCACGTGACATAAACGATTAACAGTAATATGAATTTTCGAATAGCAATGCAACATTCCTCATTTCTGCAGTTAGACTTGTGTGGGAAGGTAATTCGAAAAGCAGCACAGCATTTTGCATTCCCACTGTTAGACTTGAGAGGGAAGGTAACTGGTGCACAACTCTGATTAATTTCCAGATTTTAATACAAGTGAAAACCGTTTTCATCGTAATTCCTATTTAACGAATTAAGTAAGTTTTATTATATCATTGCAATATATATGTATCAATAAAAATAAATTAAATGAAAAAATATATATATATATTAAGCATTTATTAAGTATATAAATATACTTCTTTTATTACACAGATGTTTCAGCAAGAGGAATCAAAACAGCAGCAAATTTCCGAAATGTATGATCCGACTGATTCGTCCTTAGCACATACAAAGTTTAAGAATAATACATATGTAAGTTACTTACATGTTAAATACTAGAATTCATACACTATATACAATTAGGTTAAATTTACATTAAAATATTTTGTCCTATATTCAATAAGAAGTATTTTTATTTGTAATATTAGAGTGATATCTAACTGTTTACATTAATTTCCCTTACAGAATTGCTCTTTTTGTGATAAAAACTTTTCATCTAAATGGAATTTAAAAGAACATATACAGATCCATACCAATGAAAAACCATTTACTTGTGAGGGCTGCGAAAAACTGTTTTCAAGATAGTGCGAATTAAAAAAGCATATGATGATGTATAATACTCTATCACCTGTTATATGTGAAATTTGCAAATTATCTTTTACTAGGAAATGTGCTCTAATAACTCATATGAAAACACATCCAAACAGAAAATTGTTTAAGCGTGAAAAGTGTGAGAAATCCTTCAACTATCGTTATAGATTAAATAAACGCAAGATTATTCACAATAGACCACAATTACATTGTTATGATTGTGGGAAATCGTTTTCAAGTGAAAATAAGCTGAATCACCATTTAAAAATTCATCAAATCCAACATCGTCCACTGTTTAAGTGTGAAAAGTGTGAAAAGATCTTCAGCTATCGTTATAGATTAAATCAGCATATGCATATTCACAATCGACCTCAATTCAATTGTAATGAATGCAAGGAAACATTTTCAAATGAAATTAAACTAAACCGTCATTTGAAAGTGCACCAAAACCTAAAGTATACATGTGATCAGTTTAAACATAAATTTAGTAATAAATTAAATTTAAATCAACATTTACATACACACGATACTAAAAAATGTCTTGTTCCTGTTAACAGTGAAATGCCCTTACCCATTGTAGAGTTTAAAAGAATAAAACATGAAATACCAGCTTTCGGAGTGTTTAAAACTCTAACTTTTCATCCTGAGAAAAATTAAGAAGGTTGCTTAGTTACAAGGATGGATATTCAAAAATTAACCAATCATTTGAAGAATTTAACAGTCAAGGATCAGATTGGAGACTTCGAAAAATTGAATGTTTAGAACTGAATATTTCAAAGTATGGTACCTTATCTAGAAATTGATTTTACATCATGTAAATATGTATTCTTTTTAAGTGTCGAATTAAATTATGTAATTATGAAATTTATGTATTCAGGATAGTTACTTAATCTAATTGCGCAAGAGTTCAATTTATTACGAGATAATTAAAAATGAAAATTTGAGAAACATGCATATTGTTGTAAGAAATTTTTTTAGACAACCATAGATTTTGTCACCGTGATTTTATAATTGGTAGGAATGTATATTACTAACAGTGTATTGTATAAATAGCAATAATAAATAAATAAATAAATAAACATAGTCTTGAGTTAGTCCTTTCATATTATTAATCAAATTATGTTTCGTCCTACATTTCAGCGCTTTCTGAATTAATGTCCATCAAGTTGTTTAAAATATAAATACTATCTTTATAGTTTCAATGGTACATAGTATACATGGTTTATCTTGAGTTAGACCTTCCATAGTATTATTCAATTTATATGTTCCATCTTACAATTAACGGATGTGTGCTCGTTGGGGGTGTTCTGGTGGTTGCAGAATGCATACATGACTCGTGATATAAGATAAAACTAGTTTATTTAAACGGTTAGGGCTCAAGGAAAGTGGAGCTTTTCGTTCTTTAATTTTATTAACTACACTGTAAAAAATTTTTGGAACGTTATTCAAATTAACAGGAACCTTCCCGATATTATCTGATATGTCAGAGCTGTTTTCACTTTTCGATAGAATCAGGAAATTTTCCGAAATTTTCGGTTTACTTTCCGAAGTGAACCAAATCGTAGCTAACGCATGCGCAGTCCAAGTATTTCTCAAGTCAAGTGTTTCTGCAACCGCGAGAATCAGAAGTGATATGTTCTTGCCTAATCACCACTTCGATGTTCGAAAGCATTTTTCTTGCATAAACAAAGTAAGTTTGTGTTATATTATTATTTACTTTTGAATGAAGTTTAAAGTTATAATTCAATTCTATTAATATTTATTTTTAACTTGTTTACCAGTTTAATTCAGGTGATTAATTTAGTATTGCATATTTCACTGATGTGCATGAAATTCAGTTTGAAAGGTAATAGAAGTAATACCTATTTAAAAAAATGATGATAATACTTTAACATTTACTAAGAAAAAGGATAAATTTCTTCCTTGTAAATACATCAAAATATATACATTTCTAGTTTATTTATGGGTGATTCCACAGTATTGCGTACATGACATTTACAAAGTTCATTGAATTATTTGTTTATAAGATACTGAGCTGAATGAATAATTTGAATTGTTACTATAAAAGATAAGTTCTTCAAAATACATTTATATGTTACTGAGAAAAAAATTTAAATTCGAAACAAATCACAAATTATAGACGTTGCAAACATGATGTACGCAGTTTCTATTTTGAAAGTTTTTATACTTTTTAGAAAATGTCAATTTTATTTAAAAAAATATTTTTGATAAGAATTGAATGTATACATAAATTAATTAAAATTAGCAATATTTTATTTTTATAGTTTTTTTAAATGTAGAATTAGTCATTCAAGTTTAAATCTATAAGTTGCTAACACGACATAAATGCCTTTCATATTAAACGTAACAAAATTTAGATACAAATATCTTTATAATAATAATCCAGTTTTAATATAAATGTAAATATACACATTTGAATGTATTTTAATGATATAATACATACACATTTGTATGTATTTTAATGATATAATACATAACTGATCCTTATTTTATATTTTTATCTATTTAAATTAAAAAACAAAAAGAAAAAATTAACAAGAAAGCTGGGAGCTCTTCCGTTTGCCAATTAAGATTAGCAAGTGTTATCAATAATGTTATATATATATATATATATATATATACACTGTCAGAAATATTCGTCTTTATACACTACATTTTGCCTCATTCTCGAACAAATAATTTCTGTACTCCTGAAAGAGGTTATTTTTCTGTGAATCGTTCCTGCAAGTTTGAAGAAGACGAAGAAATTCCGTTTATTCCCCGCACGCATGCGCATTTGTCTTTTTCTTCTCTGTGTCGGCACATGCGCCACAAGTTTGACGAAATATTAAAAGATTAGCATAATATATCATCAAAAATGGGTAAGTACTTATTTCAGAATTTGATTTTTATCATTTCTATGTTTTCATTGTATAACTGTTAAATTATTAGGCATGTCTTTGGCACATGTCATAGATCTTTTTTATTATCTACACTGTGAAAAAAAAAGAGCATTATTGCATTTAAATTGAAGTTATGAAATGCTAAATATACTTTAAATCCACACTATTTTTTGTAATAGCTCCGTTAAAAGTGTAAAAATAATCTCGGCATGATGGTATTTTATTCTTTAGTCGCAATTATTCCAATAAAACATCAAATTTTGCGTAAGAATAAACTCGGAATGGTGATATTCTATTCTACAATCGAAATTATTGATATGTAACGCTAAACTCAGTGCAAAGAAATCAATTTTCTATTTTGATTAGAATCGTATGTTTGCAGACGACAGATGCCATTTTACTTCCGCGTTTAATCATCGTTCCAAACTTTCCAATGGCAGGTGAAAAAGCAAACATAATGTAAGCAATATTATTATTATTCTTTGTAGATTTTTGAAGTAAGACTAAATAATGTTTGCGTGTGTTTTTTCATAGCTCTCTTACTATGGCCCGGATGCGAAAGTCATGTCACCAAAGCGTCGAACGATTTGAGTGATTCCCGCAAAGTCAAGAATACTTTGATATGCATAACTGTAGTTCTCGCGTTTTATTTAATTATTGTGATTAAAAAATACATATAACTGTGTTTTACAAGGCGGATAACATTTATAGAAGGTATTTATATTATTTATATAATAATATTCTGAAATTTTTGTTATTAAGAGAACTGAGAACTGTTATTTATTGTTAACTAGAGTTGGGTTTGACTTTATCAGTTACCTGTGATTATCAAATGATGTTACAAACTAGATTATGAAATTTTCTTTCGATTTCATGTAAAATCATGTTAAATAACTCTATTAAACATAAAAATGATCTGATAAATGTAAATAATAGTCCTAAGAATCTTAAAAATTTTTGTATTAGTTTTCTATTTTATTCAGTGGTAAAATATGTAAATATTTATTTCAGGGTAGATGTGCCAGTAATCAACCTCTTTCCAGTAATGAGCCGCCTCACAGTTTTTGGTTTATAAAAAAATAATAATAAATAGTTACGTTTTTATTGTTTTTTTCTTAACTCCTCCTTGCATGTTTTATAATCTAGATTACTTTTTTAAACATTTCATTAAAGCAATTAGGAAACAGAAAATAACTGTTCACTGTTTTTCTATTGAAAATCTTAATGAACATGCTGAGAGCTGAATTTATTTATTTAATATTTTTATTTACTTGTAAAAATTGAATGTTTTTGTTTGGATTTGAATCTTTGAATTTCATATACCAATGGTCATTTACAAAATTTTATTTACTAGTTTTAAGATTTTAGGAGGGGTGTGTAATACTGCGTTTTTAAGTGTTTAGACATATTTCTATTATTTAAAATTAAATTTTTATTTCTGTTGGGAAATGTAACTATGGGGATTTATTATTAATTAATATTGATAAATTAAATATTGTTGAAAGATTAATATAATATGAAAAAAGTGGGATATCATACTTATAACTATTAATAAAAAATATTTTTAAAAGAAATTCCTTAAGGGGGTTCATTACTGGCACATCTACCTTATAACCAAGATGGAAATAGTGGACTAGGCCTGTCAATGTAACTTTATTTAAATGAGACGGGGACACCACATTAAAAAAAACGAGCTGGTCGCTTACCTCTTTGGGTGGCATGGAAACAGCGACAAATTTTATTTTAATATTAAAAAAAAATAAGTAAATATGCCAATAATAGGCACTATTGACACTTTCCAAATATTTTATTGCATGTTTTATAATCTGGTTTATTGTTGAAAATCTTAATCTAATTATCTGTCCAGACTTTTTTTTTTTTTTTTTTTTTTTTAGAATCTTGTTTTTGTAAAATTGTGAAAAATATAATTATAATTTTGTAAATTTGAAATGATCCATCCATTCAGGTTTTTGTTTACATTTTTCAAAGGAAATATATGTGTGTAAAATGAATATATTTTCTTTATATGTGTAAAAGTAAAGATTAGATTTTAGTTTTTAACTATCAAATTTGAGAAAGGTTCAGTTTAGAGATGGAAAATTTTTGTCAAAAGCCTATTTTCAAGACAAAGAATTTTATAAAGGGTGCTGTTTTGAGATTTAAAAAGTTTTGTGAAGGGTCTTTTAAAGGACCCAATTTCTCCCTAAACAAATCACTTAGAAAGCAAATAGTAAAGTTCAGTTCTCAAAAGCATAGGAAAAGAAGATGCTCATGGGGTGTAAGCCCTTCTTTTTCAAATAAAAACAATTTTTTAATTCACAGGAGTTCTTAAAAATCTATTACTGTCAATTTTCAATATTTTATTCATCATCTATGACAAAACAACTCTGTATGCAACAAATTACCATTAACTTTATTAATTACATTGATTGTAGCTTTGAAACTATTAAATATTAAAAATTATTATGTTCGATTAATGTTATCATAAAGGGAAATATTTATGATTTATATCTACATATTATTCATATTTTTATTAGTTAAATAAGTTAAAAGAGAATTAGCCTATGTTGTATATTAATATAAGTGAAAATGCTTTCAGTGTTGTCAATAATATTTGACGAATATTGATCTATTTTTATCGTATTTTTATATAAAAATTTTTAATGATTAAAAAACAGTAATAATCTTTGGAGGATTTGGAAAATTGTTTTCTTTCTTTTCATTTGAACACACATTTCTCCGTCTATCCTGATCACGTGACTCGGGGCTTCATTTTCGCTTCCAGGCCTTAGTAAGAGAGCTACGCATTTGCTCAAAATACAGAAAATCCCCCCCCCCCCTAAAACGAAGCAAAAAAAACGGACTTCCATCAAAAAACAAATTTTCTCTTGCAACGAAGGAAAACATGACGGACATTCCTTCAAAAGACGGAAAATCCCCCCCCCCCCTAAAGCAGAGAAAAACATAACGGACGTTCCTTCAAAAAACAGAAAAATTTCTTCCCTAAAACGGAGAAAATAATAACGGACTTCCATCAAAAGACGGAAACTTTCAGTCTTTTAAAGAAAAAAAACATGACGGACGCTCCTTCAAAAAACAGAAAAATTTCTTCCTGCGACGGAAAATAAAAAGACGGATATCCGTCTTTTTACAGAAATTTGCTGGCAGCACTGCTGCCAGTACTTTTTCTGTGAATTGACGGAAGTTTTTTTGAGAGTGTACATATATATGGGTGATTCTCAAAAGAGGGGACAATTTATGTCTTTCGGCATGCAAAAAAAATTTAGAGGTTTTCTGTCATGTTTTTATATTTAGATATGTTTTTCTTAATATTATTCATTATTTGCACTCAAGAATTACTCACTTTTTAGTTAAAAACACCTTAAAATAACAGAATAAAGATTCAAAATGTCATTAGCATGGATGTCCACAGCAGCTGTGCCTTGTGTATACTACCATTTTTCAATAGTTAATATCATGTTTATAAAATAAACAAATGTTATTCTTTCTTTATATTAATCAAGGAGAAGATTTATCCAATAAATTTCTTTTAAAAAATAAAATTATAGTATATAAAAAAAGAATTAAAGTTTGTCCTCCATATTCGATTTTCGAAACAAGGTCATACTATAACAGCTGGTTATTAATCAAAATTTCATTTTCACATATGACAATAGTTTGAAAATATAAAATTTGTCCATGGCAACAAGTAGCCATTTTATCCCAGCCTGAAAATAGAAGCATGTATTGTATTTTAAGAATAGAAGTTGAATATTAAGGGCGTACATCAATTGTATGTCATTAGAATGGATAATAATTTTCATGTTTATTTTATAGTTAAAATTTTTATTTTATTTATTTGCATAGAACTTTTGTGTTTTAAAAAGCCCCAGAAAGGACTATTGCATTGTGATTATATTATGGCTCATAATCTTATTTAAATTAAAATTTGTCATTAGCATGGACTGATATCAGTGTCATTAGCATGGTTTTTCTGTCCATGCTAAAGACTCCTATGTGCATAAATGTAAACAGTGCTTATATTGTATCCTTTATAAAGTTTAATTTTACGTATAAATTTAGGTATTACATTTATTATCCCTAAAGTATGCATTAAATCTGTAGGAAAATCACTAAGACAGCGTCTTACATTGTTAGTGTCAGAATGTTGCTCATGTAACAAAGTTTGCTCTTTGGTAATGTTTTTATTCTCCTTATATGTATATATGTAAAAATGGAAACCATTTGCTGAAAAGGAAGGCTAATAAATATAGAAAAAAATATTTAAACAGGAAGAAAATAAAAATTTCATAATATATTTATTCCATGCAATTTGTTTTGTCATTAGCATGGCTCAAAAAATAATAATTATTTTTTTAAGTTAATTTTTAAATATTTAGCTCTGCTGACTACATGGAAAGTATACCTAACACTATATTAGCAACACCTATTTTTTTCAGAAATTTTGCTAACAGTAATTTTTTTAAGATTTCATTTTTGAAATAGTCCCCTATTTTGAGAATCACCCATATATATTTAGAGCTATTGTTGAATCAGGGGGAGGGGGTGCTGTTTGATCCAGTGTTGGATCACAAGTTAACAGACCAAAACTAATGGGGGGCAGAGGGGGCACGTGCTCTAGGCCCCAGGCGAAGGGAGACCATGTGAACCTGTTGTATTTTGATATTTCTCACGTTTATGTTTAACACGGTATTGTTAAACACGTCCTGTCTGGGTTATGCCAAAGCATAGAAGAATTTAAGGATATGGCATAAAGATCCTGTATAAACCGGAATCTTTTTAGATTATTTCCGCTTCCACTTACAAGATTAATGAATCAATATTTTACAAAAGAGAATACGTAGTTCAGTATTACATATTTTATTATTATGTAAGGTACCCTGGGGTAATAACGCCACGTTAAGGTTCTACCAATTTTCACGGCTCAGTTTTAGTTTGTATTTTTCAAACAAATATAGGATTTGATACAGCAACTCATTCACTATCTATATAAAAAAAATAATTTAACTGATATGAATACATAAAATGTAATGGCGTGATTTCTTGACCAATGCTATTTGGCGTTATTACCCACCTATATGGGTAATAACGCCATGCAAACAAAACTATGAAATAAGTTGGAATAATTGCATGTACATTGTCCAATTCTAAAAATACAAACTCTCACCTCTAGAAATTGACAAATTGCATCCTAAGCTATTGAAAATGTTCATTTTTTTTGTGAAAGTATAAGAAAAATAAAGGTGTGGTGTGTGTGTGTGTGGGGGGGGGGGACGAGGCAAAAGAATATCAGACAGTGAGCTTCTTTTTGCTTAAAAAGGACCGTTTAAATAGAATTATTAGAAACATTGCACCGTTTTAACTGTGTTTATTTGAATCAGTATTTAGGATGTAGCTCGGCCGCTGTAGGGAATCAACCGGGGTAAAAATTGCAAGGATTGGCGTTATTACCCCGTTACAGTTATTGCGCTGTACATTTTAAATTACAAATTATCTCGAGAAGATATCCAAAATCTTCAACAACATTTTGAAAGGCCATGAAATGTACTACAAATTTATGTAATTAACAAAGTATTTCCGGATAAAAAAAGTAGTCTTCACATCACAAAACGTATCTCGCAAATTTTAGATCAAGCGTTAATTTTAGCTGCTTGTAAAAACAATAAGACCTAAAAATGAAACAAATTAACTTGAAGCTGTTTTTTGCGAATTATATGACTCAAAACCCTTCTGCGCAGAACACTTGGGTGTCATTTACCAGATTATTTCATAATTATGAAAAATATTAGCACTTGGCGTTATTACCCCGTCTGGCGTTATTACTCCAGGGTACCTTATTTTAAATGAAGTAGGATATTAGAAAATTAGTAAAATTATATTTGTAAATATGCTTTACTGTGGAAAGGGGGGGGGGACGCCAAAATATGTTTGCCCTGGGTTTAGCATACTAACTTATGATCTTATGAAGGGAAGCATTTCTCATCTATAACATGAAAAAATATATCACTTACGGCTCAAAACTTCTAATTTTGCTGACGGAGTCTACTGTATTTTACAATCAAATGTATTGTGATTCAGAAATGCAAAATTCCAGTACTAGTATAGGTGTAATTATTCTTTAGTGTGATTGATTATAATAGTATTTTATGTTAGGGATGCACAACCTGTGGCCCGTGATGGGTTAATGTGCGGCCCGTGAGCTTCGTCATTTTACAACTGGAAAAAATTGCAATTTTTGAGTATAGGTCGCTGAAAAAAAATCGCAAATTTCGTTAATTTATCGCGGAAAAATATAAAATTTCGTCTGCTACTTAAGAATCGCAAATTTCGTCAGTTTACAACTAGGAAAAAAAGGGCAATTTTTGTGCATAGGTCGCTGGAAAAAAAAAATCGTAAATTTCGTCAATTTATTGCAAAAAAATATATAATTTCGCCAATTACTTAAGGTTCGCAAATTTCGTCAGTTCATTGCAGAAAAATGTAAAATTTCGTCCGTTACTTAAGAATCGCAAATTTCGTTGACTGAGTAAAGAAAACTTCAAACTTCCTTGATCAAGTGCTAAAAAATAGCGAATCTTGTCGAAGAGGCTCTGAAAAATCGCGAATTTCATTCATCAGTTATGGAAAAATCAAAATGAAAAAAATTCGGGCATGAGAACTCGGAAAAAAGTAACCAATTTCGCCGATCAGGCACAGAAAAATCGCGAATTTAGTCGGTCGGATGCGAAAACTTGGGTATTTCGTTTATTGGGAAAGAAAAAATTGTCAGTTTTGTTGATATGCAAGAAACAATTGCAAATTAACCCTTTCGCTACTGGTGTCCATGATCAAGGCCATACTTTTTAGAATTTTTTTTATCAATTCTAATTTAATTTAAAGTAATTTTACAATTTTTGTCTGTATTTTTAATCATTTCCCTACTAAAAGCTTAAATATTTAGAAATCAAACCAGTACATGGCAGCACCTAAGAATATTTGTATCAAGATGGATAGCAACACGAGATCTTGTCCCGTTAAGCCTTTTGTATTTTGATATAATTTTATATAAGCAGTAGCTAAATATATTTATTATTTTATTACGGAAACTAGAAACTTTGATTTAAACTTATTTTGAAAGTTCTAAGTATTTAAAATTTTGTTATAGAATTATTTAAAAACATGTGTCCATGATCATGGACAAATATTTTCAAACGGTGTGTGTATCACTATACTGTAACTTTATAATATTGTATGCTTTCATTTAGTTTTTATTGTATACTGTTCATGTAGCTATGGGGGCAATGAAATTTGCAAGAGTTGTGCTCTACTGGGATAAAACCCTGGGTATTGACCTTTTCCAAAATTCTCTGACCTGCAGTAGATTTTTTCATTGCCATATAATTTACATATTGTAAATAATTCAGACCGCCTTTCAGACAATATTGATGTCTTTTATAAAGTTAGGTCATTTTTTGATGCTGTTCAAAGTAGATATAAGCACTTGAAAATGGAAGAAAAGCTATGAGTTCATGAGCATGTGTCCAAGGACATCTAAAAGTAAAACAACACACCAAAAACAAACCAAGCAAATGGGGAGTAAAATTATTTCTTTTGTGTGGAGAAAGTGGAAAGGGTTAAATTAATAGGCTATTATCGCGTGAAAAAACAAGAATTTCGTTGATCGGGCTAAAAAAAATCGTGAATTTTGTTGATCGGGCTCGAAAAAATCGCGAATTTTGTTTATCTGGGATGAAAAATTCGCGATCGTCCGCGGAAAAATTGTAAATTTCGATGATCGGCGGCGAAAGGATAATGAGTTTTTTTAGTTTATCAAGGTGAAAAAAGCGTCTTTCATCCTGCCTCGTAAAAAAATGCAGATTTCGTCAAAGTTAGTTTAAAATCGCAAATTTCGTCGACTGAGCAAGGAAAATGCGTATTTCGTCAATTAAGGTCGGAAAAAGCGCAAATTTCTTTTGTTGGACACGGTAATATCGGGATTTTTGTTGATCATACGCAGAAAAACTGTAAATTTCATCGATCTGTTGCGGGAAAATCACAAATTTCATCGATTATGTGTATCACGTTGTGACATATTTTAATATCCTATCGGAATTTCTCCATTTCTCAAATGGTGTAGTTTTATATCTTATTTGTTGCACGCCGTTATTTCAAACGCAAGTTGTTTATTCTGATACGATTCTAGATCGGCGCTTCTTTCTACCTTGGCGTACGTTTGGCGCTTGTTCTACGGCGCATGTTTATAGCAACCCTGTTTTGGCGAGCGTGCTTTTGAACAACCTCCTCGGTAAGCGGCAGTCCATCGGAAGTGATCGTATGCATAGGTCGAGCTAGTCAATGCCGGCCAGCTATCTTCATCGCGGCTCGTAATGTCCGTTCCTTTTAAGACTTTGCCATGGAGGCTTCCGCCGATGGATTCACCAAAAGTCCAACACTAAAAATAGTTTTAATCAATAAAATCGCATAATGATTACACTCGTATCAAGATTCATCACCCAAAGTGTGTCGTTTGGATTTCTTCACTCCTTCCTATGATGCCAGATTTAGAACCACCGGGACAGCACGACCCTTATTTCCCGATACCTGACAAATAAAAATCTGTTATATCAAGTATTTCAAGGTTATTTTTCTCTGCTTCAAATGTCTTCAACACAAAGGTAAACTTTTATAATTTTCACTTTTCCGTTATCGCTATTTTTCACCAGATGGGACTTTTACTTTCACCACGTGTCTCAAGCGGCCATTCTACAGATTATAAAGTAACTTTGATGTTAATTTCTTTTAAATTAAATAATATCTAACCACTAAACAAATAAAACCCAAGAACCTATTATAATATAATTGGTGCCATGTGACCGGCGCACATTTTAGTGCAATTTTCTAAATTATTTTCTAAGTTCATTTTGAGACATGTGCTCCGGCGATTTTTCTTATTTTTCCAAGTAAATCAATAAATCCTCATGAAAATATACAGCATATAAATAGTCTGCAGTGTTATTTTTAATATTTTATATAAATGTGTGGACGATGCAAGAAGATTGAAATGTATGACGATCTTATCTCAAATTGAAGCTCTAAATTATTTTCGACGTATGTCTGTTTATATATATATTTTTTTAAATAATCTCCTCATTAAGAATCTAAATCCTCAAGTATTTTAGCTAAATATATACCTTTTTTGTCATATCTCAGAAGATAATTTTATAATAAGTGTATTTGAAGAAATCCTTTGTGAAATATTCATATATTAAGAAGAAATATTAGCGTTTTATTGAAGAAATATTTATATAAGTGTGCATATTTCAGTGATTTCTTATCAATTTAATATCTAATTTTTCTACTAAGTATGGATCAATCCACTGAGTTGATTAACAGAGTCAGTGTTTTTACCGCTGCTCTTTCTGAGTTTTTCCAGAATATTCCCAACACAATAAAATACATTGTAGAGTCAAATAAAAGTGATATAGATTTAAATTCAAGTGTAATTGATACTCTGTTGAAAACCTTCAAATTTGACGGAAATAATTTAATGGAAATGCATAATTTGTTTGTTAAAAACACTTTCAACAGGTCTATACAAGAAATAAACAATTTAAAAGAAGTCAATCAGAAAATTCTAAGTAAACTAAAAAAATCGGAAGTTAATACTCAAGATGCATCTACACAAACAGACGAAATAGTTGAAAATCAAGATTTCAATACAAGTTCAAATTTATCACTATTTGAAAATTCACAAATGTCTTCGGTTCTTGACTGTTCTACTAATTCTGGGCAAGAACTTATGCAAAAAAATATGAAAGTGATTATTTATAATGTTCCTGACAATATTACTAGTAAAAATATTACAGATGCCATTGTAGAAAACAATAATAGTACTAATGTTCAATTTATCAAAAACCTCAAAGTCAAAGACAAAAGCAAATCAAATTACATCATAGAAGTACCAGCTGACATTGCTATAAAATTGATAAAAGCCAGATATATGAAAGTAAATAATCTTAAATTTTCTGTAAAAAGGTTCATTAAAGTAATTCGTTGTTTTAATTGTCAATCTTACAATCATCATGCAAAGGATTGTATGAAACCCAGAGTTTGTCCATGGTGTTCGGGACATCATGATGAAGGACACTGTGAGAAACCAGCGCAGTGCAAGAATTGTTTACACAACAATTCTAAACACCATAATTTCAACACAGATCACCCTACATTCTCAAGGAAATGTGAATCGTTAAAATATTTCATTATGAAAATTAGGTTACGATTTAATGCAAAATTACAAAAAATTCAGTTACCACATTCTTGTATTTAGTTCTTTTATTTTTTAGAAGTTTTTTCCCCTCAATATCATGTACATGTTTATATAAAGTATTCCTTTTAGAGGTGAGCTAGTTAGTGCCCTATGGAGTGGTACTGTCAATTTCTTGACACTTTTGCTCTCCTCTGAAATTACTTACAGCCTTTTTCAACATTTCTCAACTTTTTGTTCAAAGTGTTCTATTTTTAGGTAATATGTTACTTCATAAAATAAATGTTGTCAATAGGTACTATACATGTAAAATTTTACTTTTAATTTTCATATTTCAACTTTTTAATTATTGTCAAGATTATTTATAAATGATATGGTATAGTGATGAAGTGTGATTCTTTCATCATTTCTAGCATGTAGGCAATGGTTATTATACTTGAAACTTGCACATTTTGGCTCATTACTTACAAAATCATCTTTTTACAGTAATTTTCTTTTGATTTGTTATAGTTCATGGAATTTAATTTTTACAGCTTATGTTATGAATCATGTTTTATACAGGGATCAGCTTTAAAGTTTATTTTATGTAGTGAATTATTCCTTTATGGTTCATGTGCAATTGCATTGAAGTTATGCCTGATACTTAAGTTTTAAACATATTTATTCATACGTATTTTTCTAATATTTTGTTCTAAGGGTAAATATTAACTTGTTCCAATTACGTGACGTGTGTCACATTTAAGTCTTTTTGGGCTGACTGATGTTTCTATGTTATGTTTAGCCATATTTTAATTTTTTTCATATTTTTTTATCCTTTATATTGCAAGAAGTAACAATGTATAACTGTTTTTGGTTGGTTTGCAGTGTGTTATGTACTTATAACATTAAATGAACTTAATTTTTTCAGTTGATTGTGTTATAGTATGTATTTTTCTTTTAGTCATGGAAACCTCTACTTTTTATGAAACAGTTGACAATAACTAACTTGCAAAATTAAAAAAAAAAAAAAAAAAAAAAAAAAAAAAAAAAACTTAACTAAATTTCATTATTTAATTTTTATATCTGTTTGTATGACGAATATATTTAGTAAGTGTATAATTGATATAATCTTAATGTAAGGGTTCAATTTGCATCTAGTGAGTTACTTTTATCTTCATAGTAGAACTTTTACTTATAAGTAAATAAGTCAATTTTTCTTACCTTTCAATAATTGATAAGTTTTTTTCTTGTAATGTTGCTCCAAATTGCATATTTACTTTATTGACCAATGCTTACAAAATATGCCTATATCTGTATCATTTTTTTTGTTCCTTCAAATAATACAAACCTTTAACTATAGCTAAAATTAATATAAAAAAAAAAGAAAAAGAAAACTCAGTATGACTAGTTCTTTCTGCTGTAATCTTGACTAAAATTAATCTTTTGTGCAATATAGCACTTGTTTTTATTTCAAAATTTTTTCTTGCTCATATAGCTTTTATTTATGAGTTGGCTTACTGTTTAAAAAAAATATAGTAATAATAAATAAAAATTATGTGTCTACAATATGATAGATTCCCCATCATTTTTTTCTCGATATTTGATTTCTTAAATGATGAATCTTACAGTATATTTAAAAAAAAAAAAAAATTTTTTTGGGTGACTTTCTCACATTTGTTTTTGTTATATCACAACTATTTTTAAATAAAATGGTTAAATTTTTTATCGGGTTTCAGTGCTGTGTTGGATAATTTTTTCTCTTGTTATTTTTTATCATGAAACACGTTTCAATTTTGTTTCACATTCTTTGTGTATTTTCAAACTTATGATAATCTATTCTTTTCAATTGATGTTATGTCAATGATGCATAAAAATGTGTAAAGAATACTTTGCATTTCAACAATAAATATTTTAATAATTTCACTTTCAGCATTTATTTATGACAAATATTTTGTTAATTTCAAGATTTTGTTTTAACTTACTTTTCACGTAAGTGCATAACAGTTTTTTACAGATACTTGACAAAATTCATAAACTTATTTTATAATAAATAATGATAATAATAATACTAATAAATAAAATAAAGATATACTCAATTTATTTTTTAACTATAATTATGAAAATTAAAGGGAATTGTATGATTGTAATGAATATTTCTTGTGAATTTTTTTCCAGGAAACAATTGTTTACAAAGAATTTAGTGTATTATTTGTACCATAGTTGTTGTATATGTAAACATGTGATAGTTCACAATTTAACGCAATCATCAATCTTTAGTAATTTCCTTTTATTTTTTGTTTGCAATTTCACGTATTACTCTCATTAAAAAAAAAAAAAAAAAAAAAAAAAAAAAAAATCAAAAAGGTATCTTATGTAAATATTCTTAATTTGCATTTTTTTATTGGTCAATGTTACTTTGACAGAGTATATTCATTTATGCATTTTAGTAAATTAAATGCTGTAATTTTTTTTTTCAAGTGTGAAATTGTGTTACGTTTGATATACATATACTAATTTAATAATTAATCAATGTTCAATTTAAATTTTATTCCATGGAAATATGTGCACATTTAATGTTTAATGGTATACGTACGTACATTTTATTTTTCTCTTTTCATGATCATGATTTTCTTTTTGTATATTTTTAATGTATTATTTTACTTGATATCTGTCTTTTTGGTATACAGTGTATTGTATCATATACTACGGGATTCCAAAATACACATGTTTTTATTGTCCTATTTTTTTTGTGGCGCCACACACTCTTCCCATGTAACTTTTTCTTAACTTTTGTTTTACTATTTTTTATTTTTTGTAAATGTGTATATATGTCTTGTATTATCATGATATAAACAATTTCAGCTGCCCGTCTGTTGGGTATGTAGTGTTAATCCCATGTATTCCGTGCTGTCTTGGTCAAGTTCTTGGTACTCTAAGTGGATATTTAGGTATTTTATTGTCGGTGATTGATACTTTAATTTTGTTAAGATTGTCATTAGAGTTTTTGGTAAGTTTTTTGGTTCATTTGATTTTCTTGAGCAAATCTCTTATTCACTTTTGGTTTTCATAGTTTTTTTTGTATGTTTCTAGATTAATTTTTTTAATCTCAATCAACATTTAGTGCTTTCTATTAAGAGTTTTTATGTCACATTTGATGGTTTTTGATTGATTTTCACATTGCTATTAATCTTTATTTACATTTCAGTTTTCAGTAGTAATTCTTTAAATTCCTATTTTGCTTATTAGGGTTCTTTCGGTTTTTGTATCTATTTGATGTACTGTTTTGAAGTCAAGACTTCCTATTTGTTTTCATAATTTTTAAATCCTAATAATTGCTTAAATCTTTTTTGTAATACCTTAGACTTATTCCTAGTCTTCAATTTTTTTTCCCTTTTCCTCGGGGAGTAAATATATCACGTTGTGACATATTTTAATATCCTATCGTAATTTCTCCATTTCTCAAATGGTGTAGTTTTATATCTTATTTGTTGCACGCCGTTATTTCAAACGCAAGTTGTTTATTCTGATACGATTCTAGATCGGCGCTTCTTTCTACCTTGGCGTACGTTTGGCGCTTGTTCTACGGCGCATGTTTATAGCAACCCTGTTTTGGCGCGCGTGCTTTTGAACAACCTCCTCGGTAAGCGGCAGTCCATCGGAAGTGATCGTATGCATAGGTCGAGCTAGTCAATGCCGGCCAGCTATCTTCATCGCGGCTCGTAATGTCCGTTCCTTTTAAGACTTTGCCATGGAGGCTTCCGCCGATGGATTCACCAAAAGTCCAACACTAAAAATAGTTTTAATCAATAAAATCGCATAATGATTACACTCGTATCAAGATTCATCACCCAAAGTGTGTCGTTTGGATTTCTTCACTCCTTCCTATGATGCCAGATTTAGAACCACCGGGACAGCACGACCCTTATTTCCCGATACCTGACAAATAAAAATCTGTTATATCAAGTATTTCAAGGTTATTTTTCTCTGCTTCAAATGTCTTCAACACAAAGGTAAACTTTTATAATTTTCACTTTTCCGTTATCGCTATTTTTCACCAGATGGGACTTTTACTTTCACCACGTGTCTCAAGCGGCCATTCTACAGATTATAAAGTAACTTTGATGTTAATTTCTTTTAAATTAAATAATATCTAACCACTAAACAAATAAAACCCAAGAACCTATTATAATAATGTGAGAAAAAAAATAATAAATTTTGTTGATCAGGTGCGGAAAAATCGTAAATTTTCTCAATCGGCTAAATAAAAATAGCTAATTTTGTTTATATTGCGCGGAAAAATTGCGAATTTCATCTATCATGTGAAAAAAAAAATCGCGAATTTCGTAAATCAACTATGTAAAAATCGCGAATTTCATCAATTGAGTTCGTAAAAATCGTGAATTTCATCGATTGGCTTCTTAAAAATTGCAAACTTCATCGTTTTGCTTTGTAAAAATCGCTAATTTTATTGATCAGGAGCGGGAAAATTGTGAATTTTCTCAATCGTCTTCATAAAAATTGCGAATTTCGTCAATCAGTTTTGTACAAATCGCGAATTTTGTTGATCAGACGCTAAAAAATGGATAACTTCGCCGATCTGCTTTGTGAAAATTGCGAATTTCATAGATTGGCTTTGTAAAAATCATGAATTTCGTCGATCGGCTTTGTAAAAGTTCCAAATTTCGTCAATCGGCTTCCCAAAAATCGTGAATTTTCTTGATAAGGCGCAGAAAAATCGGGAATTTTGTCGATCAGTACCGAAAATTCACAAATTTGGTTGATCATGAGTGTTAAAATTGCAATTGATTATTCGCAAAAAAATCGGGAACCAAAAAATTGATCAAGAACCAAAAAATCTTGTTGATTGCCTTCTTTTCTCTCCTCCGTTCATTAAGTACACATTTTCTTCGACACCAGACACTTATGGCTTTTTTTAGAACTTTTAATAAAAAAATTACTATCTTGAATAAAGTCAAGGAATTTTGTTACATATTAAAAAAAATGTTTGTGGCACTCGGGGACTGCCGCGGTAAAGCTATTGCAGAGCATTTTTTATCAACTTATGTAAAAATACCGCGTCAATGTCTGCCGAAGTCTATCGAAGAATACCGTGCCGAAGTCGCAGAACTGAAACGTCGTTAGCCGGAGTGTTAGGATTTTTTCTCGTTACGGAATACCTAGATTAGGTCGCCGCGTTCAAAGCACGCGATAAAAGCTATGCAATAGCTTAATAAATTACCAAACAAAATTTGGTACTGCTACGAAAATTAGATCGCGAGTTATAAGCATTTTAAATTTTTTGACCCTCAAGGTGGGGGGGGGGGTCTCCTGTCACCAAAAATTAACACTGTCTCATAATAAATTACCAAAACAAAATTCGGCCGCGCTACGAAAAGTAGATCGCGAGTTATAAGCATTTTTAATTTTTCGACCCTCACCTTGGAGGGTCTCCTGTCACCAAAAATTAACACCGTCTCATAATAATTTACCAAACAAAATCTGGCCGCGCTACGAAAATTAGATCGCGAGTTATAAGCATTTTAAATTTTTCGACCTTCACCGTGGGGGGTCTCCTGTCACCAAAAATTAACAGTCTCATAAAAAATTATCAAACAAAATTTGTCCGCGCTACGAAAATTAGATCGTGAGTTATAAGCATTTTAAATTTTTTTACCCTCACCGTGGGGTCTCCTGTCACCAAAAAATAACAATGTCTCATAATAAATTACCAAACAAAATTTCGCCGTGCTACGAAAATTAGATCGCGAGTTATAAGCATTTTAAATTTTTTCGACCCTCACCGTGGAGTGTCTCCTGACACCAAAAATTAACAATGTCTCATAATAAATTACCAAACAAAATTTGGCCGCGCTACGAAAGTTAGATCACGAGTTATAAGCATTTTAAATTTTTCGACGCTCACGGTGGAGGGTCTCCTGTCCCCAAAAATTAACACTGCCTCATAATAAATTACCAAACAAAATTTGGCCGCGCTACGAAAATTAGATCGCGCGTTATAAGCATTTTAAATTTTTCGACTCTCACCGTGGGTGGTCTCCTGTCACCAAAAATTAACACTGTCTCATAATAAATTACCAAACAATATTTTATAGAGCTACCAAAATTAGATCGCGAGTTATAAGCATTTTTAATTTTTCGACCCTCACAGTGGGTGTCTCCTGTCACCAAAAATTAATAATGTCTCATAATAATTTACCAAACAAAATTTTGCCGCGCTATGAAAATTAGATCGCGAGTTATGAGCATTTTAAATTTTTCGATCCTCACCGTGTGGGGTCTCCTGTCACCAAAAATTAATAAATTACCAAACAAAATTTGACCGCGCTACGAAAGTTAGATCGCGAGTTATAAGCATTTTAAATTTTTCGACCCTCACGGTGGGGGTCTCCTGTCACCAAAAATTAACACTGTCTCATAATAAATTACCAAACAAAATTTGGCCGCGCATTGAAAATTAGATCATAAGAAACATAAGTTTGAGACTTGATATCCTAATATCTGAAAAATACCGCGTCAATGTCTGCCGAAGTCTACCGAAGGATACCGTGGCGAAGTTTGCCGAACTAAAACGACGTTAGCCGAGTGTTAGGTTTTTTCGTTACGGATGTGTTAGGATTTTCCGCGTTACGGAATTTTTGGATTCGGTCGCCGCGCTCAAAGCCCGTGATAAAAGCTATGCAATAGCTTAATAATACTTGCTATGTCTGTTATATATACAAACGTAAAAACTGCTGATGCATCCTTACCAACTGAATTGTACATTTTAACTGGGTAAATAAACTTAAAGAGGTAACCCCCCATACCCACTGAAATCACATTTTTTATCCGATTATATAGGCCTCGAGATCTAATTCTCTCCGTATTATTGATGTGGCCCTCGACTACCCAGACATATTTGTATGTGGCCCTTCTCTTGAAAAGGTTGTGCATCCATATTTTATGTGATAAACTACATTTAGATTTTTAATAAATTATGATGGATTTTTAAGATTTTTCTTTTTAATGTTTTTGCATATTTTGGATTATTATTACAGTCAAACCTCTTTAACATGAACACGCTTAACGCGGATTACGTTTAACATGAACTGTTTTCACAATCACTTATAAAAACGAATATAAAGGTTTGATACTGATAACATGAATTACTGTTAACATGAAATTTTGATTCGCCTTGAGATTCATGCTAACGAGGTTCAACTGTAATTTGATTCATTTAAGTCTTATTTATGATTTTTACTAAAGTTTGATACATATTTAGTAAACTGCTACCTTCCCTGTAATATGTAGTTAATTTAAAATATGTTAAAACTTCATATCGCTCAACTACAAGAAAAGTGATACATCTCGCAGAAGTTCATTCTGTGTTTTATTCCACTATACATCCATCATATGTGTGTCTTGCTATACAAACAGTTTCATAAGTGTAGTTATATGGAAATTTACTTTTTTTAATGATATATCCATTTGTGACCTCAGAAGTGAGGAGATATTCAGGGCTTGAAAAATATTTTTTTCCTGTTTGTCTTGTATGGTCAATTTTACTTCTTAACATTTGAAATTAATTTAAAATATTATTCTAAGATACATATTATACATTATTGTATGTATTTGTTATTTTTACTTTAAGTGTTACAATTAGAAAGTTATCTTTTTAAATTGGATCTGCGGATTGAATTTATATATAGTACAGGGGTACAGAAAATGTTTCTACTCCCATCATTTCCCCTCAATCCACATGAAAAATTTCCCAAAATATTTGGACATGTTAAAGGTAAATGTTATATAACTGTAGCTATAGAAAATTTATATTTTCAATAATTTTCAACTTCCAGCTAGTATATGCTAGTATGAGATATTGATTCTGAATGAAAAAAAAAAAAAAAATTCTGAAATTCATATCAAATTTTCTCAGAGTTACAGCGAAGTGGAAAATGGAAGGGGGGATTATGTTTTTATGAAGTATGTTTTTTTTTTTTTTTTTTTTTTTTTTTACAACATTGCGTAATGATTGTTTGGTGAAATCTGCAGTTATTTCGGGATCTTTTAACGAGTTTTGTGGTTATTTCACCTCTGACATTCTTTTGTGACTTTGACGAAATTCGTGGTTGTTTTGCCCTTTTTGTGAAATTCTCGGTTTTTTTGCGATCGCTTGATGAAACTTGCGGTTATTTTGCACCTTTGGAAAATATTGCTGTGCATTTTGCGACTTTTTGACAAAATCTGAAGTTATTTTGCGATCTTTTGGCAAAATTTGCTGTTGTTTCACGAACTTTTGATGAAATTTGTTATTTTGGGATCTTTTGACAAAATTTGTGGGATTTTTTTCTGATTTTTTGATAGTACTTGCAGTTTTGCAATCTTTTGACAAAATTTGCAGTTCTTTCGTTATTTTTTCATGGATTTTGCTATTTTTGTGACCTTTCGATGAAATGTGGATTTATTTCGTCACTTTTTGACAAAATATCCCTTCATTTCGCACTTTTTTGACGCAACTTGTAACTCTGTCTGGTTCCTTTGGCGAAATTTACAGCTCTTTCGCGATCTTTTGGCGAAATTTGCGATTTCGTAATGAAATTCGTGTTTATTCTGCAATTACCGGACAAAATTTGTGGTATTTTTATGTCTAAATTTTCAGATTAATGACTGATTTTCTTTTTTTTTAAATTCTTGGAACTGATTGGCTTAAATTTTCGGAAAATTAGGAACAGAATTACCCCGATATATGGCACATACTATTCTGAGCTCTATTTTGTAAAGATCGCCATACGGATCTTTTTATTTGTAGTGGAATCTTTCTATCTCAGGATGTAATTCGCTTTTAAAATGGAAATCAATTGCAAATGTTTTTTGCAAACATTTCCTCCGATCCTAGAACACCAAATCGAATTTATAAATAAAACTCCATGAAATAATACATTGGTTGATCGCAGGCAAAAAATGTTATACGATTTTTGACAGTTGATAGAAGAAAATATCACACTTCGCAATCATCTGCAGGTAAATAGAAGCCAAATTTGCCATTGGATTGACTATAAAAACTGCGAAATTCAATGCTCAATAGCAGAAAAAAAATCCACAAATTTTGCCAGTCGCAGGAAAAAGCCACAAAGTTTGTCTCACTACTAAGGTTTTGTCAATTGGTCCGTGGGGGGGGGGGGGGATTTATCAGTTGGTAGTTGGTCAATCGCAGAAAAGGCTCTGTTCTTTTGGTAGTTGCTTGCAAAAAAGCTGCAAAATCCACCAAACGGTTGAGGATAAAAATCAATGGAGAAAATTTAAGTTTATCCATGATTTTCTCCAATGAGTCTCAAGAAAAGGCTAAAAATTTACCTATCAGTACAGAGAAAATATCGTAATTTTTTATAAAAGAAGAAATTGCCCTCCAACATATACAAAAAAAATCTCTCATTTTTTTTAAATTTCCACAAAATATTTTTAATCAGCTGAAGGTTTGTTGCAAAATATTTTATTTTGAAGCAGGGTTCTCAGTGTTGCTCGGCATTGTGCCAAATTGCGACTAAATTCTTCATTTGGGGAGTAAACAAGCGACTAGATGTGCCAAATTGCTAGTGCTCAATTTTTGCTTTTTCTTTCTTTTTCCCTCTACATATGCATATATTCATATTTGTAATATATTTGTAGCGGATAGTTGAAATTAGATTAATAATCGTTGTCGCAATTATAAAAACTTAGGTTTTTTTTTAACATATTGAAAAAAGGGAGTACGTTAAAGGATTAAAGATAAATTTTTTAGTGCTACACGTCGAATCTATTTTGCTAATACTTTTCTCATTTGGCGAATGTATTTTATTTTTTACTAGCTGACCCGCCCGGCGTTGCCCGGGTCCGTATTAACAATATTAAACGAACTTGAAATTTGTATAATTTTATCATTAATTTTATCATTTTGTCTTGTTCGGATTTGGTTATGATTCATTAGAATATTTTTGTCGGGTTTAGATTTGGTTCGATTCAGGTTTCAGGTGTTTTTTGAAATTCGATTTAAATGTTCGGGTCGGATTCATGTCCATGGAAATTATTTTGCCTTGCTCGGATCCAGTTATGTTTCTATGAAATAATTTTCTCGGGAACAGATTTTGTTCAATTCAGATTTCGGCGTTTTCTTCAAACGGAATTTTCGGGTTCAGGTCTTAATGCGTGTCCACGGAAATTATTCTGTCTAATTCGAATAAAGACATGCTTCACTGGAATATTTTTGTCAAGTTCAGACTTGATTTAATTTAGATTTCGGTTTTTTTTCAAATGTAATTTTTGGATTCGGGTTTTCTTGCGTGTTCACGGACATTATTCTGCCTTGTTGGAATAAATACATGCTTCACTGGACTATTTTTATCAGATTTCGAGATTTTTTCAAAGAAATTTTTAGGTTCAGATTCGGTTCATGTGCATGGAAATTTTGTCTTATTCGGATCATGTTACGGTTCTTTGGAATATTTTTGTCATGTTCAGATTTGGTTCGATTCAAATTTCAGGTATTTTTTCAAATAGAATTTTTAGGTTCGAATCTCGTTCATGTCCACGGAAATTATTTTATCATACTCGTGTCCGGTTATGATTCTTTCTAATATATTGATCGGATTCAGATGTGGTTTGAGTCAAATTTCAGGTTTTTTTCAAATCGGATTTTTTAGGTTTGAGTCGGGTTTATGTCCATGGAAATTATTTCGTCTTGCTCGGATCGGGTTCCCGATCCGAGTATTCGGGTATATCGGGTATATCGAGTATATCGGGTATATCGGGTATTCCAAAGAATACCCGATAAAAGTATTCTTTGGAATACTTTTATCGGGTTCAGATTTAATTCTATTCAGATTTCGGGGTTTTTTCCAAATGGAACTTTTGGGTTTGGGCCTTCTTGCGTGTTCACGAAAATTATTCTGTCTTGTTCGTATAAGGAGATGCTTCTCTGGAATATTTTTGCCAAGTTCAGATTTGGTTCAGTTCAGATTTCGCGATTTTTTCAAAGAAATTTTTCGGGTTCGGATTGGGTTCATGTCCATGGAAATATTTTGTCTTGTTCGGATCCGGTTGCGGTTCTTTGAAATAGTTTTATCAGATTCAGATTTGGTTTGATTCAAATTTCAGGTATTTTTTCGAATTTAAGTTCGTATCGGGTTCATGTCCACGGAAATTATTTAGTCTTACTCTAATCCGGTTATGGTTCTTTCAGATATTTTTGTCGGATTTAGATTTGGTTTGGGTCAAATTTCAGAATTTTTCAAATGGAATTTTTTAGGTTTGAGTCGGATTTATGACCACGGAAAGTATTTTGTCTTGCTGGGATCGGGTTATAGTTCAATGGAATATTTTTATTGGTTTCAGATTTTGTTCGGGTCATATTTCGAGTTTTTTTTAAGACAATATTTAGATTCGGGTCAGGTTTCATGCCCACTAACATTATTTTGCCTTGTTTGGATCGGGTTATGCTTCATTTGAACATTTTTATGGGATTGAGATTTGGTTCGGGTCAGTTATCAAATCCATAGTTTTTTTTTCAAACAGAATTTTTAGGTTCGGGTCGGGTTTATACTCACGGAAATTTTGTCTATCACGGATCGGAGTGTGATTTGTTTTTTTCTGATATGGATCGGGTTATGTGTTAATTAATCTAAACATTAAGGTTATAACCAGTTTTGCAACTATTCTTTTTATGGCTATTTCTGATAAATTATTTACTTTGCTATTTGATAATTTTTTTATGGTGTATGAATCGTTTGCGGATTCGAACAATTGTACGCCAAACAGCTATATTTTATTTTTGTTTTAAAACCAAATTGAAGCCATAATTTAATTTTGACACGCCGATCAATTCAAACTGGTTTAAACCCGTATTTCTTTGTTTTTTACCTTTTAAACTGTTATTGAATAGATGATTAAGTTTCGTTTAAAAAATAACGTTTTGTGCCATTATTGACTGTAATACACGATCGGAATGCATAAAAGATACAAATATATCAATCATAGGCAAGAATTATGTGATTATTTTTATCATATGACTTTGAAATATCAATATAGAAGCACCATTTAGGATTTTGCTTGAGAAGTTAACATTCTTCCGTTAATGTCTTAAAATCGTCTGCACTCTGAAATCTAGATTTTAGACTAATATTTGTTATTTAAGTTTTCGCGCATGATGTTAAAAGAATGTTTTCATAAATATATTTTATATATTGACACAGAGTTATTAATATGTTGTTAAATCATAAACATTTTTCATCTACGTTATAAAGTATTAAAAAGTTCTGAAAAAAAGAAAACTTTTAGTAATACAACTTTTAGTTCAAATCGAATGTTTTCAATATTTTATTTAATTTTATTTTGACATTTAATTATTTCGAATTTATCAATTTCAATTATTTTAAAAGCAAACATTTTTTTAAAATAAATAATATAATAGAAAAAAGACCAAAAAAATTACTATTTCTTCGTAAAATATGCTTCAGCTGTAATTCATTTCTTTCAATTCGTCTTATTAATGCAAAATCCCTTCCAAAAACTTTTGTTTGGGTCATTAAAATTTGAGCGATAAATGGTTTAATATTGCAACCCTTTTTTCGGTTTACTTAACCACCACCTATCTTTTTCCTCCATGGTTTGCAACCGCTGTGATAAAAAATAATCATTTAAACTGATAGTTAGCCAGTCTATGAATTTTAAAGGCTGTTCCAGCTTTTTTAATTATTTATGCGAAAATTGTATGCAACCAACCAACCATAACTAAATGAAGGGTAAAAAAGAAGAAAAAAGGTGATTTTTTATGAGAGTGATCTTTGGAATTTAATTAATTACTCAGTTAATAAATAGAATTTCGAAATTCTGAAGCTCAGGTGCATCAGGAGAGATTTGGGGCTACTCTCAAAAAAATTTTGAGCCTCGTACATGCTGTCGATTTTTCTAGCCATCGCAGACACACACACACACAGAGCGTTTTGTTATTTTATTAATATAGATTAGCCAAATTACTAACGTTGGTCAAATGTCAGCGAGAACACTGCTTTGGAGTATAGTTTGTGTTTTAACAACTTATAAGTAAGTCAATAGATAAACGTTTTTATGTTAAGTTTTTGAATGCAGGACATTTTGTCCTTTTTCCATGGAATGCCCTGATATGTTTCTAAATTAATCTTAATTTTATGCTTCTTCTCTTGGATTTCGTATTCTGGAATTTATTTTTCTCTCTTGAATCTAGTTTTTTTTTTCAGGAAAACTTGTATTTTATATAATTTAGTTTATAAATTAATTCACTAAAATTTGTAAAAGGCTACTTTGTTTCTTTGTATCCAAATTATCTTAAATATAACGCAAAAAAGTACTACTTGATTATCCCATTGATCAATTTCACCAAATTATGCAAATATCCAAACTAATCACTATATTATGCAAATTGGCATAATTTTTATTTTAAATAATGAAAAAGCGAGTAAATTAGTATAATATTGACAAAAGTACAAATTAAAAATCAAATTAAAAATCATTGATGATGTAACACATTGTTCCTGTTTAGTGCCAAGTGACATTTACAATTATCCATTTTTGGTATTTTGTCATAGGCGATAGTTTTTGGTTGAAAAGATAATCAAGTAGTACCAAAGAAAAAAAAACATTCATGCAAAGTTTTCCTGTGTTTTTGGATAGCATGAAGCAAAATATATTATTTATTAAAATAAAAGTAGTTTAATAAAATAAATGCATTTAATACATGCTATAAGCTCAGTAAAAGTGTGATATACTTAAATGTGTATATGGAAAGTAAATAAAAAAAAATATATTGTTTGAATGTTTAAATATTTTTCACAAGACAAAGGAAAATAGTTGTAATGTAATTTTAAAGCAAATCCTTTTTAAAGTCGCATCACAGGATCACTTAAATTTTAATATTTTTTAAAAAAATCCATCTTTTGAATTTATGAAAGAAGTTAACAAAAAACACCAGTGGGTAAATTTTATCTCTTTTTACATCCAAAATAATGTTTGTACTGTAGAATATGAAGTTTATTTTTCTTTTATATTAATAATATAGCATCACTCAGAATTTGATATTATATTTAACGATTTAACACCTAAATCTTAGAGCTTCTATAAGGTAATGCTGCATCCCACTTTTAACTCATTTAGGGTTTTTATATTGATACATGTACAATTTTTTTAAAAATTTAGATTATCAGTCTCAGCAGAAAATAAAATGTATCTCTGTTTTAGAAATGTTTTACTAAATAGATTTTCTTTCCAGGCATAAAACTACTTCCTTGGCCTGCCACATTTTTAATTCCGAAAGAAAAGTTGATCAGTTAACAATAAAACAGATTGATCACAATGATTAATGGTGAGTTGCTGTGGTTGACGAAAAGTGAATTGCTCGGACATCTTTCTAACGAAATTAGGAAATATACAGAATTCCCCACTGCAAAACAGCGATACATCGTGGTTTGTTCACAAGTATCTGAATTTCCTTCCCTAAAATCTAACATTGGGAAAGGTCAGGAAGGTTGGAACATCAAGATATACAATAAGGGGAGAGATGATGTCAGAAAAAATAAAAATTTAGTGCCTACTCATAGAAGAAAGGTTTACACCGACAAGTTATTGCTGGCACCAAAGAGGCAAAGAAATTTGTCTTTGGAGTAAATTCCATCACAAGTCAACACTGAAACATTTCAGTCTTTTCTTGTTATCATTCTTGTTATTGGGAACATTTTTAACACAACGGAAGTATATATGGTTGCATAAAAAGTATTATCGAATGTAATGGATTTTTGGAGGCAGTATCTGCAGCAGTAGGAATGTATTTTGTGTGTAATATTGAATACCCTAAACGGGCAGCAACCGCATATTTGTCTTTTGAGACTTGCATACTGAAATTAATCCCCAAAACATTTCCAACTAAATTAATTACTTTTTGTAATACTTTGCCGAAGTTTTAAGTCTTATTAAAATCTTGTTTCTGACTGGTATTTTAAATTTTGGAATAAAATATGAGATCAATAAATCATTTTGAATACTTTTCTTTGTTGCTTCATCTAACTTTTACATACTTTTAAATTTGAGTCTAACTTGAGATCTATAGCACATAGCTTTTTTTTTAAATAATATGTTATCTTTGAGCTAGAAACAATGTGTTGATTTGTGTACAGTCTTATTAAAAAAAAGCAGAGGTTTTTTACATGCATAAAACTAGTATGTATTTAAAAACATTAATACTTAGTCATATGTATAAACTTACATGAATTACTGATGTTACAAATATCGCCATTTAAACCATGAGTACTTAAGCATTTTTAATTACATATTTTACTAAAAACAATCACTGGCATAATATAGCATGGTCGTTTCATTAACTGTTCTTCTCTACAAATTTGTATTTTTTATATGCTGTTATATAAGATATCATATTTTTATTAACATAATAAATAATTTAATTTTAAAAATTATGTGCATATTTTGAAATATTTGCTTAGAGTGTTAAAGTGCTTTTGCTGTTAAAAATTATATCAGTAATGTTGACAATAGTTATTTCAATAACAGAAGTAGAATGTCAAATATGTTTAGTGTAATCACTTTTATAATTTATATTTATAAACATCATAATGGGATAACTGAGTTCAAAATTCGATAAAATATTAAGTTAAAAATTATTTTTTATTCAGTGTTCAATAAGTTTAATTCTTAACAATTTGTCATAAATATCTTGCTAATATACATAAATAAATAAAATAGTAAAATAATTATTTTAGATGCTGTTTAAATCAAAATATGTCTTTCTGAAATAGTTAAATATATTAATGTTTTATATGACCTCTGAATCCCATTAGCTATATTTTGTGAAAGTCTTCATGCACTGATATGCAAACCAATCTAAAATAATCAGTCTTAAGGGTCCTGAAGAACGCAAAGCCCACGCAAACCCCATAGGAATAGCTTTAGCCCGCAAAGACACTTGCGAGCTAATGCTATTCCTATGGGGTGGCATTTTTCTAATAAATCTTTCGCATTTTGACATTTTTAAAGAATTTTTTTTGCATCAGATAGTTGATGTCCTTCAGAAGATCACTCTTTGCTTATTTTTGCAATTTTTGGTCGCAAGTATTTTTTTTATAAAGTTACTTTCAATTTCTGAACCGGTTCTGAAAGTGAAAATAACTTAATCTGCGACCAAATTCGAAAAGTAATCAAGGAGCGATCTTGTGAAGGACATCAATTTTATTCGTGTCTAAATTGACGTGCAATACATATACCAAACACAAATCAGAAAAGAGTAAATAATGTTTTCAAGCATTCTGAAATATCTGGATAAGCGCTGGATTTTTGTTTTTATTTTCTAGTTCTGCATTTTTTCCATCATTTTGTTCAAGAAAGAAATTGAATCAAAATATTGTGTGTGTGTGGGGGGGGGGGGAGAAAAAAAATCTAAGATGTAAAATAGTGACTGAATACAGCAACATGGTCCTAAATATTTTGGGGAAACTTGAAGTAGAAACTCTGGTCATAAAAGACAATATGTAGTCATCTACGTAACAATGTTGACTCAAAAACTATTGTACAGTATTTTTTTTTTAATATTTAAAGTCTTAAACTAAAAAGGGAAAAAGAAAAGAAAAGATGCATGCAACTCAAAGAGAAATTGCAAGTAAGCATATATGTTTATTAAATTTCAATATTTGCATATTTAATGCACAAATCGAACAATAGTAATAAAATGTTGCTTTTTTTCAATAAAGAATAAAGAACAAATATTTATCATGCATTCATGACAAAAATGTATGTAATTGTAATGGTTTCGTTTATATTTATGTACATACTTCGTTTTCTTGCGGTAATTTTGTATGGATCATTTTGAAATTAACACAAAAAATTAAGACGCCTTAAGGTTTCTGTTCCTGCTGCAGAGACAACAGCTAAAAATATAAAACATTAATCAAACTATTGCTCCTCTTAGAGAGAGATTATTTTCTAATAACAGTTTTGTATTTAGAGATGTTTAAGTATTTTATTTATTATTATTATTTTGGCATTGGATAGCTGATGTCCCTCAAAGTTGCTTTTGATTTCAAAACCGGTTCTGAAAATAAAAGTGTCATTCTAAAAGATATCTGTAACAAAATTGAAAAACTAAAAAAAAGTAGCAATGTAAAGAAGAACCTCACTATCCAATGAAAAAAAAATAGAAACGAGTTATTAAAAATAACCTTCCTATAGTGAAAGCACTAGATTGCAAGTGTCTTGGTTTGCAGGAAAAGGAGCCTTAAATTCGTTAATGGACTTGAATAAACCATGAGGGTCAAAGTAAGGGCTAAGGGACATTTTTCGAGAAACAGAAAAATTTATAATATTTCCTTACTATGATTGTGAGTTCCATTTTGCACTATTAACATATCTAAGATTTACGACTTACACCATATGGTTGAAAAGCATTTCACATTGCTAATAACTAATTGAAGATGTGGAAAAAAGGTTTGGCAATGGAGAGTGAAAAAATATTATGGCCCTTCATTACAAATATCATAACCTAGTAGTTTTTTTTCTGAATCCTAATTTTTTTTCTGAATGTTTTTATTATTTACATTTACCATTTTTCAATCTGAGCCCCCTTTCCCCCCTAGAAAAACGTTATTTAAATGACTCATAATTTGTGTTATTTCACTTGCAAAATATGATTCCAATTAACTGGATTATGGTTCTACGACCATTTAATTTTTATGTAAAATTAGCTTATGATTTTTTTACTAAATCTTCTTCTACTTTTAGGCTCTGCTGAATGGAATTTTTTAAATAATAAATTTGTATTGCAAATTTAGAAGACAGTGTTTATGGGAAGGAATTACAGATGCCGTTTAGATTTCTTATGTGTATCTCATGCTTAAATGGTAAAAAAAATAATATACAAACAAATTTTGTTTAGTATTATCATAAAATATCAAAAGTAAACATCCTCCCTCGTATATTTTGCAAGCTGTAACAAATATATCTCCTAATCCTCTCAATTTTCCCGATCTTTTTCATAAAAGTTCCAATTACAAGAAAAACCTTAAAAATTATTAGAATTCCCTATCTGTTAAAGTGTTGATTACTTTCGATACTTTGCTAATTTAAACATCATCTTAAAACAGAACTGCAGCAATCATTTAATAAGTTTTGCTTGGGGAATTTTTTGGGGGTAGTTTGTTTCCTCCAGGGCATAAAACTTGGCAGCAATGTCAATAACAAAACACATTCATGTTGCACACAAAAAAACAAAAAAAAACCTCTTAAAAATAATGTTCATGTGCGTTTTTGCGAAAAAAAAGGGGGGAGTGGTGGTCAATTCTCGAATTTATTATTTTTTAATTAATAATATTACTACTTAAAAAAAAATACAGACCACAACTAAATTCTTTTCTGATATAAATTTCTTTCTTTCTTATTTCTTCTGATTCCCTAAATCTGATATTAACAGTGTAGTTGCAGTATTTTTTTAATTATAAAGTTAGTATGCTATTTTCAATTGTTTCAGTCTTTCATAAGTCCATTACGATATATTTTTATTGCTGACCTCAAATTAAGGATAAACGTGAAATTTTAAGTTGTGCCACTATCAAAGCAAAATAGAATATTAAAAAATACGTATAAATATTTTTCGGCAATTTTTCCGAATATATATATTCGGAAACATCGCCGAAAAATATTTGAGCACATCTGCATTACATTGACAGGAAAATTTCCGATTTCAGCCGAAAAACATTTAGCTAAAACAGGAAACCTTTTTGATGCATAATAAAAACCTTTAACCTTTATTCAGGAACATTCTCGATCCCAAATGAAATGTTCCATATATATTCCAAAACCTTTCCGTCCCGCAATGAAAGATTTGCTACACAATCTGAAAACTTTCCTATCCTTAATGGAAGTTTTACTATGTTTTCAGATTCATTCAGAAACTTTTCCGATCCGTAATGAAGTATTTTCAATATATTAAGAAACTTTTCCGACATGTAATGAAATATTTCCTATCCATCATGAAAGGGTTAAGATTATTCAGGAAGGTTTCAGATATATTCAAAAAGGTTTCAGATATATTCAGGAAGGTTTCGGATACATTCAGAAACTTTTCATTACGGATCAGAAAGGTTCCGTGTTTTAACCGAAACACTTTCCTGTTCGAATCAGAAACCTTTCCGTTAGTATCGTGCAGCACAGGTCTCCGTTATTTTCAGAAATGTTTCTGAAAATTTTTTACAGTGTAGTAACAACACTAAAAGATTAAACTCATACACACAGCTCCGGCACTAGCCTCAATCGGGTAACTTCGAATCAACTTCTCACGTAAGCTTCAGCTAAACTGCTAGATAAAACTTTATTAAACAGTCCGTGGCTGTACAGCACTCTTTATTAACTTTGAAATACTCAACATAAATAATTACTATCTCTTACAAACGGCAAACTTCTCCAATCGCTCCGCTCTGAATGAACTAAGTCGGCAAATTCTGCTGGCGGCTCACTGCAAAACTCCTGGCTAACTCACTGGAGGCTCAATAATAACGTGCTATAACTCGATCTGAATCAATCCACTGCTTGTCATCACCACCTAGCTAGCTTGCGCCGCTAGACACCACTAGCTGGTTAACGCCGCTAGACACACTCACACACTCAAACTCCAAGCTTTTATATGCTGCAAACTGAGATACTACAAATTTACATATTACTTCTAACCTCGAGTTAAATTAAAAGAGAGGATAGATGTCGCTTTTACGCTACACATGTTAAATCATTGACGTCACGATCTCAAAAAATGCTAGAGTGCCTTTATCACAAAGGTCACTTCCTCACAACACTTCCGAATTATCGTCCATCTAGTTGTTTAAAATATTAATAAAATGTTTATAGTTTTTGATTATACATAGTATGTATGAATACCATCTTTAATACAGTATGCAATGGCGAAACCATTGTATTTGCTATTAAAAATAACAAAATTTTTGATCCTTTTTTATAACTTTTTTTGAAATTTTTGCAACTTTTTTTGCAATTTTTTTACATTTTTTTAACAAAAATTTTTCATTTTTTAACGTTGTGATTTTTATTTTTTTACTTTTGTAAAAACTTATTAAAAAAAAATGTAAAAAATGTTTTTGAAAAAAAAAATTTTGTAAAAAAATTTTTGTTGTATTTTTTTTTTTTTTTCAAAAACTTTGTTGTGAGTTTTTCACTTTGTGATTTTTGGATTTACATTTGTATTTTTTCTTTTCACTTTTATAATTTTTTATATTGTAAATATTTTTGTTAGTATTTCTAGAAAACTTTGAAATTATTCTGTAAACTTGCATATTTTTTCAAATATCTGCTTATTTTGTATGTTCTTATACATGTTTTAAGTTGTGAAAGTGTTGTTTCACTTAAAATGTTATGTATTCTATTAATGTAATAGGTTTTAGAAAAATAAACACAACGATAAATGTATATAAAAGAATATTTAATGTGAGCATTTAAAGAATACATTGCAAAATAATATCTATACATTCACGCTGGTTAGAAGAATCACAGGTAACAAAATTTCTTTTCAGTTGTGTGTATGTATTCCAAATTTTAAGTTTGAGATTTTGTGGTAACTGTTATGAAAATATGATGGATAAATAGTCTAAATATCTTCCTTTATTTCTAAATTCTTCAAACGTCTGACTAATTTTTGAATATCTTCACTAAGTTTACATATAACTGACGATGCTTTATATGATGATGTGCTCATTTTTGATTCACGTGTTCTTGAAAACAGCATTTGGTAATCTTCCTGGGTGTAGGGTTTTTCACCTGTATGGATTTTTGTATGTTCTGTTAAATTCTATTTACTTAAGAAGTGTTTGAAACAAATAGAACACATCTGTAATAGAAATAAATGCAAACAACTAGGATTCTCTTCAATAATATAGATAAAAAGGCATTTGTTAAAGTGTAGGCAGTAAGACAAATCATTTTATATTGACTCTAATTGCGTTTCATATACGAATTCTAGTATTTCTCATATAAGTACTTACATATGTGTTATTCATTGACGCTACATGTGCTAGAGATGAATCATTCAGATCATTAATTTCTGAAGTTTGCTGCTGTTTTGGTTCATCTTGTTGAAGTATCTGTATAATGCAAGAAATATATATTTAGTAAAGGTTTAATGTATAAATAATCGCTTATTCATTTATTTTCATTAAATACATGTATATTGCAATCAAATTTCGTGTATGTTTAATATAAATTGATTTTTTTTCATTTATTCATATGATAGAAATTCCTCTGAGGAGTACATATCTGATAATTTTTAGAAAAAGTATGAAACACAAATCTTTGTATGATGATAAGCATTGTGATAAAATTCACATAGTTTGGTTTCGAAGATAGGTTATTTGAAATATGAGCTATTAAAAATTAAAGATTGTATTCATACATACTATGTATAATCAAAAACTATAAACATTTTATTAATATTTTAAACAACTAGATGGACGATAATTCGGAAGTGTAAGATGGAACATTTAATTTGATTAATACTATGGAAGGTCTAATTCAAGATAAACCATGTATACTATGTACCAATGAAACTATAAAGATAGTATTTATATTTTAAACAACTTGATGGACGTTAATTCAGAAAGCGCTGAAATGTAGGACGAAACATAATTTGATTAATAATATGAAAGGACTAACTCAAGACTATGTTTATTTATTTATTTATTTATTACTGCTATTTATACAATACACTATTAGTAATATATATTCCTACCAATTATAAAATCACCGTGACAAAATCTATGGTTGCCTAAAAAAATTTCTTACAACAATATGCATGTTTCCCAAATTTTCTTTATTGATTGTCTTGTAATAAATTGAACTATTGCGCAATTAGATTAAGTAACTATCCTAAATACATAAATTTCATAATTACATAATTTAATTCGACACTTAAAAACAATACATATTTACATGATGTAAAATCAATTTTTAAATAAGGTGCCATACTTTGAAATATTCAGTTCTAAACATTCAATTTTTCGAAGTCTCTAATCTGATCCTTGACTGTTTAATTCTTCAAATGATTGGTTAGTTTTTGAATATCCATCATTGTAACTAAGCAACCTTCTTCATTTTTCTCAGGATGAAAAGTTAGAGTTTTAAACACTCCGAAAGCTGGTATTTCATGTTTTATTCTTTTAAACTCTACAATGGGTAAAGGCATTTCACTGTTAACAGGAACAAGACGTTTTTTAGTATGGTGTGTACGTAAATGTTGATTTAAATTTAATTTATTACTAAATTTATGTTTACACTGGTCATGTGTAAACTGAGCGTTTTGGTGCACTTTCAAATGACGGTTGAGTCTATTTTCATTTGAAAATGTTTTCTTGCATTCATTACAATTGAATTCAGGTTGACTGTGAATATGAATATGCTGATTTAATCTATAACGATAGCCGAAGATCTTCTCACACTTTTAACACTTAAACAGTGGACGATGTTGGATTTGATAAATTCTTAAATGGTGATTCAACTTAGTTTCACTTGAGAACGATTTCCCACATTCAAAACAATGCAATTGTGGTCTATTGTGAATATGCATATGCTGATTAAATCTATAACGATAGTTGAAGGATTTCTCACACTTTTCACACTTAAACAGTGGACGATGTTGGACTTGATGAATTTTTAAATGGTGATTCAGCTTATTTTCTCTTCAAAACGATTTCCCACATTCATAACAATTTAATTGTGGTCTATTGTGAATAATCTTGCGTTTATTTAATCTATAACGATAGTTGAAGGATTTCTCACACTTTTCACGCTTAAACAATTTTCTGTTTGGATGTGTTTTCATATGAGTGATTAGAGCACATTTCCTAGTAAAAGATAATTTGCAAATTTCACATATAACAGGTGATAGAGTATTATACATCATCATATGCTTTTTTCATTCGCACTTTCTTGAAAACAGTTTTTCGCAGTCCTCACAAGTAAATGGTTTTTCATTCGTATGGATCTGTATATGTTCTTTTAAATTCCATTTAGATGAAAAGTTTTTATCACAAAAAGAGCAATTCTGTAAGGGAAATTAATGTAAACAGTTAGATATCACTCTAATATTACAAATAAAAATACTTCTTACTGAATATAGGATAAAATATTTTAATGTAAATTTAACTTAATTGTATATAGTGTATGAATTCTAGTATTTAACATGTAAGTAACTTACATATGTATTATTCTTTAACTTTGTATGTGCTAAGGACGAATCAGTCGGAACATACATTTCGGAAATTTGCTGCTGTTTTGATTCCTCTTGCTGAAACATCTGTGTAATAAAAGAAGTATATTTATATACTTAATAAATGCTTAATATATATATTTTTTTTTCATTTAATTTATTTTTATTGATACATATATATTTCAATGATATAATAAAACTTACTTAATTCGTTAAATAGGAATTACGATGAAAACGGTTTTCACTTGTATTAAAATCTGGAAATTAATCAGAGTTGTGCACCAGTCACCTTCCCTCTCAAGTCTAACAGTGGGAATGCAAAATGCTGTGCTGCTTTTCGAATTACCTTCCCACACAAGTCTAACTGCAGAAATGAGGAATGTTGCATTGCTATTCGAAAATTCATATTACTGTTAATCGTTTATGTCACGTGACAATTCGCGCATGCGTACAAATAGGTTTTATAATAAATTGATAATTTGATTAATAATACGAACAGGAATAAGTAGAATTAGTCATGTATACTATCTAAACAGTAAGCCCAGTATTTATATTTTAAATAATTTGATGTTTGATAATATGGAATTTTCAAAAAGGTGAGGTGAAACATGACAATTTGATTAAAAATGTCAATCGAATAACTCAGAGAAGTTTTTACATGTCAAGTGTCTGAAGCAGTAAGAAGTGACTTTTTCAGTTTCTAGAATAAAAAAGAAATGTATACTATTGGTTGTAAGATGTCGATTGTAGTCAAGACGTGAAAAATATAAATATGAACCCTTTGTAAAGACATTCAAACTTTTAAAAAAAGTTTAAGTTTAATAATATATTGTAACAATATATGTAAACAAATGCATTTCAAAGTTGAAAATTTCTGTAAAAAATAGTCAGTAGGGGAAAATTGGCGGTCCGGCCCCAGGAGGAGGAGCGAGGAGCTGAGGAGGGAGGAGGGCTCCTCCTCCTCAATCCTCCTCCTCAATCGTCCTCCTGACATCGTCTTGTAAGAGAAGGGGTTAAAAGGATTTTTTTTTAATTTTAAGCGGGAATTTCAGGGAGTTAGAATTTTTAAACCGTACTATATTATGTGGGTGTTTTTTAATTTTAATGCGGGGACTTTAAAAATTTTCGGCGTGTTACAGTACGTAGGGTATGTTTTTCGATTGAATTTTGCTGTTGTTCATTTAAAAAGGTAATTAAAAATTATGAGTGAAATTTTTCAACATACTCTAGTATGAGGGATTATTTTTCGAGTGGGGATTCATTAAGAAATTTTAATAATTTAAACTTTAAAATTTTCAACTGTTTTAATTTATTTTGAGTCAAGTGTAAAAGTTAATCCAATTTAACAAATGAATCATTAAAATTAATTTCAAAAAATAATTAAAAATAATGAAGACACTTTAATTATTTCGGCGTGCTGTAGTATGATAGGTTATTTTAATGTGGTAATTTTTTTCGATTGAATTTTGCTGTTGTTCATTTAAAAAGTTTAATGAAAAGTAATTAAAAATTCACTACCTTTTGAATTTCATATCTGGAAGAGTGTGCCCTCATCTTTTTTCCGGGCTTTGGACCGGTATTCTCTGCTTAAGACATTGTCTAGTCATAACCAACGAATGGCAGATTTACACACTCACATTCACACACACACTTTTTGAAAATTTTGATATCTTCATTTTTTTTTCACTTTTTGTAAACTTTTTTTTTTCAATTTTTGTAAACTTTTTTTTTTTCACTTTTTGTAAGCTTTTTTTTTTTACCTTTTGTAAACTTTTTTCATTTACGTTTTAGGTATTTGCCAATGCCCGTAAGCTAAACTGTACCATCCCCGTAACCTTCTTCTAATATATATCGTTTGTCATCAAAGGGCGAGAGACATTTTTTATTTTGCTTCATAGAATATAATGTATGTAATCGCTGCCCGATTCTGGTTTGAACTTCAAATGTTGTTTTGTGGTCTTTAAGGCAATTTACATAATCTTGATGATAAAGCTTCTTTCGAACAATTCTTGTGGAGATCCCCTTGACTCTCTTCTTCTCCTCATCACAAGTCTTGATGGAATACATCTTCGACTTTAAACCTACAAATTCGTGGACAGTACTTCCATTCAACTCATCTTTAAACTTCCCCAAAACTTTTCGATTCACTGTGGAATAAAGAGGGTTATCTTGGGGATAATCAGAAAAGTCGAATTCGGAGCTGTGGAGTGCCAAATCCCTTTGTAGGTTATCAGTCTTGATGAGATATGTGAGACTGTCGGTGTCGGTGAAAAGCAGCAATGAACGATTTCCACTATAATTTTTTTTTTACGAAATTAGAATGGAAATCATACATTAATACCTTAGACAACTCCAGTATCGTGAATCCGACGTAAATGGGTCTGTTCATTAAGATACTGGGTTGCTGCCTTTCAACCGCCGTCAGACCCTCATCAATTATCTTGAATGATTTGAAGAAGGGTGATGCTACCAGCTTTTCAGATCTTGCGGGAGTATTGCATAGCTCCACATTTCTTCGCTTCCTGAGATTTTCTATACACTTTCCATAAATGCTGTTATTTAAGAGTTTGAAGAAATCCTTTTGAAAAGTGGTAGTGGCTGTCTTCCGTTTTTCGGTGTTGAAATCGATGTATTCTTTAAGCCAAGGGGATTGCTTGAACTGTAGCACTTTATACACATGTTGAAGCTTGAGTCCCAACTGTAAATATAACTGTAAATTGCGATAGTGGCAAAAGTACTTTTTTTTATTCATCAAATTTGGAATAAGTTTGGGAGTACCCTTAAATTCCCTCTCCAGCAAACTCTTCGCATAGGGTGAAAGCATTTGTTCTTCCACGGTCAGTCTTTCAGGCGCGAGTGGATATTCGTTGTGTGGTATATGAAGGGATTCAGGGTACTCCAAATCCACTTCAAATATATAGCCAATAGAAGAATCTTTGTTCATTTTCAAAATGTCTTCTGTTGAAAAATTGGTATCTTCACACCACCGAAACCCTCCGTATGGCAGACATTGGGACATCGCCCAGCCATACAAATTTTTAGCGTCCCAATAGAGAATATGGGACGTATCTTCATTTGGGTCGTAGTTTGGGACTTGTGTATTATTGGCGGTCGCAAATCTGTGGGAAATCTGCTACACGCCACCACGAATTCCTTATTCCACGAATAGCAACATATTTACGTCAATTCTAATTCCACCCCCGTCATCTTCAAACAGGCCTGCCAAGACAAACCTGGTGAAGTGACGAGGTGGGCTGCATCAATATCGTAGAATTGCTTACACAAGCCCCGGAAATTTTCAAACACGTCAGCCAACAGTAACACGTCAGTTTTCACGTAGAGATTGTGATAGTCACAAAGGGTTTGCATCTGGAAGTTGGACCAAATTTTTTCTGCATGCTTGTAATCATCTTCACTTATAGGTTCTTCACTATAGGTTCTACTTATAGGTTCTTCTGTTAAATTATTGTAAAAGGCTGCTGGTGGGGGGAGACGATCTTCATCAAATTTCTTAAACGATGAAAAATATGAATATGGATACACTCCTTTTCGAGTGAGCAAGATTAAGTCTGTTGATGGGAAATGTTTCTTTAAAATTTTGAAATCATTCTGTTGAAGATTGGCTGTGAGTTTATCCAGAGACGTTGGCAAGAACTGAAGAGAATCTAAGAAGGAGAATTGAATGGAAGATGTCTTTTCTTTTAGTTTGAAAGTTATATAATCTTCCAAAGTGGCAGCGATTACATCTATGTGAAAATTGGGATAGCAGCCTAGCTTCTTCATAATGTGATGGGCATCATATTTTTTCAAATTGTGGAAGACCACTGGGATAACCTTCGACTGTTTATAATTTAAGTTGCAGAAGGGATGTGCAGCTCCTCTATACTTCGATGATATGTGGCAGTGGTCTCGAACTCGCTTCTCTTCCAGGGCCTTCCGACAAATGCAGCATTCTGTTGCCTCTTGAAAATATTTTTCTTCTTCTTTAGTTAAACGCATAGGTGCGATAGTCATAAGTTTTTGCTGTAATTCTTCTTTTTCGGCCATCAAATCATTGATGAATTCACAGACGGCATTTTCCCCTCGATACACTTTAGCATGCTTGTAGATAGCACCGTCAGAGCCCACAATAACGTATGCGTATCCGCAAGCGACATGTTGTGTCGTTTCAATTTGGAAAGAGTTGGTATTGGAGGGTTCGGTGGTGACTATCGGCACGAGGAGGGATTCGAAATCAGCATAAATTATAAATGGAACTGGTGCTTGTAAATGGGTTCCTGTGAATGTTAAGATATTTTCACCTTCCTCAGGCATTTTTATAGCTTGGGGAGATTGTTTACAGCAATAGGGTGCATGTTCTTGAAGGAGCTCTTCACGGGTAAAGCCATGGAGACATCGGAAACAGTAGAAAGCTTTGCCATTATGTTTGGAACGATGATTCATGAAACGTGAAAAATCACGGATCAGCGTATAATGGGTGTTTTCGCCATTGCTGATCAAAAGGAGATTAATCACGTCTGTGTTTGTCTTCTCTGACACATGTAAAATATATAGTTCTCCCTCCTCGTAACCGAACACATTAATCCGAAGATTATTTTGTGCTTCGATGAGTGGAATTTTCGTATAAGGTACTGGGTAGGTTTACTCCATTCATATTCAAGGTATGCTCAAAAGGCTTGTAATTATTTACTCGATTAGGATTTTCCTTATAATTCAGCTTCCTTTGATGGGCGAGGAGACACCATAATAAGCTTATCTGATCTTCGAAATTCTGTATATTCAGAATAGCTTCCTTGCCTTTTAGATCTTGAGGAAGCTGTATGTAACTGCTTCCCTTGAGTGGTTGATAGTTGCAAATTTTCAGTTCCAAATGCTGGACATGTTTGAGTACCCACCCAGAACCTCTCTGTAAAAAATTTTCGAAACTTTTTATAGTCTTCTTATGGGCTTCATCCAGATATTCTTTCAAATAATCATTGGTGAATTCTTCATAGGTTAAAGATGAGAAATATGTGGATAGCAATTCACTTTCTCCACCAGCAGATGTTTTTTCAAGGAGCACTTTGATTAATAGCCCCCATTTGATAGATTTTTTCCCATGAATGGCCTCGTCCAGGGAGTCTAAGAGTTCTTTTCTTTTTCTCTCGAAGAAGGTGGTGATATCATAAATATAGTCTTCTTCATCTTCACCGTCAAAAAAGATGCTTCGAAACACGTTAAGCGAGTCTAGTCGTTTTTGATTTTTTTTTTCGATGTTTTAGAGTCAAGTCTTGGTTTTAGGTAGATTTCGTATGAAATACTACCTATTGCATTGTCTCCCATGTTGGAATTTCTGAAAAATTTTTGCGGATCTACACGAATCATGACTCCTAGACCCCAAAACTACCATCAGTAAAAAAGTTTATCTATCTATCTATCTATCTATCTATCTATCTATCTATCTATCTATCTATCTATCTATCTATCTATCTATCTATCTATCTATCTATCTATCTATCTATCTATCTATCTATCTATCTATCTATCTATCTATCGGTGTATATCACTTTCTTCTAGACACGATAACTTCCATAATTATGCTCAGATCTTCATCAAACTTTTACATAAAATCAAGGGGCATAAAATCTCGGTTAAGTTCGTTAATGGGCAAAATCGGACCAAGGGGGTGGAAGTTAGGAGGGTTTTTGTGAAAACAGAAAAAACGCGATAACTTTTTAATTAAAATAGATATCGAATCGGTTTAAAGTTTATATTACTTCTAAAAAATGAGGAAAAAGTTTATGCGTGGCAGATTTTTGATAAAGTTAAAAATGGGCTCAAGGGGCGAAAAAAACATGGTTTTTGGGAGAAAAAAATTCATAACTTCGTCAATTCTCAAGATATCAAATCCAACTAAATTTTATATAAATGTACTCAATATTATCTAAAACTTTTGTATTTACAAGTTTTTGATAGGACCAATTTTTACCGATGAAAAAAATTAAAAACGAAAAGAAAAAGGGGGGAGGAAAAAGAAAAAATCCCATAACTTACTCAATTCTTAAGCAATTAAATCTAATTAAATTTATTTTACATCTTCACAATAATATCTACAACTTTTATATTGACAAGTTTTTCATAGAACCAATTCTTATAGCAAAAATAAATTAAACAAAAATAGGAGTTGGAGAAAAAACCTCAAATCCAAACTGCTTATATTCTGACTCATTTTAAAATTCATTTTTGATTTTAAACGCATCCAAATGACAGATCCTCTTATTTAGTAACTATATAATGCGACTTATTGGCCAATTTTTTGATAAAGGCAGAATATATTTTTAAAAAGGCTGCCAAAAAAGGTATTTTGAACAGATTTCCCGAAGTTTTCATCATTAAAAAATTCATTAAGTATAACAAATTGCGTTTTTCATGAGTCATTTTTAAATTCATTTTTGTTCTCAAACCCATCCAATTTACAGGTCCTATTATTTAGGAACTATATAACTTGACGTATTGGCCAGTTTTTTGATAAAGGCAGAATATATTTTTTAAAAGGCTGCCAAAGAGGGTATTTTGAACAGAATTTCACGAAGTTGTGATTAAAATTTGAGGAAATTTAAGAAATTGCGTTTTTACCGAGTCATTTTTAAATCTTTTTTTGTTCTCAAACGCATCCAATTTACAGGTTCTCTTATTTAGGAACTATATAATGTGACGGAGTGGCCAGTTTTTTGATAAAGGCAGAATATATTTCAAAAAAGGCTGCCAAAATGGGCACTTCGCACAAAATTTCCCAAAGCGAGATGATTAATGAACTGTGGGTATTCAAATAACAAATTGGTTATTTTATGACTCATTTTTAAATCCAATTTTGCTCTGACACACATTCAATTGACAGTTTTTTGTTACTTAGGAACTATATAATGTGCGTATTCGTCGATTTTTTGATAAAGGGTGAATATATATATTTTAAAATCTGTCAAAGTGGGCACGTCGCACAAAATTTCTCAAAGCGATCTTGATTAAAGAATTGTGGATGTATTAAAATAATAAATTGGTTATTTTATGACTCATTTTTAAATTCAATTTTGCTGTCAAACGAATTTAATTAACAGTTTTTTGTTATTTAGGAACTATATAATGAGCATATTGGTCAATTTTTTAAATAAAGTAAGAATATAATTCAAAATATATTGCCAAAATGGGCATTTAAGTAAAGATAGGCATTTTTTTTTTTTTTTTTTTTTTTTTTTTGAGATGAAAACTTTTCGAAATCTACCTCCGCCTATAGGCCATGCCGAAATGGATTTTTTTTTACTGAAACGAAGTTTGACGTGTCACTGTGGCTGACGCGTGTATGATGGTTGAAATGCTCTTTTCTGGAGAATTTTTCACCACATTCACGACAGGAATAATTAGGATTTTCGTGAGAGGCTAAATGTCGCTTGAGATTATCCCCTCGTGTAAATACAGCCTCACAAATATTGCACTTGAAACGACTCTCTTCTCCAGAATGAGATTGCTTGTGGCGAAGAAAATTATCCATTCTCATAAAGGACTTTTGGCAAATCTCACACGTATAAGTTGAGTAATCTTCTTTTTCATGGGTACGTTGATGACGTTTCAAACTGGATGCGTGTGCGAATGATTTCTCACATATGTGGCATAGATGCACATCTTGTAAAAGAAGAAAAACCCTTGTTCATTTTTTTATTTTACTTTTTAAAAACATTTTTAATTTAACCCTTTTAAAATATTAAATTTATTTAATTTTAATAAAAACTTAAATATTCCCCAAATGCTAAAATTAAAACTGTTTAACCCGTTTAAAACAGGAAATTTATTTCATTTGAATAAAAATTGAAATATTTCCTAAACATTAAAATTTAAAGTTTATCAAAATAGTTTTCCCCTTTTAAATGTTGAATCTTTCTCACGAAAATTAAAAGACTATAAAATACATAAAAGTTTTAAAAAAAGAATTGTTTAAAAACCTATTTTCAACCTGTAAAAGTCATAGAATACACTTGAAAAGAAAAAAATTACCTTAGATGTTGATGGAGCAGCTTCAGACTTTGCCACATCCGATTTTTTACTAAGTCTGGTATGGATGAGTTCATGCCGTTTTAAACTATCCTTACGGGAAAAAGATTTTCCGCACTCCTTACAGAGTTGTTGATCCTGAAAATAAATTCAACCTCGCTTTACAAACTAGTTTGAATATCTCGAGTTTCATTTTTAAAAAGGGTCTTCTATTATAAAATCAAAATTTGTGTTTTTAAGATTAAGTTTAAAATATTCGACTTAAAGTTTAAAAGAAACTTCATTAAAAATACTTTATGTTACAATTTATTTCAGTTAAAAAAAAACTTTCTTTAATAAATTTTAAGTTTTAGTTAAACAAGTCTAAAAATAACTTTAATCACTGCAATAGACTTTAAATGAATTTTAAAAAAATCTATTTTATACATAATATTCAATTTAGATAATATTTCAAAAATATTTACATATCTTGGAAGAAACTGTTTGGGACTTAGTAGTGGTGATTACATCCTTTAACGTTTGAGAAATTTCCTGCTGAAAAAGATATACCCCCACAAAAGGTTATACCACGATTTCTTTTTAAGAACAAATAGCTAAGCATTTTATTAAAACTACATTTTTTTTTCTATTATCGTTAACACTTATTTCATAAATTTTAAAGTTTAAAACCATTAATATGTATAAGATTACAAAATTTTAAATAGTAAGTTTAAAATCATTAATTTATATAAGATTACGAAATTTTAAATAGTAAGTTTAAAATCATTAATATATATATATGTATAAGATTACAAAATTTTAAATAGTAAGTTTAAAATCATTAATATATATAAGATTACAAAATTTTTAATAGTAAGTTTTTAATTAAAACACATAAAAATTGATTAATTTTCTTCATAAATAAAAAATACCTGTTTCAATTGATTTTTCCTATCTTTTTAGATACCCTATTGTTCTTTTAGAGCGACAATTTCAATCCTATCAATCATCTCGATTTTACTTGGTGAAAATTCCATATTCCACTAAATAACAAGAAAATTACCCTTAACATCCTTTACGTGAATAAGTCATTCGAAAACTGATTAAAACATTCACTTTTAAAAGGTAGAAAGAAAGCTTTATTTATAAAAGAATATAGTTAAAGTTTAAAATTTATAATGCTGCACCTTTATTTACTCTTTCTTACACTTAGTAATGCATTTAAATAAAAACTATAGATTTTAATTTTAGAAAACTAAACCAAAGTGTTTATAACTTTTTCACTCGATCAAAATAAAGTCACTACGTTTATTCGAAATTAGAGAATGAGTCATCCTCTTGTTTATACATGAAAACAACATTTCCGTAAAAGGGGCAAAAATTACACAAATACAAAGCTAAATTTTTAGTATATTCTTCCTTAGGATATTGTTCGTGAAAAATTATATTTTAAATTAAACTTTATACATAGGACATACTTTGAGAAGGGTGTAAACATATTAAAACTTCGACTTTAACTTTAAAAAAAAAAATCACTCTATTAAAAGATGACTCATCAATTTTGTTTAAACATGCATGTCCGGATATAAGTACATATACATTGCTTTTATAAATTTTTCATTAAAACTTTGAAATAAATCCATATTTTTTAAAATCTTATGGAAGGATGAGTCATGCATTCGCACATGTCTAATACTTTTTAAGAAAACATTTTTACAAGAAGTACTTTTCACTTTTTCCAATAAACAAATTTAGAAGCTTTTTGACTGACACATTACATATTTAGTAGAATGAAAATAAATTTCTATAAAACACTCTTTTAGGTTAAATATTAAACACACATTTAAGTTAATGTGAAACATTTTCAAACGGAGTATAACTCATGTTAGAAGTACTTTCAATCATTAATCTTAACGTTATAAAATTTTTAAGATGACTCATGAAAGCATTTTATATCAGAAGTAAGTTGGTAGAGAATATTATTAAAGAATAGAAATACATTATAAATAAACATGAAAAGTGAATTTATAACGAAAATATACATAACATGAACAAAATATTTTCCACGAAAAACAAATTCATACAAAATAAAATATTTAACATTGATTATTTAATCTTTTTGAATAGAATGAAGTTTAAAAAATTACCACAATCATTAAACTTAAGATATTCATTCATTTCATTTAAAAATAGATACATTTTCATTGTGTTAAGAAATTTGCTATGCATTCACACACACACACACACACACACATACACATACATATGAAAAATAACATAAATTCAAACAAAAAAAAAATAGTATTATTTCAAAAGAACAGTTTAATTTTGAAAAGGTTTCTCAGAAAAATGAGTATAACAAGAAGTATTTCAAAAGTTTCATTTAGGGAGAGTTTGAAAACTTATTCGCTTAGAAATATTAGGATTAGATTATATTAAGAAAAGGTGAAAATCATTTACAAAAGAAAACCACGTAAAAATATGCAATAGTATACGGTTTACAAAATAATCTTACTTGACTTTGATTATCTGAATTGAAATCCATGGGGAGCGAATTCATCTTTTTTTTTTTTTCAAAAAGATTAATAATGTAAAATGTTTGAAGCACTAATTATAACGTGCAGTCTCTAGGACAACTAATATGAGAATGATCTCGTGAACCCAGGTCAGTACGCTTATCTGATTAATTAGATAAGCTTATCTTATCAGATCTCTGATATCATGGGTTTTTCCAACTATGACTTCATGGGGTTTTCCATGATGAGTCATTACAAGATAACATTACTAATTAACGGAATTAACAAAGATTGCTTAATTAGAATACTTAAAAAGTTTAAAAGAATTTAAAGTAATGTGAAAACAGTTTTAAATGTTCAAGCAAAAAGAAATATACTTTAAATTTCAAATAAATTTTAAATGTAATATTAAAGGCAGATATAACAAAAATATTAAACTATTATTCTTATAAAGGTCTGCAAATTGGATTAAAAATTTGTAACCAAATAACAATGTTTCAAATATATTCTTTAAAATAAAGTTTTAATTTCCCCTTTTACAAATAAGTTTTGTAATAAACATACTTAATTGTGAGAAGTATAAAAAATTATACAAAGTTCTTTTCAAACTAGCAATTCGAAAATAAAGATTCCCAAAAAGTTAGCAAGTATTAAATAACATTGAAATAATATCATTCTACAAAACTTTTAAAAATATTTAAAGATATTTCCACGAAATAAAATCATTAAGATATATATTTAAAGATATTTCCACGAAATAAAATCATTAAGATATGTATTTCCCAAAATTAAATTTAAAAATATAGATTCCACAAAAGTTAGCAAGTATTAAATAACATAGAAATAATATCATTCAACAAAGCTTTTAAAAATATTTCCACGAAATAAAATCATTAGATATATATATTTCCCAAAATTAAATTTAAAAATATAGATTCCCCAAAAGTCAGCAAGTATTAAATAACATATAAATAATATCATTCAACAAAGCTTTTAAAAATATTTAAAGATATTTCCACGAAATAAAATCATTAAGATATATATTTCCCAAAAATAAATTTAAAAATATAGATTCCCCAAAAGTTAGCAAGTATTAAATAACATAGAAATAATATCATTCAACAAAGCTTTTAAAGATATTTCCACGAAATAAAAAAAAAATTTAAATAGGATTAGAAACAAACAATTTATAAAAAATTAAGATTCTAAATTAGCATTGCTCTCATCTTATAAAAATTATTTTTAATTTAAGAAGATTCTAATATATTCCCCGTCTAAATGATTCATTTTTAAAACATACTATATAAAAGCACTTACGTTATTTATATTTAACATTCTGCTTTAAAAATTATACTATCAAATCAATGACATAGATATAAAATCATTCTATGAAAAAATATTTACTATACCAAGAAAATTATTTAAAAACGAACAAACACTTCACATCAAATAATAAAAATAGTCTAAAAATGAACATACCTCGTCGAAAGAATTTGAAGACCTTTGATTAATTGATGAGGAATCCATAACTTAATCCCACGATTGCACACACACACACACAAATAACGGCAAATTTTCACAATAAAACCTAAAACATCCCCTAATACATCTTAGTATGTAGCGTAGATATTCCGTATATTAAGTTATCTTTATTCACTTTTAATTAAAAAATGTGATACCGGTGAGAAAGTGTTTTGGTGTTATCTGACATAGGTAGCAACATTGAGTATTACACTAATTCGTTATTAACGACTACTTCTTCTCTATCAATGATTCTATTAAAAGAAATCAGTTTATTATCTTGGTTTTCAATACTATCCCTTTTATTGACAGTAGCTTCTGTATGTTTGTGAAAAAAAAAAAAAAAAAAAAAAAAAAAAAAGGATTTGGATGGGCCTAATAAAAACAGCTAAATGAAGATCTCGGATATTTCAAATTGACGATTTATGAATTATTCGTAACATTTATATATTCTAGTGGCATGGGAGAAGTGAAAAATATATAAGAACCTCCTGTTATTGTCATCGTTTAAAATTTGTTTAAATGTACTTTGACCATCACATTCTCACTTGCAAATGAAATCCATTTTGCTCATGTACTCGAAAGTCATATTCATAATGATTTCATTCGCATTAATAAAATACGCTCAGCATTTTGATCTATCAAAGCTTGCGATTGAGAAGATAATTCTTCTATTTACAATAGAATGAACAAAATTACTACCTAATGAAGATAAGAAAATGTTTTTTTATCGGATCAACAATAGAAAATTATTTTCATTTTTTCAGTATTAAGCTTGCTTTAAAATTAATTTATTCTGTTGATTATAGTACTTATTTATAATATAATAGGTAATAACCTATTACAAAATTGATTAGTTCAAAGTTCTGAAAAACATTTCGCAGCTAAATTAATGTGAAAAGTAATAAATTTCAGAATTTTTAAAGCCGCCAAAAAGTGGCATTTTTACTTGCGGTTACTAAAATATGCGTGAAATGCAGAATGGAAGTTTATGGCAGCTGGTTTTTCATGAATCATTAGACAATATCCCAGCCTATTATTTCCATTAAATTTCGTTGCGGAACACTGTGGAACATTTAAACTTTTTGATGTTTAAAAGCAAAAAAAAAAAAAAAAAAAATTAAATATTATACTAAAAATAACTATGAAGTTATTAATTTTTATATGCTTAGTATACATTTTGTAATACATGCAAATAAAGTACACACTATCATAGTGTGAATCCATTTTAAATCATTAAAAGTGGATAATACATTAGGTGCCAACCTGACATCGATTACCCGTAATCAGTGTTGGGTATGAACGCGCTCACTGAACGAAAACTCACGAGTTTCGCTCACTATTTGTGAACTTTGAACTGAACTTCGCTCACTATTTTATAAACGAGTTTGAACTGAACGGAAACTCAAAAAATAGACGAGTTTGAACGAAATTTACGTTCAAATTTACGTTAAATTTTTCTATAATTTATTTAAAAATTTTCCAGGCCTTAGTACACTTTTTCCCTCTTTCAAATGCCATTTAGAGGCCTAGACGAGCCTCAGAACGGGTTAAGTCTGGATATCAGTTCTCTGGGTAGTATCTTAGTCTTACTTCTTCTGCAGACTCGGGTCGCGCCGAACCGGACCTGCACTGTATACAATTTCGCCAAAAATAGATATATACAGTAAACTCTCTGTACAAGGTGGACTGTGTAAGGCGGAAATATCTCTAAATCGGAAAGATTTTCAACTTCCTGCGAATCCGCAGACAGAGTAGAATTTATCTAAGACTGAATATTGTCTACTACGGAAAATTTTCACGATACCAATCGATTCCGCCTTAGCCAGAGTTTATTGTAATTATTAATTACCATAATTCAACAATTAAAATTTTCTTAAAAAATAGTACATATACAATGCTAGGGGAGGGGGATACAGTATTATAAAAGGTGCTACAAAAATCTGTATATGACGAAATCCTGTCTTAAACGAAACAATTTCTAGATCGGTGCAAAATGGATAGAGTAATCCGTGTAAAAAAACGCATTTGTAAAAGACGGCGAATTTTTTAATAAAAAATCTGTCTACAATGAATTTTTCTAAGAGGTTTTCTTAAAAGGTTCACCAGTATAGAAATTTTCGTATTTTTAAGCCTCCAATGCGTGGAAATGCATATGTTATTAATTTTTCAGATATTTAGATACAGTTAAGGACTCGTTTTAAAATCAATTTAGTTTACAATGGGATATACAGAAAGAAATATGGAAAGACCAATACTTTGAAATAAATGTGCCTATTTACGCAGCCCATGACACATTTTAAAAAGAATAAAATTTAATATTTTATTACTATTTTTTCATGTAGTAATTTTAAACAGTAATCTTTAAAAAAAAAACTGTTATTTAATCATATTTATCACAAAATATTAGTGCTAATTCTGATCACAATGATGTTTCTGTGAGGTAAGAGGTTCAAAACAATTAAATATTTATGATTTAAACGATGATGTTGTCAATATGATTGTACAAAGTTAAATAATAATTAGATAATATGCTGTATGCATAAAAATACGTTCTACAGCAAACGCTGTCGAAGGCGAAATCAATCGGGACTGAAAAAAATTTCTGTAGAGGATAATATTTCACCTTAGACAAATTTTAACTGTACGTCTATGGATTCGAATAATTTGAGATTCAACTTTTTCCCTCGCCTTTCTTTCTTTTTTTTTTTTTTTAACTGTGCTGGGATTTATACAGGATGTCCATTCTCAACGGTTGCCAATGGCTAATTTCTAATCCGTTAGCCATAGAAATATAGTTCCAATTGCAAAAATGCTTTAAAAAAGGTAAAGAATTGCTTTTTAAGGTATTTAGGTCAAAAATAAGTTTTATTAAAAATTTACGAAAATTAAATTTTTATACAGTCAACCGGTACTATAAATGGTATTTAGTACTGTAACAAGTAAGGCAAAAAAAAGTTCCATTCCTCTACCAATAAAACTGACCGAATAACAGCTGTTTAAAGTTGAAGCAGCTTTTTCGCTGCAAAATAGGGGTCAGTCACAAATTTACTGGAAATAAAAGTAAATGTCAGATACAAAATTTAACATTAAACATTGATAGTAAAATAATTTTTACAATTTTTTTTATTTATGTTGATGTTTACTCATTAAAGCAAAATATACAACTTGTACTAAATATATACAGGGTGTCCGAAAAGTCTGGAAACGGTCGAATAACTCGAGAAACACATATGAGATTGAAAAACGAAAATATACGTGTTAAATATTTTTAAATAAGCTACTCAGTGATGCCAAATTTGACTTTCGCAACCGACCCCCTGGGGGTCAGAGGGGATCCAACTTTGAAATCTTAAATGATAACCCCCGTTTTTTATTGCATATTCGGATTCTACGGACAAAAATACGCAACTTTTGTATTTGATGTTTATTTCGAATCATCGTTTATCACGGTGTAATTGAGCATATTAAATTGATACATATTTCGGTTTTCCCACCCAGGTTTTGCCTGATTGGCCAGAATTTTTGACGTCAAATTCCTCGTCTTTTGCAGGAAAAGCGTTACTTGAAAATCATCCGTGGCGATTATTTCGATAATACTACGCTGTTAAAAATTTGATCTTTTTTGCTGTAGCGTCACTCCACAACTTTTATAGAATATCTCTTTTATGACCAATGAGAATGCTTCATAACACAGTAAAGTAACCGTTTTCTATAAAAGCGGTGGAGTGACGCTGTAGCAAAGGAGTTAAAAAAAAACCATACACCCACATCAGGCGTATTTAGAAACCATTCGTTATTTAGAAACCATTTACTGGATAAAATAAAAATCCAAATAGAAAACTAAATTAATATATTTCAATGAATTTTTGCAGCGAAAAACATAAAAAAAGCCTATACACTGTAAAAAATTTAACTCATTTGCCACCGCTTTTATAGAAAACGGCTATTTTACTGTGTTATGGAGCATTCTCATTGGTCATAAAAGAGATATTCTATAAAAGCTGTGGAGTGACGCTACAGAAAATGAGTCAAATTTTTAACAATGCAGCATTATTGAAATAATCGCCACGGGTGATTTTCAAGAAACCACTATTCCTGCAAAAGACAAGGAATTTAACGTCAAAATTCTGACCAATCAGGCAAAACCTGGTTGGGAAAACCGAAATATGTATCGATTTAATATGCTCAATTACACCGTGATAAACGAGGATTCGAAATAAACATTAAATGCAAAAGTTATGTATTTTTGTCCGTAGAATCCGAATCTGCAATAAATAATGGGGGTTATAATTTAAGATTTCGAAGTTGGACCCCCTCTGACCCCCAGAGGGTCGGTTGCGAAGGTCAAATTTGGTGTCACTGAGTAGCCTATTTAAAAATATTTAACACGTATATTTTCGTTTTTCAATCTCTTATGTATTTCTCGAGTTATTCGACCGTTTCCAGACTTTTCGGACACCCTGGACCCACAGAGGGGGTCCAACTTCGAAATCTTAAATTATAACCCCCATTTTTTATTGCAGATTCGGATTCTACGGACAAAAATACGTAACTTTTGTATTTGATGTTTATTTCAAATCCTCGTTTATCACGTTGTAATCGAGCATATTAAATCGATACATATTTCGGCTTTTCCAACGGGATTTTCCCTAATCGAAACTGATTGGGCAGAATTTTTGACGTCAAATTTCTCGTCTTTTGTAGGAATAGCGTTTCCTGAAAATCACCCGTGGCGATTATTTCAATAGTGCTACACTTTTAAAAATTTGACCGATTTGCTGCAGCGTCACTCCACAGCTATTATAGAATATCTCTTTTGTGACCAATGAGAATGCTCCATAACACAGTAAAGTAACCGTTTTCTATAAAAGCGGTGGAGTGACGATGCAGCAAAAGGGTCACCTTTTTTTACAGTGTACTTTACCAGGGCTACACTAAATACCGGGCTTGATCATTCCTTTCATGACGTCACAAAAGGTGGCTGAATGACATCCAGCGATTGGTACAAACAGGGCTCAAGTGACGCACCCATCGTTTTGTACCAATCGCTGGATGTCATTCAGCCACCTTTTGTGACGTCATGAAAGGAATGAGCAAGCCCGGTATCTAGTGTTGCCTTGACTTTACTGTGTTATGGAACATTCTCATTGGTCATGAAAGAGATATTCTATAAAAGCTGTGGAGTGACGCTACAGCAAATGGGTCAAATTTTTAACTGTGTAGCACTATCGAAATAATCGGCACGGGTGATTTTCAGGAAACGCTATTCCTGCAAAAGACGAGAAATTTGATGTCATAAATTCTCCCCAATTAGTTTCGATTAGGAAAAATCCCGTTGGAAAAGCCGAAATATGTATCGATTTAATTTGCTCGATTACACCATGATAAACAAGGATTCGAAATAAACATCAAATACAAAAGTTACGTATTTTTGTCCGTAGAATCCGAATCTGCAATAAAAAATGGGGGTTATAATTTAAGATTTCAAAGTTGGACCACCTCTGACCCCCAGGGGGTCGGTTACGAAGGTCAAATTTGATATCACTGAGTAGTTTATTTAAAAATATTTAACACGTATATTTACGTTTTTCAATCTCATATGTATTTCTCGAGTTATTCGACCGTTTCCAGACTTTTCGGACACCCTGTATATATATACAGGGTGTCCGAAAAGTCTGGAAACGGTCGAATAACTCGAGAAATACATATGAGATTGAAAAACGTAAATATACATGATAAATATTTTTAAATAAGCTACTCAGTGATACCAAATTTGACCTTCGTAACCGACCCGCTGGGGGTCAGATGGGGTCCAACTTTGAAATCTTAAATTATAACCCCCATTTTTTATTGCAGATTCGGATTCTACGGACAAAAATACGTAACTTTTGTATTTGATGTTTATTTCGAATCCTCGTTTATCACGGTGTAATTGAGCATATTAAATCGATACATATTTCGGCTTTTCCAACGGGATTTTCCCTAATCGAAACTAATTGGGGAGAATTTATGACATCAAATTCCTCGTCTTTTGCAATAATAGCGTTTCCTGAAAATCACCCGTGCCGATTATTTCGCTAGTGCTACACAGTTAAAAATTTGATCCATTTGCTGTAGTGTCACTCCACAGCTTTTATAGAATATCTCTTTCATGACCAATGAGAATGTTCCATAACACAGTAAAGTACACTGTAAAAAAATTGACCCTTTTGCTGCATCGTCACTCCACCGCTTTTATAGAAAACGATTACTTTACTGTGTTATGGAGCATTCTCATTGGTCACAAAAGAGATATTCTATAATAGCTGTGGAGTGACGCTGCAGCAAATGGGTCAAATTTTTAACAGTGTAGCACTATTGAAATAATCGCCACGGGTGATTTTCAGGAAACGCTATTCCTACAAAAGACGTGGAATTTGACGTCAAAAATTCTGCCCAATCAGTTTCGATTAGGGAAAATCTCGTTGGAAAAGCGGGAATATGTAATGATTTAATATGCTCGATTATACCGTGATAAACGAAGATTTGAAATAAGCATCAAATACAAAAGTTACGTATTTTTGTCCGTAGAATCCGAATCTGCAATAAAAAATGGGGGTTATAATTTAAGATTTCAAAGTTGGACCTTCTCTGACCCCCAGGGGGTCGGTTTCGAAGGTCAAATTTGGTATCACAGAGTAGCTTATTTAAAAATATTTAACACGTATATTTACGTTTTTCAATCTCATACATATTTCTCGAGTTATTCGGCCGTTTCCAGACTTTTCGGACACCCTGTATATATATATATACACTATATTGCCATTGATTATGGGACACTTGCGATTTTAAACATTTTACTAAATATCTAGAAAAATACATGAGGAATAATCTCGAAACTCTTAGTGTATAAATATAATAGTATACGTCATACATCTCCGTGAAGATTTTTTACCGAAACTCCATAGGGTACCGTCAACAAATTAAAAAAGAACGAATATCTTTTGAATAACCCTGTCAAAACTAATGAAGCAAAAGCGCTCAAACTCTAGATTATGATTGAATGCCTTATTGTAATACACTGTGTTCATTTTTATGCAAATAGCATGCATACTCGCAGAGTAATTAAGATTTTTATAAAAATGGTCCCAAATTTTTCCAAGTTTTTCCCTTATAATTTTTAGAGTTCTTAATATAAAATAATATTTTTTTCATAAAATATGACAAACAACATTGCACACAGTACCCTGTAATCAGAATTAAAAAATAATAAAAATTGTATGAAAAATGAGTAGGTTTACTAAATATTTTTTTACTGCGCATGCTTCAAAGATATCAAAATTTCATTTGCATATTATGTTAGCTAAATGTATAGAGCAACCTTTGTAAAATTCTCAAAATCATAGCTTGAAAATTCTGAAAGTAATCGTCTATAGAAAAAGGACAAAATCCGTTGTTTCCAAAATGAAGCAAAAAAATGAGGGATTTTATCCAAAAGTAGTCGTAACATCCCGTATTGTGTATTCTGTATTGACACTAATCAATGAATATATGGATACAGCCCCTCTTGTTTTTGCTTCATTTTGAGAATAACGGATTTTCAACTTATTCAATTGACGATTATTTTCAGAATTTTCAAGTTATGATTTTGTGACTTTCACAAATGTTGCTCTATACATTTAGCTAACATAATATGCAAATAAAATTTTGATATCGTTGACGCATGCGCAGTAAAAAATTATTTAGTAAACCAACTCATTTTGTATACAATTTTCATTATTTTTTAATTCTGATTACAGGGTACTGTGTGCAATGTTGTTTGTCATATTTTCTGAAAAAAGTATTTTTTTATATTAAGAACTCTGAAAATTATAAGGAAAAAACTTGGAAAAATTTGGGACCATTTTTATAAAAACCTTAATTACTCTGCGAGTATGCATGCTATTTGCATAAAAATGAACACATTGTATTACAATAAGGCATTCAATCATAATCTAGAGTTTGAGCGCTTTTGCTACATTAGTTTTGACAGGGTTATTCAAAAGATGTTCATTCTTTTTTAATTTGTTGACGGTCCCCTATGGAGTTTCGGTAAAAACTCTTCACGGAGATGTATGACGTATACTATTATATTTATACACTAAGAGTTTCTAGATGATTCCTTATGTATTTTTTTAGATATTTAGTAAAATGTCTAAAATCACAAGTGTCCCATAATCAATGGCAATATAGTGTATAAATGGGGGATCGGTGGGATTACCCCTCTTAATTTAGGTAAATATTTTTTTCTTAAAGAATTAACCGATTTGCTTCAATTTTTGGATACATGTTCATAGTGATAAGATGCTTCCCTAATTAGCAGAGGGAATCTTTTGTTAAGTATAAAAGGGGTACTTGCAATTATCTCCTCACCCCTTAAATTTTATAAATAGTTTTTCTGCAGAGTTATCCGATTTTATTTTATTTTTATATGTAGGTTCTTTCTTATAAGGCAAATCTCTGAATATTTTTGGAAGTTTAATGGTTAAGTATAAAAGAGGGGATAACACCTCTTGAATTATATAAATGGGTTTTTATTTTGAATTTCCCGATTTGCTCTGAATTTTGGATATAGATTTTTTATATGGTGAAATATATCCCTGATTAGTTTAAGGGGTTCAATGATTAAGTATAAAACAGGAAAATGGAGGGAACTGATCGTCCCCCCTTAATTTGTTTTTCGAACGGAATTAACCTTGAAAATATAAGGCTGTAATGTAGAATAAGTATGCATAGCCTGTGAGCTCAATGCCATCAGTTTAACGGGGCAATATTCTTTTTATTTAAAGTTTTAAGGAAACCCCGCCTGTGACATATTGAAGAGGTCTTTGACTACTCTTTTATGTTATGAACCTTTCTCCTTCTGGAGTTGAATTTCTGGAGGGGACAGAATAAGAAGCTGGTGTGAGCGAGTGAATTTTTTAAATCCTAGTTATTTCGACAATAAATATAATTGTTTTTTTGATGGAGCCCTCCGATAAATATTTATAAAAAAATAAATGTGGCGGCTGCGTGATTTCTGAGTGTATTCTGGGAAGAAAAATTATTTACGGGTGAGGTGTAAATTTCAAACTTTTTTGAATCCGTCATGTGATTTATCACCGAAAAGTTTTCGGAACAACTAGTTTTATCCCTCCAACTTTTATTATTTTTTTATTCTGATTACATAGTATTATGTACAATATTATTTATTATATTTTTTGAAAAGGAATTTTTTTTATTAAAAACTGCAAATTATAAGCAAAAATCTTGAAAAAAATTAGGACTGTTTTTATAAAAATCTTAATTTTTCTATGTGTATACATGCTATCCTCATAAAAACGAATACAGTGTATTAAAATAAGTTACTTAAGCATAATCTGCAGTTTTAACGCTTTTGCTATATTACTTTTGGAAGGGTTATCCAAAACATCTTCGTCCTTTTTCAATTTGTTGACGGTCCCCTATGGAATTTTGAGAAAAAAATCTTCACAGAAATATATGATCTGTACTATGCTGTTTACACACCTGGATTTTCAGAATAATTCCTCATGTATATTTCTAGATAGTTTACAAAACGTCTAAATCGCAAGTGGCCGGTCATTTTTGGCCATATAGTGTATCATGTATACTTGTGTATACGTCGAGGAATTTCTGGAAATTTTCTGAAAGTAAATTGGGAAGTCGACTTAGATGCGTTTCATTTATGAAAGCCAAAGAAAAAAAGCAATCTTCGAATGCTGCAAAATTCTGGCTTTTTATGTATATAAATAAAAAATAATATATAGAATATCAATTCATGCATTTGAATGGGGAGGTAGTCAAACCATACTACAGCCATAATACACTATATTGCCATTGATTATGGGACACTTGCGATTTTAGACATTTTACTAAATATCTAGAACAATACATGAGGAATCATCTCGAAACTCTTAGTGTATAAATATAATAATATACGTCATAGATCTCCGTGAAGACTTTTTACCGAAACGCCATAGGGGACCGTCAATAAATTAAAAAAGAATGAATATCTTTTGAATAACCCTGTCAAAACTAATGTAGCAAAAGCGCTCAAACTCTAGATTATGATTGAATGCCTTATTGTAATACACTGTGTTCATTTTTATGCAAATAGCATGCACACTCGCAGAGTAATTAAGGTTTTTATAAAAATGGTCCCAAATTTTTCCAAGTTTTTCCATTATAATTTTCAGAGTTCTTAATATAAAATAATATTTTTTTCAGAAAATATGACAAACAACATTGCACACAGTACCCTGTAATCAGAATTAAAAAATAATAAAAATTGTATGAAAAATGAGTAGGTTTACTATATAATTTTTTACTGCGCATGCGTCAAAGATATCAAAATTTCATTTGCGTATTATGTTAGCTAAATGTATAGAGCAACTTTTGTAAAAGTCTCAAAATCATAGCTTGCAAATTCTGAAAGTAATGGTCTATAGAAAAAGGACAAAATCCGTTGTTTCCAAAATGAAGCAAAAAAATGAGGGATTTTATCCAAATGCAGTAGTACATCCCATATTGTGTATTCTATATTGACACTAATCAATGAATATATGGATACAACCCCTCTTGTTTTTGCTTCATTTTGAGAATAACGGATTTTCGACTTATTCAATTGACGATTATTGTCAGAATTTTCAAGTTATGATTTTGTGACTTTCACAAAAGTTGCTCTATACATTTAGCTAACATAATATGCAAATGGAATTTTGATATCGTTGACGCATGCGCAGTAAAAAATTATTTAGTAAACCAACTCATTTTTTATACAATTTTCATTATTTTTCAATTCTGATTACAGGGTACTGTGTACAATATTGTTTGTCATATTTTCTGGAAAAAACAATATTTTATATTAAGAACTCTGAAAATTATAAGGAAAAAACTTGGAAAAATTTGGGATCATTTTTATAAAAACCTTAATTACTCTGCGAGTATGCATGCTATTTGCATAAAAATGAACAAGGCTTATTACAATAAGGCATTCAATCACAATCTAGAGTTTGAGCGCTTTTGCTACCTTAATTTTGACAGGGTTATTCAAAAGATATTCATTCTTTTTTATTTTGTTGACGGTCCCCTTTGGTGTTTAGTGAAAAAATCTTCACGGAGATGTATGAGTTATACTATTATATTTATACACTAAGAGTTTCGAGATGATTCCTCATGTATTTTTCTAGATATTTAGTAAAATGTCTAAAATCGCAAGTGTCCCATAATCAATGGCAATATAGTGTATATGTACCACAATATAAAATTCCAGTATCGTCATGACTGGAATGAAAATTTAGGATATTCAGTCATAAATGACATTAGGAAGTCATCAATACCATTTATTTACATTTTGAAGTAAATGAATGTATTATTATTTTCATAATTAATATATTATTTCTAAAAAAGCTTGCATGTCAGCAATTTACATTCAATTTATCTTTAAAAAAGAATTGGGAATGTCCCATTTCGCCCTTTATTGTCATGTTCCATTCCTCCCCACTTCTTTGTTTTGTATTAAACTTCTTGTACAGATAAAAATAATGCTTTTAGGTTAGTTTAAATTACGGATAATATATAGTGTAGTGTTCCATAAATTAGAAACTATTACATCTATGAATAAACAAGTCTACAATATACAGAAAGCATAAAAATATAAGAAGCAAATTAACTTTTGATTTTGAAATAATCTTTTCTTTCATACAATTGTAAACTTATGCAAATCATTTTTTTCAACTGAAGATTAGGCTACCATTGCTTCATCTTGTGTGTGATTGATGAAATGTTTAGAATCATATATAAAGAGAAAAACCTAATGTCCATTTCTTCCATTGTCCCACTGCACCCTACTCTCCCTTTTAATTAAAGCTGGAATAAAATTATTTACTAAAATTTATGCATTCCAGTATTTATTTTTTTTTATTTATAGGAACTTTCCGTCACTATAAAAGTAACTCCAATTACTAGTTTGTTTTAGATGAAAAAAATGTTTACCATAAAATAATCACCTTTCTGTGTTTATTTAATGCGCTGGTACATATTATGTGACTAGCAGACCTACCACTTTTTTTGAAGAGATAAACTTCATCTATTTATTAGCAGAATTTCTTTCATGAAAATTTATATAATGTAAATATTACTTTCAAAAATAGTGGTATGAGAAAAAATTTGGTAAACAATCAATACTTTAATATGAAGCACTTTTAGGAATTTCTTTTGATTATACCATTTTTCTACTTATACATATTTTTATACTAGAAAATTCTAATCAGTCAATCAGCTAAACAAAAAAATTATCATTAAATGAAAAAATTATTAAATGGATAAAATTTTGCAAAACAGCGTAATATTATCTTTCTCCACAAATAAAGTTAAAGTTCTAAGTTGTTCTGTTATAAGTTATCTTTTTAAAGTTTGTAAATTTGTTAATTTTACGTAATTAAAGAAAAGTAAAAAAAAAAAAAAATGAAAGTGCTTTTAATAATAATTTTTGTAAAGCTAAAAATCTAAGAGAGATAAAGGTAAATTTGATTAGAATTTAAGTCCGAGACTATTTTTATGGGATTATTAAAAACAAAAAAATCCGAATCACATTAACAGCAGTTTTGCTTTTTAAAAATAGTAACTCGAGTGCTTTAAGTGGATTTCGTTCTATTTTCTGTGCCATAAAATTCTTTACTTTCTACTAATAGGATGCCGAACAATTTTTTTAAAGTGCGGGCGTTTTATAAATTTATAATATAATTAAACAATTACGTTTTTATAAAATGAGCAAGTTGTTTTTTTTATCAAACAAGATCAGAATATGAATTTTTACGAAAAGATCTTGAATACTTTTTTTAAAGAATTAATTGGAAAAAAATACTAAAATTGTTTCATGTTTCATGCTTAATTTTAGAATATATAAAATTATTACAACCAAAATCACGACTAAAAAATTACTTACAGGGTACTTTCTGAAGTATTAGATGCTTTTTTAAAGTAGGAGAGAGGGGGGCACGTTTGAACATTTTTTTTAAACAATATATTTCTTACTTGAATTATATTTTTTGCGTTTTAAGTATTACATGTTATAAACAATACATTTCTTCATCATATTAACCAGAAATTAAAAGTTTTCCATTTAAATAAAAAAATTTGTGATGATTTAAAAAGCTGAAAGATTTCTGTTCAAACCTGCCCCACGTAGGGATAACTTTGAACAAGGAAGGGGCACCTTTGAACAAATGAATAAAATAAGAAAATATTGAGAGTTTTCATAAAAAGCTGCATATGTTAAAGAAATATAAAGTAATATGAATAAAATTAGATAACTATATTTTATTGAAACTAATAATCTTTCTATTATCTAAGCAAACTTAAATACATCAAAGCTGATGTCAAAAATCATTGTGGAAACAACATAGTGTGTCCCTTTAGTTATGTATGGTTTTGAAAAACTTTGCACAATACTTGAAATACACCAATATGATGTCTGATGCTTCTGGAATATTAAAATTTTTCACATTCACTCTTTTTATGAAAAAAACCTGACTTAAATTCCGTTTTATCTAGCACGTAAAACAAAAATAATGTTTGGGAAAGAGTAAATGAAAGAGTATAGGCTTTGTTACAGAAACCTGCTAAATCATGAATCATTATTGTGAATCCGGGATTTGCAAGTATCAAATAAATGAATGTCATCATCAATTTAGATTTGAAACTTCCCATCGATCATATATCCAGAGATTTTAATACATGCGTGCAGTAAAGAGAGATTGTCAACAGTTTAAGAACATGTTCTTTGATATTCTTAATTAGCCTCTTTTCACATAGAAAAAATTCCAAAAGTAATAATATTTAGGTACATCAACAACTCTTTACATGTACTTCATAGTTTTAGATGTTCAATGGTGCTCCAGCTTTTTTGTTCAATAGTGCCCCATCACATGGAGTTTAACATTACAACTGTTTACTCAATTCAGCTGAAGAATTTGAATAAAACAAAACTTATAAACTAAAGATTACATCTTTATTTAAATGTCGAACAATAAATCAAGGTTTTAGGAATACAAAATTGTCAGCAAAAATCTTACAACTTTATTTTCTTAAGTTTAGATTCAAGAGGAGGAAAAATACATATCTTGCTTAAACAGTATTGTGCATACAAAATGGTGCAGCTTTGTATATTTATTTTGTGAGGGAGTGTCCCTTTGTGATAAAGGCAGTCTAGCATTTTTAGTGAGATCGTGACGTCAATGTTCTAACATGTGTGGCGCAAAAGCGACATCTATCCTTTATTCAACTTTAACTTTCCCGAGTGTGTGCGGCGCCCTCGAGTCTACAGTTAGCTGCGGTTAGGAGTATTATGCAAATTTATAACTCCGTCTTCAATTTGCAATGTATAAAAGCTATGAGTTGGAGTGTGTGAGGTATGGTGAGGCAGCGGAAGCCAGCCAAGTGAGATAGATTGTGTCGTGAAGCAAAGCAAGGTGTTCTAAAGTGAGATAGCTAATATTGTGAGCTGAGTTAGCTTGTGTTGTGAGATGAGCTACCTAAGAGGAAAGTCAGCGGGTAAGAGTTATTTAATACGTTGAGTATTTTTGAGACATAAAGATTGTTTGCAGCCACGGGCTGGTTTATTATAGATTTAAACTAGCATTTAGCTGCAACCTAAAAGTAGAGCCGGTGTGAGTGCCCTGAACTGAGCTTTAGCCGTGGCTGTGAGTACAGTTTACAATTTAATATCTTAGTATTATGCTTAGTGATTGAAATCCTGAACTTAGCTCCATTTCCCCGTTTCCAGAGGTTTAAATAAAGTGTTTGGTTTTAACTTTTACTTAAGATTATGTCTTCATTCAACCAACAGAACACCGGCCACGTCACAAAGGTCGCCCAGCGAAATTTCGAATGCTGCGAAGTTGTTCCATGAGTTTATTTTACTGGTGAAGGGGACATTAACGAATTCTTAGTGAAATTGGAGGATTATATTTTATTTAATAATATACCAGTGAAGAATAAGTATATAGTGCTTAAATGCTTGCTGAAGGGCGAAGCACTTTTGTGGCTAAATAATATAGGGAAATTCCTAATTAATGATGAGACTAAATGATTTGAACAGACAGTTACTGAACTAAAGAAAGCGTTTCCTCCTGTCAAAGATAAAGTATTTTACGTAGAGAATTTTATTGTAATAAACAGAACATATATGAATGGGCCTCAAAGTTTTATCTACGTAAACTTAAGTTAAAAAACAAGTTGGAAATTGCACGTGAACGTAGCAAATGAGGTGCGTTCGTACGATAACGAAGTTTTAAAAATATTCAGATCTTGCTGATATAGTAGAGCGTACTCCGGATACAGTATAGTAGTCGAAATCTTTACGTTTCGGTAAATATGCAGGAAATAATTTTTATTACATCTCAGCAACGTATATCTTATTCATAAAATGTGAAATAGTTGTATATAATTTAAACACGTACCAAACCATGTTTCCCCGTATAGCATTATATAGTGGAATACTTTTGTGTGGCCCTGTAATTTAATAATAAAAATTCTTTGCATGACAGATTGTACAGAATGCATATTTTAGTATATATTTCATAGATTCATGCCAATTCTATTATGTTCGAATGAGTGTAACATCATTAAAATGCATTTGAAACTTTTCCCCTATTGACCGTAGTGTAACGGAATCCTATTGATTGTCCCTGTAATTGATCTATGCATCCGATTTTCATAACATTTGAAATGACTCGACAAAATTACGCAATAATTATATGTTTTAAATTTCAAACGATTAAAATGCATGCAAAACTTTTTCCCCTATTGACCATAATGTAACGGAATCCTTTTGAATGTCCCTGTAATTGATCTATCCATCCGATTTTCATAAAATTTGAAATGACTCGACAAAATTACGCAATAATTATATGTTTTAAATTTCAAACGATTAAAATGCATTTAAAACTTTTTTCCCTATTGAGCGTAATGTAACGGAATCCTTTTGAATGTCCCTGTAATTGATCTATCCATCCGATTTTCATAAAATTTGAAATGACTCGACAAAATTATGTTATAATTATGTATTTTAAATTTCAAACGATTCAGTTGGGTAGTTTTTGCGTTGTTATATGCGGACAGACGGACGGACAGACGGACGGACAGACAGACGGACTGAGCGACAACAATAGGTGCTACGTATTTACATAATTACGAACGCACTTAATAAATTATATTTGGATGTCACATTTGCGGAATTATTGGACATAGTTCTTCCTCTTTTTAATACGAATGTACAAGACTATATTGAGCTTAGAGCACCAAAGAATTCTTCTGAAGTGCTTCAGATTTTGTTGAAGTATGAGGCTCGGCATAGCTCGGATCAATGGGAGTCGCGTAGTTCTCGACAGAGACCCATCAAGGAAAACAATTTGAGAAATGAGGGGGATAGGAATTTGAGAGGGGACAGCGATTAATGAGTAATAATTTGAGTAATGGTAATTATGGATTTAGTCGAAATGTGTCAAATACTGGTAATGGTAATAGGAATTTCGGTGGTGTTAGTGATTTTAGAGGCAATGACAGAAATATTGATGGAAATAGGCGGAGTAGTGACTATGGTCCGAGAGGGGGTGTACGTGAAAGGAATGTTTTTTTACAAGTAAGCAGATTAACTTTAGATGAGAATTCTGGGGGCAGGTCAATGCAAAGGAGAGGTGTTAAGAGGTCGGATCAGTTAAACTGGTAGGTGGCTGTATTTCGTAAGGTATGCAGTCACAGGACAAAATGGAAAAGCCTTCTGGGAATTTGAATAGGGTGACTATTAATCCGGTGGAGTTACCTGAATTGTTAATTATTTTGGATGGTATTGTTGTTAAAAGTGTCTTCGATACAGGGGCAGATAAGTCTTTCATTTCGTATGATTGTTATCGTAAATAATTTTTGCATAAAAAGTTGAAGTAGTAAATTTAATTGGTCCTTAACGATTGTCTAATCCTAAAATATACAGATTTGTACTAGTAATTGTGGATTATTTTAGTAAGTGGGTGGAGTTATTCCCCTTCAGGAAGGCTTCTGCGCCTGCATTTGCCGATGCATTTTTTGATAATTATATTTCGAAATATGGTGCACCAATTAGGGTAGTTAGTGATCATGGCTCTTGTTTTATATCCGATATTTTTAAGGCTCTGTGTGAGAAGCTGGAGATTGATCATTCTTTTACTGTTCCTTACCGTCCTCAATCTAATATGGCTTAACGTGTAAATCATACGTTAATTCAAATGATTTCTTCTTATGTGTGTTCACATTATTCAAATTGGGACCAGTTTCTTCAGCATTTTGCGTGCGCATTTCGTACGGCAGTTCATGAGATGACGAGGAAAACGCCTGCTGAGTTATTTTTGGGTAGAAAAGTTATTACTCCATTTTAAAGGCTGGTTATGGTATCAGATGCAGAAAGTCAATTTATGTGTCAGGATATTGAGAAGTTGGTTAAGGAAGCACAAGTTCAGATGGGAAAAGCGCAGGAGAAATAATCTCAGTATTATAATATGCGTAAAAGTGAGATAGAAGTTAAGGTTGGAGATTTTGTTTTAGTGGAAAAGCATTGGTTAAGTTCAAGTCGTCAGAAGAGGGTAGCTAAGTTTGGTCCAAAGTTTGTAGGTCCTTTTGAAGTTCTAGAAGTTCGAAATAATAATTTGGTTGTAAATGTAGATGGTGAAAGGACGACAGTTAATCTGGATCAGGTTCGAATTTATAAGTTTAGAGAGAATGATAGTGAAGGTTCTCATGTGTCGAGTGGTGTTTCGCCAAATTCCGGATTCAATGAGTTTCCCGAGTCTAGCTCATCTTCGTCTAATTCTTATCATCAATATTCGCAACGACAATCTAGACAGACAGCGCCAAAAACTATTGCTGAAAGTAAAAAGACTGTTCAACCTAGAGCAAAGTATGATAATAAAACTAAGAGACCAATTTCAAATACGTCAAACTCAGTATGCCCTAAAAAGCAGCAGATCGTAAATCGACCCGTTCCGCCACTAATTAGACAGCAACCGAAGAAACATAAACTGTCAAATAGTTCAACGTCATCGGTATATAATCCTCGAAAATAACTTTTATGGACACTCGTCGGAACGATAAAAGAACTCTCAAATCTGATTATGTTTTGCCCCATAAAAGACAGCGTAGGTCTGGACAAAAACGCGGCCTAGCATCAACAGTTACTTCAGGTGCGTCCAGAAAGAGGAGACAGTTTTCGGAGAATCAGCGTCTGCAGTCTGGAAACCGACAGGAGTCTTGCCATGGAGTGACCCCAGTGAACTAATCAGAGCGGAGTCGTCGAGTGGAATCTACAAGTGTCCCACGGCATCCATTCAAGACCAGGCTACAAGCACGACAGTCAACGGTTGCTTCCCCATACAGTTCTGATGACGAAAGATCGTTTGTGCAAGGATTCTGGGACAAGAGGAGAAAGCCTTTCTGCAGTATGAAGGCGGCTAGCAGTGAATCTTCTTTATAAATGGGTGATGATGTTCTCTATTAACTTTCTATTAAAGTGCATTTATGTTGTAACAATGTGAAGGAATGAAAGCAGGTAGACTGTTTTAGATTTGACCATTTTTGGAATTTTTTTTCGGACTCACGAGTGGTGCTTAATTAAGTTCAAAATTTGTTTGCAAAATTGTTACTTTAATGTATGTTTGAAATTTTTGTCTCAACTGCTTTGAAAAATTCTGGATCTGTTGTTAATTGTTATGTTAGTTTCTAAAAATGTTGTTACATTGTTAATGTCTTATATTATGTATGTTCATGTATGTTTCATTTTCAGATATTGATAGATAATAATTTAAGTTATTTTGTATACGTGCCGCGGTTAGGCGTGCACGTGTTTTGCGGTCAAGAAGTCCTTGACAAGCGTTTCTGTCTCTTGTAGCCGACCCAGTGGCGTGGATGATAGTGGGCGCTGCTCCCACACCGCTGGTCCCTGGTTCGAGTCCAGCTAGCGGCATGGGTGTCTGTGTTGTCCCTGTGATAATGTATATACTGGATATTCTGTAATAAAGTGTTCAGCATGGTTTCTTGTGATCATTGGAGGTTATGCCGGCGAATAGGTGTAGCGCCTACCTCAAAGCAAATAAATGTAAATGTTCTGTCTCTTGTACTTACATTTAATTAATTATCTTTCTTCTTATTGTTTCGGGTTTTATGCGTTGCGTTCTTACTTTAGTTGGGAGTAGTTTCCGCAAGTTGCGTGTTTTGTGTTACACTTGAATATGAAATTGTATTATTTTAAGATTGAATGTTAATGAAATTTTCTTGCAGGGAAGTATACCTATGTTATGTTTTGATGCTGTTTTTTATTTTTTAGTTCATACAGATGAAGATTTATGTTTGATGACGTCAATTTTGTCTTGTAAATTTTATTTTCTAGATTATTTGCATAAGCACAGCAATATTAAGCTGTACGTATGTGCCCCAGTATTGTAGAGTAGAGCTAGTTCTATCGATTTTTTGGGAGGTAGTTTATTGGCTTATGGGAATTTAGGTATATTACGAAGTAGCATGAAGTAAATTTTAATTTGGATAAATTATGAATCTTGGTGAGGAAAATTTTGCGCATGAGGTTTTTTGGACTTTGTGCGAATTCTGGAGATAAGAAAGTTTTACATGGAGAGATTTTTTAGCAAAGTTGCGGTTATTTTCACGTGTTGAGGAAAATTTCGTAAGTTAATGTATTGATGAGTTTTAGCACTCCTAGTGGAATGTTTTTTAAAAAAGTAGTTAGTTTTACAAATTTAATGAGGTTTATTTTTAAGTTAGGAGGATGATTGAGATTGAGTATGTGGTTGTTGATGCAAACTGATGATTTTTTTGTGATGGGTTAAAGGTTGAGATTTTGAAAGTTAGTATTCGGCACCAAATTTCACCCATCACTTCGTCTTTTTGTGCTGTTCAAAATTGATTTTAAGAAAAAGTCCAGGGCATGCATTTTGCCCAGTCCTTTTTCTCTGAGGGGGTTTGTGAGGGAGTGTCCCTTTTGTGATAAAGGCACTCTAGTAATTTTAGTGAGATCGTTACGTCAATGTTCTAACATGTGTGGCGCAAAAGCTACATCTATCCTTTATTCAACTTTAACTTTCCAGAGTGTGTGTGGAGCCCTCGAGTCTACAGTTAGCTGCGGTTAGGAGTATTATGCAAATTTATAACTCCGTCTTCAGTTTGCAATGTATAAAAGCTATGCGTTGGAGTGTGTGAGGTGTGGTGAGGCGGCGGAAGCCAGCCAAGTGAGATAGATTGTGTCGTGAAGCAAAGCAAGGTGTTCTAAAGTGAGATAGCTAGTATTGTGAGCCGAGTTAGCTTGTGTTGTGAGCTGAGCTAGCTAAGAGGAAAGGCAGCGAGTAAGAGTTATTTAATACGTTGAGTATTTTGGAGAAATAAAGATTGTTTGCAGCCACGGGCTGTTTTATTATAGATTTAAACTTGTATTTAGCCGCAACCTGAAAGTAGAGCCCAAAGAAAGTAGAGCTGTGAGTGCCCCAAACTGAGCTTAAGCCGTGGACGTGAGTACAGTTTACAATTTAATCGCTTAGTATTATGCTTAGTGATTGAAATCTTGAACTTAGCTCCATTTCCCCGTTCCCAGAGGTTTAAATAAAGTGTTTGGTTTTAACTTTTACTTAAGATTATGTCTTCATTTAACCAACAGAACAACGGCCACGTCACAATTTCACTGGTGCATTAGTAATATATTGCCATAGATATTTTTAATAAATAATTTATTTTAAGGAAAATATTTCGAGTGTTCAAAGGTGTCCCCAGTTTAAACATGCCACCTCCCCAATAAGCCTTTTATCGATAATAAACACACTAAATTTTAAGAAATTTTAAAGAAGAATAGAAAAATCAAATGAATAACATTATGTAATTAAAAAATAAAAGCATTAGTAGAAAAATATAGTAAGTACTGATAAAAAATTCCGTAAAAAAAAGAAAAATATACAGGCAGCTTATATCCACCTGTTCTCAATTTTTTCATTAAATGTATATTCTGGAATTCAGCCTATTTAAGGTTAAATTTTATTTCTATTCAAGACGGTAATTTATGTTATTAGAATAAATCTGAGAAAAAGAGCAATACGCTATAATTATATACACAGAAATGCAAGTATAAGGAAAGGATATTTGTATGGCATATCATACCCCTTTTATTCGCCTTGCCTTCCTGCGGTTTTGAACCTGGGTACTCGCTATTAGAGAATGGATGTTCTTTCCCTTTCTTCACCTAGCCACAATATACGAGACATTGTCAAAGGTCAAAACGCGGATTGCAAATTCGAGGTTTTATTATTTTTTTTTATATTTAAACGAATAAGAATAAAAAGGAACGTTTATTCCAGGAAAATATACGATTTCTGCTCGGAACAAAAAAATGTCATTAAAAGATAAACAAATTCACAGAAAAATACTTGTAGAAATGCGAATTATAGTATTTTTTATTATTTTATTTTTAAAACGTATGTTTGAATAGTACACATTTTAGAAACTTGCAAAATCTGTATCTGGTTAGTACAATCAATGTATGGAAGTATTATCTAAAATTAATTTTGATTCTCCTTACATGCAATACGTTAGCCAATGTAACTAATTGTATTACATTTGTTTTTCTTTATTCCTTTTGTGTTTTAAATTCAATAGTCAAAATAATTTTAAGATATAAACTGTGTACTTTCAGACGTTTCTAAATATTTTTTCCCGGAAGAACATTAAATTAGCAGTTGCTCTTATTCAGAAACTAAGTATTTTAAAAGTTTTTTTCATTTTTCATTAAAAGTAAATTTTTTCCAGAAAATTCTGCCAATGTTGTTATGTTCGACAGAATTTCCCATATTGATCCATAGATAAACAGACATATATAGTTTTGAAAAGGGGGTGGTTTTGGATTCTAGGGCTCAAGATTGGCGCAAATCTGCAAAAATTTCAGAAATTCCAACATAGAGGTGAATGTCGTATGTAGTATTTCTCACAAAATATATCTAGAATGACTGTACAAACACTTTTTATTTGACATCCATAAAATCAAAAATATGTACATAATGAATTCATAGTTGAAAATATCCTTGAAATCAAAAATGAATACATACATGTTCCTCAATTTTGAGTGTTTTTGCATTGGAACTGATTAGTATGTGATGTACTTAAAAAAAAATTCAGCACTTCTTACTGAATATAGAGAACTCCCATTTTTTTCACCGTACCGAAAAAAATTTCTTTTCATACAATTTTAAATCTAGAAGGTTTTTTTTTTTCTTTAGCGCTTTCAGAACGTTCTTTTTTGGAAAAGCAGCATAAAATTTATTGAAAAAGCTTTTTTTCTTAATGAAGCATTACTCTACATCTATTTATTTTCTTTTTTTACTTTTTGGTGAGATTTTATTTTGTTCCTCTGTAAAGTCTTCTGTCATGTCATTTACACCTTTAGAAAATATCTTTAAAAATGAAATGTGAAAAACAAATTTCAACTAAAGTTGATTAAATGGAACATTAGTATCAAATGGATTATTGCCATGTTATTTGTCTGGGAAAATAATGACTGTGCATTTCTAAAATTTTTATGTTAGTATATTTTCTTTTTCATATTTTAATTACTAAATCTCAGCAAAAGCTTTAAATAAGAAGTAAAGCAAATTCTATATATTTATTAAACTTTATTTAAAAATAAAGTCCTATTCTCTGCTTATAAAAAAAGGCCAAAAAATAAATTTATCAGTTACATTAAAGACAAAAACAGGACATTTATATTAATTATACTGGACATAATCGTGTAAAAGCTATAACAGAATACTAAGGAGTAATGTCTAAGATTGGATGTATGTAAATTAGGATACATGCGTAAATTATATTTTGAAGATCATCTTTAAATCTAAATATGTTTAAAATGTTTAACTGCAATGTAAAATTCAGATACGCAACAAAAGTTTTGAATGCTAGAGCAATAAAAGAACGTTCATTTTATATTGTTAAGTCAGCATGTTTGTCTGATGAACATGAAAATATTTATTGGAGAATGGCAGCATCTGAAAAACAGGTAAAGTTATAAAGGGGGAGCTGGACCATGATTTTACAATGCGACTCTGGATTTTTTGGCATTTCAGCTTTTAAAAACATTTTTTTTTATTTAATGCCTGATCCTTTGTACATGTGTTCAATTAGGTTCACTCTATCAGACAAAAAATTTCAAAATTAAATTTTGACGTCCAAATACATACATACACACACACATATATATATACACTGGTGTGCAAAAATTAAGGACGGAGTAGATAAATTAGCATAAAAGCCGAAAAAGGCAACCGAACGGGATGACAGGCCAATCAAGAGAGAGACCGGAAACAAATGCAGTAGGACATGCCCATATATGGCATAAAAGGAGAAGGTGTTAAGTTGGATAAGCACAGAGGCGGTGACTGTTCAGAAATTAAGTGAAATCTCTTGCACTGTCTAAAGTGATTTCGACGATGTTGTTTTACTACTATTGTATGATATAGACAAAAGTCTAACCAGGAGATGTCATCTGGATGACTTTAAACGAACTCAAATCATATGAAAGTTGTAAGAAGGTCGAAGTATGACAAGTGTGGCGCAAGAGTTCATTCTCTCTTACAACATCGTTTTACGAGCCTGGAGTGTATTTCAGACGAGGGGATCAGCTATCCATGCTTTCAGCAGTGGTAGCCCACGATCAACAAGAACAGCACACGACCACTTTGGTGTCCTATAGGCGAAAATAAATAAGCGGCTGGCAGCTGTAGAAATCGCAAGGCAGATTGAACAGACTACTGGACGTCGGATATCACGTTTCACCATGGCTATAAGGTTGCACAAAGGTGGTCAATCTGCACGACACGCAGTACGGTGAATACCATTAACGGTTGCTGATCGGAAACGTCGGTTTTTGTGGTACCAGAAACACAAAAAATGGACACACCTGAAGTGGATGGGAGCCGATTTAGTACGACGAGAGATTCTTGACTTTTACACATTTAGACAGAGCAGGGAACATCGAACCCCCACTCAACATCATCGAAAGGTACCATTTTGGGGATGCCGGAGTTCTTGTTTGGGGTGGTATCAAGCTTGGTAGCCGTTGGAACTACCCGTTTTCCAAAGACGTTCAGTATCTGGTGCCCGCTATTGCGCCGAGATTCTCTTGCCTTACGTGCGTCTTTTTAGTGGTGTTGTGAGTACAGACTTCCTCTTCGCCATCGTACATTCCACTCCCCATCATCGTACAGCATTTATCGAAGAGTTCTTGGAGAGTGAAGACATTCAACGCATGGATTGGCCTGCAACATCTCTGGGCTTGAATTCCATAGAACACATGTGGGATCTTCTCTGTATACGATTGGCATCACGTGATCAGGCGCCGACAACGATTCTGGATCTGAAATTGGCGTTACAAGAGGAATCAGACTCTATGCCTTAGACGCTCACAGACAAACTCGTCCTCAGCATGGACAGACGTTGTAAATCTTTCATCGCAGTCCCGGATGACCATATCCCCTATTAGAGAATAAATCTTTTCAGCCAGTTGCCTGTAAGAAAGACCCTTCTGACTTTACTGCATTTGTGCTCCAAGTGACCTTTGAAATAAAGCCATTATGTATTCTTTTGGCTCTTTGTTTAGATTTTTTTAAACACTTTTCCCATATTTTCACATCTTGAAGATCTTATGTTATGATTTTGGTCGATGTGGAAAACTTCTGGGTGACGTTATACTCGAAAAACCCTCTTATCCTTAATTTTTGCACACCAGTGTACATACATATATGAATATAGGTACATACATACATACACACACACATATATATATATATATATATATATATATAAGAATATACACTGCTCAAAACAATTAAAGGATATTGCAATTTTAGGTGGATTTTGTATCTGGGAAACTTTTTAGCTGATTGGTACATGGTCGACAGACATAGTAGGTTATATGAGAATAAATTACACATGTTTGGCAGAAAAAAATGCATTTTATTGCGCATTTGTGTACAAAAGGAAAAAAACACAATTTGTGCATATGAGAAAAAAGAATAAGAAAAGGTGTTTTCTTCAAAGAAAATCATTTTCAGTAGAGGGTATGGTTTCCACGGGCGGCCAGCAACTTTGAACACCTTTGAGGCATGGACTCAATGAGGCTATTAATGACGAGTTGGGGTATTCTGCCCCACTCTTGCAGAAGAGCTCTTTCCAGTTCTTCGAGAGTTTGTGGGGGTTGTTGGCGGCGAGAAACTCGTCTTCCTAGAGCGTCCCAAACGTGCTCGATTGGATTCATGTCTGGAGAACACGTTGACCATTCCATTCGAACGATTCCTTCCTCGAAAAGGAAATCCTCCACCAGGTTTGCACGATGTGGCCTGCAGTTATCGTCCATTAAAATGAAGTTATCTCCGATTGCTGCAGCGTAAGGGACTACAATAGGTCTGAGGATCTCATCCCTATATCGGCGACCAGTCAGAGCTCCATCTCGAATGATGTAGAGGTCAGTGCGCCCGTCAATGGAGATGCCACCATACACCAACACTCCTCCACCACCAAATCTGACACTTTCGTGCACGAACGCAGCATTATTCCTACTGCCACGGTCCCTCTAGATGAAAATATGCCTATTATCCGGATGCACAGAAAAAAGGGCCTCGTCAGAAAACAGAATATTGCTCCATTCATTTCTCCTCCAGTTGACATGCTCGGTTGCCCACTCCCTGCGGTCGCGACGATGTTTTGATGTTAATCTAACACATACCATCGGTCGGCGAGCATACAGACCTACAGCATGGAGCCGGTTTCGGACAGTCTGAGTTGAAATCGCGGTGCCTGTAGCCGAGCGAAGGTGTTGTTGGAGAAGAGTAGCATTCATTTTTCGGTGTCTCCGAGCTGTTAACGCTAAATACCGATCTTCATTGGGCGTTGTTGCCCGTCTACGACCTTGACCTGGTCTTCGGCCTGCACATCCACTCTCCAAAAATCGGTTCCAGATCTTGGAAATGACACTTTGTGACACTCCAATGGCTTGCGCTACTTCGGCTTGAGTTTGATCCCCTCCTAACCTACTAACAATTCTCGAAGCTTCTGAATCTGTCAAATGACTTCGCTGAGACATCGTACTCATCGAAACAAAGCAATCACTGAATGCCGATCATCCTTGTCTTCATTCTCTTTTACCCAGTTGAAAGTCAAATTTCATTCGCTGCCGCTGAAGCGACGTTTTTGACGTCGAACTCATAATTTGCATACTCCACAATTTGAAAACCAGAAAAATTTGCATTTGTGATTCTCTTCTTCTATTTTCGGCAAAAAAATTTCGTTTATATCTTCAAATATCCTTTAATTGTTTTGAGCAGTGTATATATATATATTTACTGTTACAAATAAAACCAAAGTAACTCACGTATTACAATACATATAGACACTCATTGCCATAAAAATTTGCGTACCAAGAAAAAGCCGGCCAAATGAAACGAAATTTTACACGCGTAAATACTGCTGTAATATAAGTAAATGATTAGAAAACCTAAGAAAAAGGATCATTTATTCCAGAAAAAAAATACAAATGAACGAAAATTTTAGTACTCTCTTGGACCCGCGCTAGCACGAATGCATGATGCGATACGAGCGGGCATTGAGGCATACAAGTTCCTCAGGATGTCCTGAAGCATCTCGTTCCACAGTTGCTGTAAACGCGACTTTAGTTCAACTGAAGTCGTAGGGTGACCAACTTGCCGTCCGAAATGATCCCACATATGTTTCATTGGTGACAAATCTGGTGATCGAGCAGGCCAGGGAAGAGTGGTAATGTGGCGGAGGCAAGCTGTGACATCGTTGCTGTGTGTTCCCGAGCATTGTCTTGTTGAAAAAAAGATCCTGAGAGCCCTGCCATTAGTGGCAACACATGTGACTGAAGGATGTCCTGGACGTACCGCTGAGCTGTCATTGTGCCACGCATCAATATTACGGGTAACCGTGTATCGTAAGCAATAGCACCCCATACCATCGCTCCAGCTGTAGGAGCGGTGTGTCGCTGTAAAGCGAAGACAGGATTGAGGCGTTACCCACGGGGTCTCCACACACGAACGCGATTGTCATCGCTGTTCAAATTGAATCTAGACTCGTCGCTGAAGACGACCTGGTTCCATTCCGTTGCAGTCCAATCCCGTCGTGCGAGGCACCACTCCAAACGGAGGCGTCGGTGGATGGGTGTCATTGGCAACACACGTAATGGACGCCGCGATACTACATGTCCTTCAGCCAGACGCCTTGCGAGGGTTCGAAAAGACACAGGGGTCTGTAATGAAGGTGCTGTCTGTGTCTGGATAGCGGCCAATGAGGCAGTTGACTCCACGCGTGCCTTTCGTATGATGTGACAGTCTTCTCGACGACTGGTCTGTCGAGGGCGTCCCGAAACTGGTCGCCATGTAAATGACATCGCTTCAGTCCACTGGTCCCAACACCTCCTTACAGTAAAATCAGAGCGGCCTACTTGACGAGTTAATCACCGAGCTGACCACCCAGCTTCCATCATCCCGATGATTCTTCCTCTCTCCAGTTCTGACAGCTGCTGATATTGTCTTTGATTTCCGCGTAACGGCATGTCTGCCCCCAGCGTTTCCTTTGCAAAAGAAAATGTACACTCAGACAAGTTCAGCTTACCAGTTTTATACTCCAAAGAGGACAAAGTTCAACGCCCTCTAGTAGCATTATGCAATGCGCAATCACACTGCATATCTAAACATTTGCATATCTACTTGATATGTACGTTCATGCCAAGTTTCATTACGATCCCACAATTATTTCTTGGTGCGCAAATTTTTATGGCAATGAGTGTATTACACACTATACGGCCAATGATGACCCATTTTAGACTTTTTGTTAGATATCGACAAAAATAAGAAATTATCCGAAACTGCAGGTGTGTAAACAGATTATAGGTTATATATTTTTGCGATGCGTTTTTCATCAAACTTCATAGGGGACATTCCACAAATTGCAAAAGAACGAAAATCTTTTGGATAACCTTGTAAAAACGAATGTAGCAAAAACGTTCAAACTGTAGAACATGATTAAGAGGCTTTATTTAATAAAACTTGTTCAAGAATCTTGTTTATGAGGTTCGCATGTATAATCGTAGAGCAATTGAGTCCCAAATTTCGCGTAGTTTTTTTGCTTATAATTTACTGAGTTCTTAATATAAAATAATTTTCCTTTCAGAAACTATGACAAATAATGCTGTACATAATAACCTGCAATCAGAATAAAAAAATAAAAAAATAAGATAAAAAAGAGCAAGTTTATTAAACAATGTTTCATTGCGCATGCGCGAATTCAATCAAAATGTAATGTGCATACCTTTTTAGGTATATATTTTTGAGCAACTTTTGTGAAAGTCTCAAAAATATACCTAGAAAATTCTGAAAGTGATCGTCCATTCAATAAGCTTGACATCCTTGTTCAGGAAACGAAGCTAAAAAATGAGGGGCTGTATCCAAATACAATATATGATACAATTATTTTGAGTGCATTTTGATTGGAACTATTGTGTATGTGATGTACTTAAAAAAATCAGCACTTCTTACAGAATATAGAGAACTCCCAATTTTTTCACCGTGCCGTAAGAAATTTCTTTTCATACAATTTTCCATCTCGGAGTTTTTTTTTTTCTTTAGCGCATTCAGAACGTTCTTTATTGAAAAAACAGCATAAAATTTATTGATAAACCTTTTTTTCTCATTGAACTTTGCATGTATTTATTTCTTTTTTGTACTTTTTAGTGAGATTTTATTTTGTCTTCTGTCTTATTAAGTCTTCTATCATGTCATTTACACCTTTAGAAAATATCTTTGAAAATGAAATATGAAAAACAACTTTGAACTTAAGTTTATTAAATGGAACATAAGTATCAAATGGATTATTGTCACGTTATTTGTCTGGGAAAATAATGACTGTGCGTTTCTGAAAGTTTTATGTTAGTACATTTTCTTTTACATATTTTAAATACTAAATCTCAGTAAAAGCTTTAAATAAGAAATAAAGCGAATTCTAAATGTTTATAAAGCCTTATGTTATGAAGAAATAAAGTGCTATTCTCTATTTATAAAGAAAAGGCCAAAAAATAAATTTATCATTTACGTTAAAGACAAAAACGGAACATACTGGACATAATTATACTGGACATAATCGTTTGAAAGCTATAACAGAATACTAAGGAGTAATGTCTAAGATTGGATGTATATAAATTAGGATACATGCGTAAATTATATTTTGAATGTTATCTTTAAATTTAAATATGTTTAAAATATTTAATTGCAATATAAAATTCAGATACGCAACGAAAGTTTTGAATGCTAGAGCAAAAAAATTATGTTCATTTTACGCTCTTAAGTAAGCATGTTTGTCTGTTGAACATGAAAATATTTAATGGAGAGTAGCAGCATCTGGAATACAGGTAAAGTTATAAAGGGGGAACACTCACTAAAAATAATCTTAAGGTTATCTGAAGAAATTGCCACTTTCTACAGAAATGCTACAGAAATTTGAAGAAAATTTGCAGACTTATCTTTATCTTTAAAATATCTTCAGAATTTTTTTAGATATTCTTAAAAATATCTGCATAATGGGCCAAATACCTTCGGATTTCCCACAGATTTTGGGCCAAAAAGCTATAGATTTTCTACAAATTTTTTTTAGTGGGGCTGGACCATGATTTTACAATGTGACTCTGGATTTTCTGGCGATATGTATATATTGATACAAGAAAAATACAATAAACGAATATATAACGAATATATAATAATATAACGATGTATATATATCGTTTTATTTCGAAAAAGCGTGTGTTTAGTTCTCAAAACTGAAGTATGTTTTGCAGAAGTGTGTCATTTTGATCCAAGCTGCTTTGAGATATTTCATCGGTGAAAATACTTCACTTTCCAAAAGTAACTTAATAGAAATCACACACAGATAAAACGCAATGCTTTACAGAAATTTAGAGTGTCTTTATGGAAGAGCCGTGGCATCGTGTGCATGGTATAGTCGGATGTCTTTGTCCAAAAAATAACAATTTATGTTACAGAACTTCATAATTCTCGACAGGATGAATTCCCGTCACCGAGTTAGACAAGCAAGTAAAGAAATTGTCATAATTCGTTTTCGAGAAATTATCGTCATTTTACCGTGAGGCTAACGGGAAAGACAGGCTACCGCTGTGCATGTCAAGTATCTTTTTTACAGACCGCTAGAATGACATATCTCTCAATTCATTCACCCACTTTGGTGCATTCGAGCATCACGTGACTCCAGCGGTCTGTAATAATAGATAAATGGAATGCACCGCGGTAGCCTGTCTTTCCCGTTAGCCTTTTTTACCGTATATGACGTCACAGGAATATTGTATATCGTATTTATTGCATGCAGATCATTTCAGAAATTTTCATTGTAAATGAAAAGAATGTAAACAGTTTAGTATCTGTTTCCCTCTAATTGCTATCGAGACTTCAAGTTTTGAATTCAAATGATTTTAAAATAATCAAATTAGATTTTTTTAATGCGAATACGGATATGAGAGATGCATATGTAAATTGTGAGGTGGTGAAAATGATATCGAGTTTAGATTTCACGAGGAAAAATTTGATGATTGAGGCAAAGTGAAATAAATTTTGCTATTTTTCATTTTAGAATAACAAGTGTAAAAGCCTTAACCCTTCCAGGGGCAAAGTACTTCTCTTGTAAAAATGTTAAAATGATTGATTCAGAAGTACAATGCTCCTCCCATATCTGGCCAACGACAGGATAAGAATCAGCTTGTAAGCAGTAGGAAAACAAAAGTTCAAGCTCAGCCGGAGGGATCGTCCCTCCGGTCGGAATCATACTATATGATGAAGAGTAAATTTATATTTGAATTTTGAACAACCATAATTTTAATGAGTATTATTAATTAAGCGAAACAATGGAAAATCTCAGTTTTTAACCATTTTATTTAGATTTCTTCAACCACAAGATGAGATTATCAATTTAACACAAGAAAGTTAAACATATATTTGAATTATGCTTGATAGACATCTTAATGAGTATTATTAATTAAGTAAAAATAATAGAAAATATCAAGTTTTATAGAAAAAGACTGATTTCTTACGATTTTTATCAGCTTAAAGAGAGAAAACTTAAACGTACATTTCAGTTTTTAATCAAAAAGTGAAAAACTCACAACAAAGTTTTTGAAAAAAAAAATTACAACAAATTTTTTTTTACAAAAACCAAAACTTCAAAAACATTTTTTGATAAAGAAAATTTTTTTTCAAAAACATTTTTTTACAAATTTTTTTTCAAAAACATTTTTTTTACAAAATTTTTTTTTCAAAAAAAACTTTTTACTAAAGTAAAAAAAAAAAAAAAAAAAAAAAAAAAAAAGAAAGAAAGAAAGAAAGAAAAGAAAATTAACGTTAAAAAAATGAAAAGTTTTTATTAAAAAAGTGTAAAAAAAATTACATAAAAAGTTGCAAAAATTACAAAAAAAGTTATGAAAAAAGTCTCAAATTTTTTTTTTGTTTTTAATTGCAAATATAATGGTTTCACTATTATATACTATATTAAAAACAACAAAATTTTTGAGATTTTTTAATTTTTTTATTTGATTAAATAATGTTTTTGTGTATAAAATTAAGTTTGAATGTGATAAAATTATGAAAATCAGTTTGTAAACTCTCCTTTTTATAAGTACTACTATGAAAATATATATATATATATATATATATATTTATATATATTTAATATAGAATTTCCACTTATTGATGAGACTAAAAAATATTTTTTTGCTTGTTTGTTTGTTTACTTTTGAATATTTATTGGGTGTATCTAATACAAGGATTAAAATCTTACGAATTCGGTGTTAAATTATTCAATAAATTGTAGTTTGTAATCCAGTAAAAAAATGTGATTTTAATAAATTTGTAAATATGTTCATAAATTTTTTAAATTATTTCTCTAACTTGTCATTCATCTGTTAATTTTTTTAACTTTTGTAGAAAAGACATTTGATTTTTTTTGTAATTTGTATCAGCTTTTGTTCAACAGTTGATTTTATTGATTATTAATATTCTCATTCGACAGTAATTTCACGTATGAGGTTATTAAATATTAGATAACTATTAATTTTCTTTACTGTTTCAGTATGTAGACATTATGGTAAAAATAAATTCTTCGTTAAAACTGGATTTTTGTAAGGAGATGATGTAATTTCATTTACAGTTTTTGGAAAATTAATTCAAAAGTGGATGTCTGTTATTTTTAAAAGCAATAGTGTAATGATCTGCACAATGTTAATGATAAAAAATTAGTCTAATATTTGCTCTTATTTGGTTAAAAATTCAGATAGTTTGATATGAAATGTGAAATGATTAGAAAAATTAAAGATTGTATTCGTGTATGTTTTGCATTATTAAACTGTAAAAATAACATTCATATTTGAAAAGTGTTGCGTGATAATTCAGATATTTGTGACCTGTAAGGTGAAAACATATTATAATTTGATTAATACTTAGTAGATAAATGATATTTTTCAATATGTAAAGTGATTGTAGCATTTAGAATATATACTTTTGAGGACTGTATAATTGGAAAATGTTAGAAAATCTTAGAAAATTGGTGTTAAAAATATTAAATACAGTTGCTTCAATGCTATCTTGTCGATATGTAAAGTGATTGTAGCATTTAGGAATGTACTTCTGAGGAATGTATAATCGGAAAATCTTAGAAAATCATAGAAAATTGGTGTTAAAAATATTAAATACAGTTGCTTCAATAATTTCAAAAACAAACTCTCTTAAAAATTCAGTATGATTTCAAGTGAAAATAACCTGAACGTGAATACATGGTATTTAAAATACAAAATTCGCGATTATGAACTAACGTTGTCAACATGGGTAACATTAAATATACAGCTAATATTTAATTATAGAGTAGGAAATTCTTAAAATGTATTCAAATTTATGAAATACAGTATTGAATACAGTGAATATAATAAGTGAAATAAGTGAATAAGTATCGATATTTTCATGTTGCTTTTGAAAAATACTAGAGTAAAAATTAATCAAATTAGTCTTTTTTTTTAAATTGATATTTATTTTTGCATAATTAATGATACTTGTTAAGTTTTGTTGTTAAAATTAAAATATACTTTTAATTCTTTTGTTAGAAATCCATATTTCCAAATTGCGATTCAAAAGACTATTGTAAAACTAATCAAATTCGCTTAAATTCACCTTTTCCCCCCTTAAAAAATAATATTTTTATTATTTTGCTTAATTAATTAAACTCATTATGTCTTCCAAATTTAAATTTTGAGATATTCTGGTAACTGTTTTGAAATTAGAGTGTATAAAATAGTTTAAATTTCTTCACATATCTTCATTCTTCATTCTTTTTCTCGCAGACTTCTAATATACAAAAATGAGAGGTCATTGCTTTGTCCGTTCCCCCACCTGAGGTAAAAGATTGGGGGAGATGGGGTGAAAAGGCATGGTGAAGGATCCAGAAGGAATAAGTTTTGGTTTCAATATGACGTCACAAGAAGCAGGTGTTGTTTTCAAATTTGTGTGTGTTGAGTATTTATTGAAGTGTGTTCGTTTATGCATTAAAATTCTACTTAGTTGGTATATAAAAGTATGATGAAATTTCCATTTAGAGTAAAAGTTAGGTATATTTGTTTAAATTCGTCTTTTTCATTAAAAATCATTAGTTTATTTGTTATTTGTTCAATTATCGAAATTCATTAGGGTTATGACTATTCAAATCTAAAAAAATATGTTTAAATTTCCATTTTAAGTTGTTTATTCTGATTTTATACTTTAAAAAATATGAAGAAATCAGTTAAAAATTAATATTTTCCATTGTTTTTTGCTTAATTAACAATGTTCATTAAGGTGATTGCTGTTCAAAAAACTAAAATAAATGTTTAAGTTTCCTTTCTTAAGTTGATATTATAGTTGAAAAATTCTAAAGAAATTGGTTAAATTTAATATTTTCTGTTGTTTTGCTTAATTAATTAATGCTCATTAAGGAAATGCTTGTTCAAAAACTGGAATGCATGGTTAAGTTTCTTTCTCTCAAATTGATATTCTGAAGTTTCAGTTGAAAAAAATGTAAGAAATCATTATTTTCTATAAAACTTTATATTTTCCATTGTTTTTTACTTAATTAACAATACTCATTAAGGTTATAGCTGTTGCCCGGACCCGGGCAACGCCGAGCGGGTCAGCTAGTGGGATATAAATAATGATGAAAGTATAAGTTCTAATGCTGAATAAGCAAATCACCACTATTCCATTGCAAACCATGATGATAACGAGTCAACCAGTTAAATGTTTTTCTTTTTGCGATGGGTAACTGCTCCCAAGGATGCGGTGGAAAAAAGCTTCAACGGGCATGATATTCATTATCAATTTCAAAAAATGCAAGTTCTTTGATGATAAATTCACTCGAATTAATTTGAAAGTCTTCGAATTCAACAACGACGGAAGTCATGTTTGCTGGTTGACGCTCACTGGACATATGATTTATCGAAGTTCATACACGTAATGTTTATCGCCAGGAAAAGTTTTTGTGCGCATGCGCAAGCTTTCAAAAGAATCGTGCCTTAAATCAATGCATAAGTAGCTAAAAGGTAATGCAGTAGCATCATTAAAAATTTCTTGAAAAGCCTCAGATTTAGAAACATTTGTCTGGATAGATACATTATTTGGCTTTTATCTCGAGGATTTTTGTATAGTAAGCCATGTAATGAGAGTTTAAATTAATATTTCGCATTTCTTTACCGTGATGAAACAAGTTTTGAGTTATAAAGATGACTGAGAGATTTCGGTGATGACTGCTTTTCGTGAAAAGTTTGCTCAGTCGTACATCAGAAGATAATTCTGACATCAAATTATCAATGATAATTAAAGCATCTTTTAGAGAGTTAAGATTCGACGGTAAACCTTCTTCGAATGGTACATGTTTCATTGAATTGAAAAGGGGTTGATAGCTTCCATAACAGTATATTATTCGCACGGGCATGGAATGAAAATATTTGTAATCAATTAATTTTTTAACAAAAAAGCTTTTATCCGAACCTGTCGGCCCGTAGGACAGTAGAAGGATGTACTAACTTGAGTAATTCCATGCTTTAAATGACAAGAATGAGTGAAAGCTTCTATTTTTATAGTTTTTTTTACTATTTTGACGAATTATTGTTTAGTAAACATAAATAATAAAACTTTTACGATTTTAATGGGAAAAAATCTTAAGCATGCTTCTTTTTTTCTAAAAAAACAAATGAATATGATTTTGTTTATGTAATCCACTAACCGGGATGAGTTTTAAGAAACATTGAATACACATAAAATAAGAGAAATAATTTTTATTTTTTAAAAATCATGTTTACACCATATCTTTTTTTGACAAACTGATACATTCGAAAATCATTCTTCTTCCTGGATAATACATTGGTAATAGATTTCATACAAAGTCCTTGACATTGTTTTACAAGAAAGAAAATACAATATTGTCCATAGACATTTGACGTTAAACTTTGGAGCATTGCCTTGTTCCAACGAATTCGCTAACACTTCTCCAGAAATCTTGTTATATCTTCTCTATAGGTTTTGGGAGGAAGTCCGTAAGAATAAAAAAAGTCCAGAGTTTTCTTATCTTGAACGTAAATTGCTAGCCAATGGGATCCTTTTTCGTCATGTTTATCAGTATTGATCACTAAGACACAGGGAAAGTTTTAAATATCAGGTATTTTGTCAGAAGGAAAAACGCCTGAAAAATATCTCGCCGAAACAGGATCACGAGATAAAATTCTAGGAATTTGCGTTGAATTCATTAGTTTCCAAAATCATACAGAATATTGTGAGATTTGTTGATTTCGATTAAATTTTCAAATTCAGCATAAACTAGCAAAGAGACTGTTTGTGCCAAAACCGTTCCAAACTTAATTTCTAATTTTAAATTACTATGGCGTATGAGATTAAGATGTGAACATCACATAAATCAGGTGACAGATCAAAACAAAATAATGAATATCCCTGTGAAAATTCTGATCTCGAAAAATACAAACCTTTGTTTTCTACATTCGAAAATAAATTCTCATAAGCTCGAATAAACAAATTGTTTTCAAATTCAGGTTGTAGTGGATTGTGAGGAACGGTCTGACCGTCCACATAGACGCTTATGAAATTAATATTGTGATGCTTGAACTCAAAAGGGGACTTTTTATAGTCGCCGTTAAATGAGTCATTATCACGATGCGATTGGACATCTGACCTGTGACAATATTATCTTGAACAAAACTCATATTGCCGGTAGGAATGGAATAAGATTTGCAAAGCACTCTTTTAATAAGGTATTTGGCGGATGTTTTTTCTAAGCTTTTAGCATGTCCTAAAACAACGCCAGGACTTACTCGTACTTTACGAACAAATAAGGAAGCGTGGTCCAGGGAAACTTTAAACTCTCCTTCACCTGCTAACAAACAAAACTCTGGTTTACTACGAATAAATTTAATTTCACATCAACCATATTAAGGAGGAGTCTTTGCTGGTGAAACATATCCAGATGCAATCGACCAATCATATCAACCGAAGCACTATGTTTAGTCATTTCGGCTCGTTTACTAAATCCATCCTTGAAATTTGCATCTGCTGGATCCACAACATTCATAAGACCAGGAGTATCTTTGAAAAATAATTCTGAGGAAAGTTGAGAAGTTTTTTTTTCATCGTACCCTTGATTCAGTAATTTCTGTATCATGGCTCTGTATGGGTAAGTATTATTGCTTGAAGAAACGAGTCTATCATTCAGACTAATATCAACTTGGGAAAACATGGAATGCAAAAAAAGATTGACGGGTCCAACTTTACATTTATCCGGAATGGGTTTGCCATCCTTTTTTAAAATCTTTACTTTGACATATAACTGAGTTTGGGATAAATCAAGGTAGTCCTCTCCGCTTCCAGAAACATTAAATTCCACAGAACCTCCATCAGAAACATTGGAAAGTGGGTGAAATTCAACCCATTGGCCTCTTTCAATAACTGTTTAAGTAGGAGGGAGATGAAATAATTCTAATTCCGATTTAGCACATTCGGGAAAGTCGTTTAAAAGAAAAGCCATAGTATAATGTGTAGATTAACAGTAAAAAATATCACGTCTGTCAGGTTCCTAGAAAAACCTCTGCTCTGAATTAGAAAGGAATGGCATTTCCTTATCTGAATATTTTATGTATTGTGGGTTGTGTATCCGTGAAGCTCGAAATACCTTTCTTTCTTTTCTATAATAACGAATGACAGATGTTGACACAGGTGTGCAGATGACGCACTCGTTGATGAATGAAAGTGATGGCCGCGGGGCGTGCCTCAGTTGTCATCTAGCTATTGGAGTGATGTGTAAACAGGAGATGTCATGACTCAAGGTTGGAGTGCGGGATTGAACCAATGGAGGAACTCTAAGAGGTCCTGCATGGGGGAAGGAAGATCTCTGACAAGGTCAACTCTGGACCGAGAGGTTGGAGACAGTTCTCGCTTGGCGTTGAGACCGATAGGTCGCTCAGGATTTGTGGTCCTGTTGGATAGTGTATATTTTGAGCGTGGGACAAGGCGTCCCGGTGGATAGTGTTATAGGCCGAGAAGTGAGGCCTAATACCCTTGTGTATTGAGATTCTGCAGTAATCTCTGATAAAGCGTATCGAACGTGCGTTGAGTGTGAGGAAGAAAGTGTAAGCTGAACGGTACACAACCAACGTTTAGTGTAGTTAATTTAATGTTGAACCGGATCATCTATATCCGAGTTGTAATTGTAGATAGTTGTAAATATTGTTTCTTGTGTACCTATCTATATCTTAAATAAACTGTTAGTTCAGTTCATTAACAGCGTCAGTGTTACTTTACCCAATCCTCACTGCAGGTGACCGATATCACCCATTAATATCGGTGGTGGCAGCTAAAACTACCTAGGACATTCTTCGAAGTTTGGTGGACTGAGAGGAGCGTCCGACAAATTGTTGGCAGCGTCGGGATTGAACCGCCTGAAACCAGTGACCAGCGAGCCGTGTTGCAGTCTGTTAATGCCAGAGTATCCAGTGGAATTCTTGTGTGGTCGTGCCATATCGTCGAGTATGTGCTAAAGCATCGTGCCGGATCGTCGATTGTAAGCTAAAGTGTCGTGCCGTAGCGTCGAATGTGTGTAAAGTGTTGTGCCGTATCGTCGAGTATGTGCTAAAGTATCGTGCCGGATCGTCGAGTGTGTGATAAAGTATCGTGCCATATCGTCTAGTGTGGACTAAAGTGTTGTGCGTATCTTTATTAGAAAGAACTAAACTGAACTGTTGTGCCATATTACCGCTACATCGTGGAGCTATCTGTGAATAGAAGAGTACCCCACCAAAGAAAGTATAAGGTGAGGTGTTTTGATCATTCATTTCTTCTGACATCTCGAACCAAATTGTATTGTTGTATAATTAATAGTAATTTAAGTAAATTGTCTATGTAATTTATGTGCAATGAAATAATTGTGTTCAGATAGGTGTAAAGAATTAGTAACCATATTGCTATTGTTTTAAAGAAAGGTCATAATAATTTGAGATGATAATGATATGCTATTTATAATGATATTAGTGAACTAAATTAATGCATTAAATCTAAATTATTGTTAAAGTAATTGTTAAATGAAGCAATACTGTTTAAATTTTAAGAGTTACATTATCAAAATTCTAAGCAAATGAAGATTTTAATTGGCCAATACTAGTGAGGAAAAAAAAAAGGCTCAAAAGAGAGCCATAGAAAAAAAAGGCTCAAAAGAGAGCCATAGTGAAAAAAAAAGGCCCAAAAGAGAGCCATAGTGAAAAAAAAAAGGCTCAAAAGAGAGCCATAGTGAGTAAAAATAAAAGTAAAGATTTTCAGTATATTTGTTTTAAGTGTAAGAACCAGTATTGAGTTCGGAAATATTTTATGAGGATAATGGTAGACATTTATGTATGCATGTGTTTCAATTTTTCTTTATGTGGATTTTTTGATTGACATCAATACTTCTATTCAATTTCAACGTATCAGTATTATTATATAAATTGTATGTTGTTATCTAAGTGTATATATTGGAATCTATATTGCATAGCAGTCAAATCGAATTATTCTTTTACTTTTTTGTTTTATTGGAAGTAAATTGTGTGATATCAATGGTTGAGAAAAATTAGAGTATTCAGTAGGTTAATTAGAAATGAAATGCATGGATTATCTGAAATGGTATTAATTAGTATAATAAGTGGAGAAATATCTGTACTAAGTTAGAAATTTCGGAAATATTAATTTGGTAGGTTTAACTATTCTTGTGGGGTGGTTATAACAATCGGTGAAGGTATGGCTTTCTTATTGAAACTAAAAAAGGTTGATCTTCAGGTGATAGCTGAAGAATTGGGTGTTGAATTCACGGAAGATGATACCAGAATTCAGCTTAAGAAAAAGATAATGGACAGTGATGAGTATGACGAGGGGGTTATTAAGGAATTATCTGACGCTATTGTTGCAGAACGATTAGAACAAGAAAAATTAGAACGCGAAAAGTTAGAAAAACAGGAAAGGTTAGAGCGTGAAGAAAAACAGGAAAAGTTAGAGCGCGAAGAAAAACACGAAAGGTTAGAAAGAGAAGAGAGGATAGAAAAATTAAGGATGGAACATGAATTAGAAATGGAGAGACTAAGGGTTCAAGGTTCGGCAAATAATTCTAATGTTAGGGAATCTAATAATGAAAGTAATATAGAAAAATTGATCAAAAGTGTTAAAACTCTATCTATCAAAGTACCAGAAGGGACTGAGGGGTGGAATTTATTTTTCAACAGTTTAGAAAGGGCATTCCAAACTAAAGATGTACCGGAAAACCAGCAGGCCGAAATTCTACTAAATATGTTAGGAGATAAGGCGGATAATTTGTTAATTTATACCACTAAGGAACAAATGGAGAATTATGAGGAATTAAAGGAGTTAGTCTAAGGGAACATGAGCCAACCCCGAAGGCATGTTTAGAAAATTTCCGGAAAGCTAGGAGAAATCCGAACGAAACCCATGTATTATTTGTATCGCGTTTAATAGCTACGTGGGAAAATTATTGTAAAATTAGAGGTGCGGACACTTATGAAAAGGTCAACCAGTTAATAGTTACTGATAAGCTAATGAGTACGCTAGATGAGGATACAGCAGCATATATTAGTTTAACTCACCAGGGTAAATGGTTAGAAGCTCCTAAAATTGCTAAAGAGTGTGATAATTATTTTGATGCTAAACATAAGTCTTATGCGGTTACGCATAAAAGCTTTAAAGGTAAAGATAAGTACGTAAACAATGAAAAAATGAGACCGAGGGAGGATAATAAATTTAGTGGTAGTTGGAGGCAAAATGGTAGTAATGAGTGTAATTCTTTTCCGGATAGGAAAACAGAGTTTAAGAAGACGAATGATGCTTCAGGGCCTAAATGTTTTAAGTGTGGTTTGAGAGGTCATTACCAACGTTTTTGTAATAAAGTGGGTAATGAGGGAACTAATAATGGCAATAAAGGGCGAGACCAGAAAGCAGGTGTTCATAAGATTATGGTGAAAGAAAATCAAGAGTTACCTAATGGGGCTATTGTGGCTAGAATATCGGCAAAGGCCGAGCAGAAAACAAATGTTATTGGTGAGAAATTAAATAAACTTGAGAAAATTGAATTTAGTGTTAATTTTTTAAAAATATGATAGTCCTTCTCAAATATGCACATTGCGCTGATCCAGATTTAAGACAGCTGTTTTGCTTATTATTGTTATGTATATATATGTAGTTTTTTCTAAATGCAACATAAAAAAGCTTTAACTTATATTTGACAAAGAGAATTTATGATTTTAATTTATTAAAAAGAAACAAACAATGTAGCTGTTTTTTTTAATCGAAACTTTTTTTTAATACTTGAAATAATTTCATTTTATTTCCATTAATACGGGGTAGATTGATTAAATCTAATAAAGATCAAACAGAATAAATAAATTTGGATGTAAGAAAAATTTTAAATGCTTTCTAAACAACAGACTTATAGAATATAAAACCGCTTGCTTGTTTAGAAAACGCCTGCTAACAAAATATAAACATTGGGCAAATCGTGAACTATGACGTTACAGCCAATCACGCGGCGTTTTCGAGTCGCCTGCTTTTCTGTTAACTTTGAGCTTAATTTAAAAATTATTGACCGAATTTTTTACATTTTTGACGACATTTTTGGACAGTATGAGTCTGCAGTTATCAGAAAAACATGTAGTTGATTGATTTCCAGATGTGTGCAAATTCCTCATTCTGTTAATAAATAATATATGTGCTATTCGAAATGGTAGTATGGAAAATTCCTGATCGGCAAGCGCTCTATTATAGACCTAAATAACGGTTAAATTACACTTTTTTATGTTCTGTTTATTGACAGATATTTTTAAATCCCATAATTAATAAAAAGAATATTGCCCAGTTAAACTGATTGCATAGAGCTCACAGGCTATGAATACTATTTGCATATTACAGCCTTATATAATAATACCCTTCGAAAAACAATTAAAAGAGAAAATAGCCCTCCCCATTTCCTTTCTTTATACTTAATCATTGAACCCTCAAAACTAATCAGGGATGCGCTTTATCATATAATACACCTGCATCCAAAATTCAAAGCAAGTCGAATAATTTTAATAAATTTTTAATTTTACTTAAGAAAGAAAGAATTTTACTTCATTTTATCAAAGTCGAATAATTCTACATAAAAACCGATATATGTAATTTAAGAACTGTTGTTCCCAGTTCCTTCCTTTAAACTTAACCATTAAACCGCCAAAACTTGTCAAAAATTCAAATTATCAGGAAGATAATACATCCAAAATTTAAAGCAAATCGGATAACTCTGCATAACACTATATTTAGCTAACTTAAGGGGGAGGTAATCACTCGTGCCCCCTTTATACTAAACAAAAGAACGCCACAACTAATGAGGGAAGCTATTTACCACTATGAACTTGATCCAAAAATTGAAACAAATTGATTATTTCTGCATGACAAACCATTTACCTAAATTATTAGGGGTAGTTCCCCCTCCCCCCCTTTATACTTATCCAATGAACGCCCAATATTAATCATGGAAGCATCTCAACAGAATGATCCTATAACTAAGATTTGAACGAAATGTGATAATTCTGCATGAAAAACCCATTTATATAAATTAAGGGGAGAGGCAATAGTCCCCGTTCCCCTTCTTAATACTTATCCAATGAACATCTTATACCAATCATGGAGTTTCCTCATCAAAATGAACCTATATATAAATTTTGAACAAAAATTGATAAATCTGCATGAAAAACCCATTTATATCAATTAAAGGGAAAGGCATGAGCCCCCCGTTTCCCCTCTTATACATATAGAATAAGCTTCAAAAACTAATCAGAGAAGCGCCTTATCAGAATATACCTATATATAAAATTTCAAGTGAATCGGATATTTTTATCATCATTTATTGCGTTATGCACGCACGAATGAACGTACGTACATACAGAACGGGTGGGCACATAAGCTCTCAGGCTTTGATAGCCTGCGAGCTAAAAAGGCCTTTCAAGAAATATTCTCGCACAATGATCTGTACCTTTAGACTGCGGCTTTTCATGAGTTTGTCATTTTAAAAAAGTACTTTAAAACAAACAACATATTTAAACTTTTCTAAAGGTTAAATTGAAGATTAAATTTCAGTTAGTGTACAAGAATAAATTTAATTCCAACAGAAAAAAATACGATAATAAGTATACCTTTGAGCAATTAATTTGTTTTTCTATACATTAAGATTAAATTATGATTTAAGTTGTGCAAGATGTTAGTTGAACTCTTTACATATACTTCAATTCTAGTAATTACTTTTTTTTTTCCAAAATTAAACATTTAAAAGTCTTTAAGCAACCAGACATTCTTATGTTTCAACAAGGTACTCATTAAAAGCTGATTAATCAAAATCATGTTTACATGTTTGATTCTAAAATGCAGTGGCTTTTCGGGCATTTTTTGTGTAATTTTGATGAGCTATAAAATATCGATTTTTGCGGAAGAATTATCTTTTGCCTCGCATTTCTGTTTACTTTAAAAATTATACTTTCTAACAAGTATACATACGAAAGTTTATGCATATGTTCTTTCAAGAAATATGCAGAATGGTTATAATTAAACTTCTCCAACAGCGCAAATAAGTGAACGGAATGCAATGAAATTTGCTATAAGTGAGACTGGGGCATATTTTAACATGGGACAAATGTGAACATAGCAATTTTTCACTAGTTATTCTATATATATATTTTTTTAGAAAAACATTACCAATGATGATAGCATCTGTAGACTTATAGTAAAAGTTTTGAAGCTCTTCGACATTTTGTTTGTTCTCAGTAGCCAAAATACTGTTTATAGATCTCAAAAGTAAAATCTCAGTTCCAGCTTGCTAAGCGAATAGCTTTATTTATTCATTCATTTATTTGAATTTTAGTGTTTTAACATATACTATGAATACTAATAAATATTTTTAATAAAAAATATTCTTCTGAAATTGTGACATATTAATGAATTGTGAATGAATTTAACTCTAGCAGTCATGTACAGAGTTGTGAACAGACTATTTTGGGCAGATATGAACAGTTAATAATAGCCCCAATAATTATTCTGTAATTCTATTCCTTTCAGTAAACTTTAAGATAAAGAATGGTAAATGGTAATGTCATCTCCAATATCTGTAATTTTTCTGAAATAGAAGACTTTTCATCATGCAGCATTTGATTTTCTGTTGAAACTTCCACAAAAGCATCTGTCAACAAGCACATAGACAGCAACAAACTCGTTTACGTTCAGTTGTTACTTAAATAAATTTAATGTTTTCTAAAATTCAATAATGTTATGCAATATCTTACTGAACGGTTTACAACAATATTTTTATGCATCGTTAATATAAAAAGGATTACATTAAACAACTTTACAAATGTTTCTATTTCATTCTTCCAAACTTGCATTGATGGCTTACTTTCATCTCTAAAATAGCTATGTATATGATGCTTTGAATGGAGATAGATATCAGTAATATCTTAAGAACGTAAAATTTTTAAACTGATGACTACAATCTGAAACATAAACCCCCACTTCTTTCAAATGGAAACAATTAAAATTTATGTGTGGTCTTATGATCGAGATTTTTTAGAAATCCTTACAAAACTCTTCTTTATCATTAATTTAGAAGTAAGTAAGGCAATACAGAGGTGATAATTTTTCGTATTCTAATTTGCAGATTATTTCAGATTTCTGATAAATATTATCTAAATGTTTCTCCTTCCTAAAATCGACCCGAAACAAAATCCCCTAAGTAAAATTCAAAAGTTTTTATTTTTTAAATTTACTTTTTATTTTTTATTTTATTGCAACAATATTTAGTCAATAATCTAATTTCCCCCATCTATTGATTTCATTTTATAATCTTTTGCTTAAACATATGACCAAGAAACTAGAAAAATGCATACATATATATATATATATATTAGTAAATTTAATACATATTATAACTAATTATTATTTCGACAAATAAATAACAAAATAAAATGCATAATGCATAAATAAAATGCATTTTTTATTGCGGTCACATGCGTCCCATGTATGTTCACAACTACCCCACTGGTAGGGCACAAATGTGAACAAGTTTTTGAATTTATAAAATTAGTAAAAGCTGTAAGAAGAACTATCAAAGTGATTTTAAAAAAATACAACGTGTAAAAGAAAGTTATGTTTACTATATTCAGTATTTTTTGTTTATGGAGATTAACCCAGGTATGAGAAAAATCTATATTTGTGTGAATTGTTTACATGTGCCCCACTATTCTCTATAGATTATACAAGCGATTCGCTCACGGAATTTTGAAAAGGAAAATTTAGTTACAAAATGTCCAGCAGAGGGCGCCTTTCCTGGAAAAAACATTAAACTTAACGCAATAAAATTTTTTTGATGTTATTTACGTCTACACTAGCACGAACCCTATTTCAAATTAAATTTATACCATGTTAGTTTATCTACAGGGACAGTCAAAAATTTGCCGTTAAATTACGGCCAACGGGAAAAAATCGTTCAGAATGAGTTGTTTCTTTTGCCTTGCTGCTTTACTCAGGCCAAATTCTGAACCATTCGGAAGGAAAGAATGGCCGGACACCAGGAATTTGTGGTTAATTGACTCTGCTGTTTTGTTTGTACTATTAAGTACTTCAACAATGTAAGAGGCATTTTGATGCAGCTATTTCGGCCACCACAGGCATCAGATTATAGAATGATTTTTTTTAAGTTTAGAGGCTTTGTCTTGTAGGTGCCTTGCAACAATGCTAAAAAGGTCTTGAGAACCTCTTGCTCTCTCTTTTTCATGCCAAACGTACACATATCTCACATTATTATTAAAGGAATGCACCCTAAAGTTATAAACATATAGAATACGTTTATAATAAATTACAGATGTTGAAATTTAAGATAGGGAACTGCTTTTTTACAAATCAAATGTGTAGCATTAAGTTTCATGTGAGGATTTAATTTTATTGGTTTTCATTTTCTCTCTAGCTGGATTAGCTTTATTTAAGGGGAGCTCTCGTTCAGTTTGAAGACTTTTTATAGAGTTTTCATAATTTTTTGTCATAAGCTCGAATGATATGTCATTTACATATATCTGTATTTTGTCTTGAAGTATAAATAAAACTTTGTGCTGAAAACTTTCTATTAGAATTTTCCTTTCACGAGGGTCTTAGTCTTTGTTGTGCATTTCTCTTTATGTCGAAAGTCTAGCTAAGTGATTAAAGTTTTTTTCCTTGTAACGATTGTTTTAAAGAAAATGCTGTCGATGTTTTTACTGCCTGTTTACAGAGAGACGTGGGAGAGGGTCATCAAAAATAAAATTACAAAATTTCTTTTCAATCGCAGTTTACCCATCTGATAATTCGCGAACATTTAATTTTCTTCAGACGTTTTGAAATCGCTACTTATTTAAACTACATCGTCTTTGAATAGCAATGAGGTAAGATTTAGACAAGAATAGATCACAGATGAAAGAATAGGACACTGAAAAATGGACTTGATTTACTATGGTTGTAAAGGTTTCTCGTATTACTTCACCAATTCAAGTATGTGAAATACAGACTTGGTACACTGGGAGTAGATAAAACACTGATAGCTGCAACTGCTACATGAACTATCTACATGAACTAGCTACATGAAATTTTCCTTTAAAGTAATTATGTTTTTGAAGATCTGTAGCAGGAATATTTTGGTAACCTGTAATAACATGAAAAATATGAAAAAAAAAATGTTTGCAAAGGGTTATAAACTGTATAGAAGAAGTGCAGTTTTTAATTTCTGAAAAAATAGTTTTTTATAATTGTTTTTTAATTAATATAGAAGAATTACATTTTTTCTTAATTAAATCATTTTCCTTTATAAAGTAAGTTAATGTGTCATAAGGGTATTTTAAAATACTCAAATATAATAATTTTCCAAAGAATATCGATTGTTCTTAAGTACACACTTTTGTCGATCTCAGTTGGGCACTTAAATTTTCCAGAAGTCGGATTTCTTTTATTAAAATAAGAGTAGAGAAGGATAGAGAAACATAAAAAATAGTGTCATAGAAACGTAAATCGTTATACGAATAACAATCCCCTGAGGGATAGGCACTATAGCGAGAAAGTAGAAACAAAAGCAATTATATGCTTCATACATTTGGGATTTTCAGATGTGGCAAATATGAACTTCTAAGCATTTAAATCATCATAGTTAATCCATGAATCTCAAAATAAATATTAATTATTAGGACATAATATTAAGTATACTCAACGATACGGTTCTCATTAAACTCCTCTCCTCAGCCCAATAACGTCGGAATAAAGACAGGGACAGAAGTCTAGGTACAGTAAAATGGTTATGCTTTACATGTTGAGACCACTTTCAGTGCCATCTAGTGGCAAACATTGGAGTGAGTGTTCTTATCTCATAAACGGTAAGCGACAGGATAAAAAAATGTATTTGTATTAAAGAATGTTTAATATGTAAAAATAACTTTATTAGATGCCTTGAATTGTGATATTTTGTATCTATAAGCGAGATTATATACAATATACTTTGGATGCAGAAGTGTAGGGTCAGAAGTCAGGCGTACATCTATATTCAAAAAAGAAAGTTTCTGTCTGCATGTATATTTGTGTGTCAGTCTGCCACTTCTAGTGCACATAAGACTCAAAATTTTATATTTTTAATAATTACCCGAGTTATTAATTTAAAATCGCAATGCTAAGACCATCTGTTTCCTTTAAAATCCTTAAAGCGCTCGCTCACCCACAAGACACTCATGTAGATATTTCGTCTATTTTGAGCTCTTTACTTCCATAATACATACATGTATATTAAACTGATGTCCATTCTAATATGTAAACTGGATTGTTCAACACATGACATATGTGAAATGTTTATATAACAACATAATATAGACCAACACATCTACTGTAAAACTAGATCGTCAAGTAAATAACATACAGGTTGCATTTATATCGCAACAATTTATAGACTAACATAATATGGAGGTAAATTAGAGTTAAATATCTTCTTTCAGATAAATTTTTTCTTGTGGCAACATCAACTTTGTGTTGTTTTATAAACATGCCATTCGGGCCCCCGTGGCCTAGTGGTAAAGGCGCCGCTCTGCTAACCTGGAGGTTGTGGGTTCTATTCCCGCTGGCTCCATTGCACACACACTTTGTGCAGAGCTTTTGGTTGTATTTCTCATGTATTGTAAATTTCCTTATGCTATCTCGTCCTTGTATATTGTCGATGACTTATAAGCAGACTTTCATGTCGAGCACACAAGTCGGATGTATGTTATTCAAATAAATACGCCAGACGCGACGCAATTACTAATGTTTTTTGTTGTTATTTGTTTAACAAGGGGACCACCAAACATGGTGCTCACAGATTTTGATAAATTCAAAGTATGTTGTAGGGGTAATACCACTTATTATTCAGCTGAAAGGGTTTCTTCAAATGGGCCTTAGTTTTTAAGAAATTGGGGGTCAAAGTTTAGCGCTCATCTCAAATAGCTCTTAGTATTGCAATCAGATTGTGGCTCGGTGGCGCTGCGGTAAAATGCGAGACTCCAGACTCGGACTTGGCGGGTTCAACTCCAAGTTAGAACTTTTTTTTTCTTTATGTACTTTTTACACGTTGCATATTTTAAGCAGAATTGGGAATTCTACAGCTTTGAACTTATTAATATTTTCTTATGGGGATAGTTTATTTTTTCAATTTTTACTTTTTCGATTTTTTTGGAATGAAATATAGCATATAAATACATCTATATATATCATATATATATTGCTAAGTAAAAAATTAATACCTTTGTAAATTCCTTTAATTCATATTCTTCATTCAATATCATCTCATCTGCCTCAATAATTTCTCGATCATCTAATATTTTTAATATTGAATTATGAAATTCTTCAGCCATATCAATAGAAGCACAGGAAATATCATCCGATGGAGAATTTGTAAGCAGATCATTATTTTGTAACAACGTCTCGCAATATTTTAATGCATTCGTAATTTTGCCTTTTTGTTCCTTTTCCAAACGAGAATTTTCTATACTAGTGCCGGTTCCTTTCATTACAGTATTTTTAGCATTTAATCCTACATATACATACCAATATTGCAAATCTTTTATTTGTCTGCAAAAGAATCTAAATGACATTAGTAAAAAGAATTTCTATTCTTACGTGATTTTACCTAGAAAATAAAAGCAGACGAATAAAATAAATAGATATGTATTTTTTTATATATCGTAAATTTTATCTCATTGAAATCATCAGCAGACGACTTTTCCGATCTAGTTTATTTTTTTACGAATAGTGTTTTAATTTGTTAAAATAAAAATGCATATATATTTTTTTTAATCTAATCTGTCATTTCTTATTTGTGCAAACGATAAATAATGTTTAGGTTGAACTTTAGAGATGAATGTATTTAAAGATCAGTAATATTTTATTGGGTAATATTTTATTACACTTTTATTACACATCTCATTAATATTTTATTACACTTTCGAAGATATGCATTATTTGAATTAACTAATCCTATAAATGTTTGAGAAATTGCACCTGAAAATTATTTTATATAATTTTTACAAAAAAGGATAAATTTATTTAAAAAATTCCACAAAAAAGGCGATAGAAAAAAGAAAAATTAAGAGTTCTAAGCATAAATTAGTTGTGCAGTTTTGTCAATAAAAATATTAGTTTAAAAATTGCACAAAAAATAAATTTTCATGAAATAAATTCGAAAATATAAATTTAATTTATTAACCCTTTAAGACCCGATGAAATTATAAACAAAGCTAGCCATGATGATTGAAAGCAAAACATGTACTGCATCCACTATATGTTGGTAAAAAATGAAACTTTACTCTTTCTGCAAACCTGAATGATCGTTCGATTTGGGTTTTTATTACATGCAACTGAGAAGCAACAATTTAAAAGAATGTCTAACCAGCACAATCGTGCGGGTTGGGTCTTAAAGGGTTATGAAAATATCAAAAAGTTCAAAGCTGTAGAATTCCAATTCTGCTTAAAATATGCAACATGTAAAAAGTACATAAAGAAAAAAAGTTTGACCTTGGAGTTGAACCCGCCAAGTCCGATTCTGGAATCTCGCACGTTACCGCAGCGCCACCGAGCCACAATCTGATTGTAATACTAACAGCTATTTCAAAAAACCTTCGCTAACCTTTGACCCCCCAATTTCTAAAAAACTAAGGCCAATTTGAAGAAACCCTTCCAGCTGAATAATTAGTGGTGTGACCCCTACAACATACTTTGAAATCATCAAAATCTGTGTGCACCATGTTTGGTGGTCCCCTTGTAAGTTAGACTATCAAATATCAAGTTGATTCTTATTTTTTATAAACTTTTAGTTGTATTAAGATGCAGATTTAAATTTGTTTTTTTTAAATTATTAGAATTTACAACAACCTCTGAATCTAATAATAGAAATGATGTTTACTTTAGTATGAAATTTGATTAAATATCGAGGTGGATTGTATGTAAGCAAATCCTTTGAGGTATTTTTTCACAGGTTTTTATTTGATATTCCACTTTAGTGTTTTTTTTCTCTCCTACGATTTTTAACAATATTTTTAAATTGCTAAAATACATTTTTTTTCCATTGAAATTAACTTTTCAAATTTTATGATATTCTCTTGGCTGATCATAGCAGTAGAGTGATCTCTGTACTCAACTTACATGGTTACTTATTGGTTAGCCATTTTAAATGTTTTAATTTTATAGTGAATCTTAATTTTGTACATAAAACTTTACAATGTGTTTGCATTTCTTATTCTCCTTCTCCCAAACTCTTCACACTCTAAAAGCGGAAAGAATGAAAAGCTCACTTTTGGGGAGAGTAAGAGCCATTTTCACTCTTTTTGGAGTGACTTTTGTAAAAATACACTCCTAAAGGAGTGAAAATTTCCACTCTATACAAAGGAGTGAATAATCTCACTCTATAATCGAGAGTGAGAGAGTCACTCCACTGATGAGAGTGACTGTCTCCCTCGGTTATCGAGAATGAGAGAATCATTGCAATAATGAGAGCGAAATCCTGGCTAAAAACTTTTGAAAATTCCTGTTCATCTTTGAACCAATATATGGAGTAAAATAATAAAAATCAGCAATATACGTCATTTTTTAGCAACAACGTGCAAAGAGAAAACTGTACAAGTAGCAAAGTTTCAATTTGGCGACCCTGTTTCCCGTCTTTTTTTTTTTTTTTTTCTTGTGGTAGGTGTCATAAGTGTGAAATCACAATTAAATTCAATTGAATACATATTTCATGTTTACTATACAATTTTAAAAAATTTAATTTTAACAACTAAATAATATAAAATTTTGCTTACATTTTGGCTAAGAGTATTTGGAAAGCAGGCGTGGATTAAATGTATCTATAGTAAATTATAACGGTTTGTAACGAAGTCATATGTTGTTTTCAGAATGTGTGTTTTTCTCACAAAAAAACTCCCTAATATATACATTTATACATATTTGTTTTTTTACAAGAAAAGAAGAAACAAGGCAAGTTGGTAGTATAAATTTTGAACCCCTCATTTTCTGCTCCCGAGACGATTGCCCCCTTCTCCCCCCCAGGGCCCTTGCGAACGCTTTTTATTGGTGGGGGAGAGAGCCTTAAAATGCTAAGTCAAAATTCATTATTTGCCAACTCATTGAAAAGCAAACATAAATAGTTCTCGGCGTTTGCCAACTAGTTTCATAATTTTACCAAGTTATCTTGATTAGAAAACATAATATAGGTTATATTTGGAAGAAGTTTAATCATATTTGTAACTTTCGCCAAATTTATTATAAATAGGAAGTGTATTATAATTTTTTTTATAAAGTTTTGGACTAATTTGTCAGTTTAGTTTGTAAATTTTCCAACTGTAACAGCATGTGCAAATGTTTGGAGCCCGCCTGTTCCTCCCCCCCTTAGCGAGGCCCCTTCTCCCCCCCACACACACACACTTCGCATGGCCCTGCATTTTAGTTTTCAAAACTACATTTCGTAATTTAAACTTTGAAATTACACCGATTTACGAATTCTTATTAAAACGCATTCTTTTTAAAAGAGTATCACTCCTAAAAAGAGTGATTTGTGACGCAATGAGGGTAACGTATGCATTACGTAATCCTATCAGGCGAGTCTTGTGTCTGTCTACAGCACTTTGTGCTAGATATGAGATAATTATCCGCCATTTTAAAATCTCTTCGTTCCATGGATCCACACATGTAGACGTTCATATCAGCGTTGTGATCTTAAAAAATGCAGAGATTATTGTATAAGCAGAGTATATACGTTATCTTCATGAACTTTCATGGATAGGATATAGACTAAAGATTTGAGAAACACAGGGTATACAGAGCTTCTTAAAAAATCCAGAAAGTACACGGCGTGTACCCTCGATCGGATACCCTCTACTAATTCGTTCGTTGTAATTACATGAATTGTTATCGAAACTTAACGGTAAGTCTTACTTAATTTTAACTTTTTATTCTAGTACGAATGAATGTCATCACTTTCATTTAAATAATTATGTTATATAGGAAAAAATAGGTTAAAGTTGTTTTCAGAGGCGATTAATTTCCTATTCTAAACTATGATGTTTTTTAAAACATTTGTTTGCCTTCACATGAAAACTAGCTAAAAGGGCTGATACAAAGTTCATTCACAGTAAACGTAAACATTGATTTCAGTTACTTAAAAGAATAAATTAATTTCTCTGTGGAGTTTTTCTTTCTTTCTTTCTTTCTTTCTTTTTTTTCTTTTTTTTTTTTTTTTTTTTTTTTTTTTTGATTATTAAACTTTAATTTGGAACTAAATAATAATATTCGATTGTAATAATATTACGAAATGCTTTCAGTCTGATAATTAGGATTATTTTACGAAAATATGATTTTGATTAATACAGTTGTGATAATTTTGAAAGGTATTTCTTTATAACTAATAGTGTTTTAAATTATCATTTAAAATCATAAATCTTTATACTAATATTTTCAGATTTAAGATTTGCAACTTTAAAAAATAATAGGAATTTCTTCTATCAAATAGTAAGATTTTTCAGAAACTGCTAAATCTAATAATGTATTTAATTCATTTATTGTGGTATGCTGTTGTTGAATAATACAACTCTAAAAAACTAATTATATTTTAAATGTTTTTCAAATTTTTTCCTATAAAACGTACGAATTTTTTTTATCTGATATAAACAACATTCAACATGTAACTAGAATATAAAGTGATAATTAAATATGGCTTAATTTTCTCCGGGAGTAGATTTTGTATGTCTGTCTGTGTGGGAGGGGGGGGGGGTTATAGAATTCCTGTGGGAAATTACACTTTTTTTTTACCGTTGAAAACAGAAAATCTCAAATGTTTCGGAGAGGGGCAGTAACACAAGGTTTAAGTTTGAAATAAATTATTTTAGTTAATTTCTGTCGGTAATATAATTTAATTCATATGTAACTTTAAATAAGTTTTCCCTTAATAATTCAATTAATGTTACTAACAATGAATTAAATAAATATTGTCAATAACGTATTTTCTTACGATGCCCATAAAATACCCATAAACTAACATAAAAAAGAATTTGCTGCAAAAAATAACCATTCACTCCTACGAAACAGTGACTACTCACTCCTATGAAAGAGTAACTACTCACTCCTACGAAAGAGTAACTACTCATTCCTACCAGGGGTGAAAAAACACACTCCTTCAGTAAGAGTGAATAGCCTCTCCCCCGAAAAAGTGATTATTAACCCCTGTTTAGAGTGACTATTCACTTCTCAGGAGTGAGTATTCACTCTTTGAAAGAGTCAACAATTCCACTTTTGCTCAAAGTGAATACTCACTCTAAAGAGGTTGGGCATATTTTGAGTCTGCGATAGAGTGACTATTCACTCTTCCGGAGTGAACAGTCACCCTTTTTTATTTAGAGTGCAAACTTTGTCTAATTCAAATGATATTATATATCAATTATTTTGCATAATTACAGTGCAAAATTTTTTGGAATTAACAATCTGTTAAAAAAAAAAAAAAAAAAAAAAAAAAAAAAAAGTTTACAGTTATTAATAAAAACTTTCAAACGCTGAATTTCTCTTGAGTAAAAGAAAATAATGCTAACATACGAAAACAAGTAGAGGAAAGTTGGATAAAACAGAGAACCAGGCTTTATGGCGTTATTTGCGGTGGTATCTAGCCGAAACTTTTAGAATTACTTCTAGGCGAGCGGCCTGTCAGCTCCTAGTAACCAGAAGTCGTGTAGACGAACTCATTTCGCAGTGGTGATTTTTTAAAGATTTCACGTGAAGATGTTAAAAATTTGACGTCTGCAATATTACTTTTCCAATCCCAAATTCCTAAAGATTTAGATAGGTAAGGATAACGTATGATAGTCTATTATTTACTCATTATTTTAACGGTTTGTATTGGTATCTACGAGTTATTTGAACAACGCTAGAGTAACATTTCATCAAAATGGCGTGGTCGGACAAAACCGGGATGCAGATGGTCGGACATAAACGGGAAGTTTCCGGTTTTGGACTGCTCATTTATTTGCGTGATTGAAATAGAATCAACTTGATTATGCAATTTTTGGCGATCTATAAATATTTAAAAACTATACAAAAACTATTATTTTAATTAAGTTGTTATATAGAAGATTGTTTCTAGTCATTTCTATAGCAACATTTATCTCTATTTCCATCTCCTAAAAATTAGAACTCGAATAAGAAGAAAAAGAAAAGATGGAAAAACAAGACTAGAAGAACTTAACCCTAAAGCGAAGCTTTCTATGATGACAGAAAAGAAAAGTAGAAAAACTGATGTGAAAAAGAAAAGGCCTCAGAAAAAGAACCCATTGACATTTAACGAGGAAGAAGATGAAAATGAAGCGTGCATCTTTTGCAACGGCTTACATGAACAATCTAAACCTAAAGAGAGTTGCATACAGTGCCTTTATTGCAGAGGGTGGGCACATAAAGAATGCAGCAATGCAAATTAACAAGATCGAACTTTCATTTGTGATATTTGCGCTTAACAATTTCAACTCTTAAAGCATAACTTAACTCATTTTATGTAGATTTGATATAGATTCACATAATATAAGTATGATATGTCAATTTTCTTTTAATAAATAGTATTAATGCAAAATTACAATGTGCTTTTAATTATTTTTTCCAGCATCCGGTTTTATCCGACCTGGTCGGACAAAACCGGGACATTACACACTTCTAAAAAAAGTGTTGTTATGATCTCAATTTCTGTTATTCGTGAGTGAATGAATTCTTTTTTTTCCTAAGGAATCAATTTATCGTTTTAATACAAATTTTGATTGTTTTGTTCAGATCGTGCACAATAATAAAAAGAAAAACATTAGGGTCCCGGTTTTATCCAACTTTCCCCAGTATATTTGCTTAATAATAAATAATTTTTGAACACTGAAAAAAAAAAACTTATCACTTTATTATGTTGTTAAATTATTTAATTAAAAATTTGCTGTTTCATAAATAGTTTCATAATCTCAAATGTTTATTTTCATACATTTAATTTTATCTGTTCAATGTATTTTAAGTTAAATCTGCATACTTTGTTTAACGGAATGATTATTTTCATTTATTGAAAAAGTATTCATACCAAAATAATAGAAGATTCTCCATATGCTATATATATTTATAAAATTTTATTTAAATTATTATTTAGGTGCATTTCTTATACAAGTACATATAGATTTATCTTACAGCATAGGTCATCAGTTTAAAAATATTTATTAAATTAAAAATTTACTCTTTTTTCACAAAAAATCATTTATTTATTATTTTTACTGTTTTGAAGATGAAATTCATTATCAAAAATAAAATGCTGTATGTGGAAAATTCTTTGATTTGGGTCTATGTGCTTCAGTGTATAATAAATATTTAGATCAAACATGAATTCAATAAATTCGATGGTCAAAATAAGCAGTATGTTAGAGGTAATGAGAAACTGATTCCAATTTTGTCATTGCTTGCTGTGCAGTATGCTATTTTTTGGAACATATAATTAAGCTAGTAATGTAATTAAAAAAACTAATTTGCAGAGAGCGTCTATATTATTTTTGAACAATATCTCAATACCAGAAACAATATCTCAATTAATACAAAATATACCAGTGGAGATAAACATCTGGTAGATCAGCTGATGACGGTATAGATCTTACTTCAAATCTGAATGCTCTCAGAAAATCACAGGTGTGTAGTTTTCTTATATAATAATTTACTACCATTAGTGATCTTCTGCAAGAAACTGGAATTTGTCTGGTGATGAAATGATGGTGCCCTTGGACTGTCTGCTACTTTTGCGAGGAGTGTGGATTCATCTTTCCTTTAAAGATTAAAAAAAGAAAACTTTAAGAAATTTGTGAGTGAGTGTGGTGCGATTTCTACTGCTTTGTCAAAAGAGGATATAACAAAGTAAGTATATTAAAGTAACATAAAAAGTAATATTGGTGCTCCATACAAACTACCTTTTTTTAACTACATTACTCTCTAAATTATATTTTCTACAAATATCATGTTACATTACAAACTATGAGAACGCAATATTATACAATAAAAAAAAAAATAAGTACAAAAATTATTAAGCTGAAAATATTTTTAAATAACCACGTAATAATAAAGTAAAATTGTATATAATTATATTTATCATCTTAGAGCAGTTAATATTTGTGCATTTTACCAATAATTTTGACTTTTTAAAATCTTAAACTTTCATGCATAATATTTTTTGTAATTTAAAAAACAAAATACCAGAAGTATCTGAGTAACTGCATACGGTTCTATAGTATATAGATATGATGTATATATATGTACAAACTATAGGGACATGATGTATATACAGGGTGTTTCACAAAGGGCCCCTAACTTTATAAATCTATAACTCGGAAACGGTAATAGATAGAAACATGAAACCAGTAGTGTGTTTATTAAAAAAATCGTAAGAATCTTATACATAAATCAGAAAAAGTAGTTAAAAATAGCGCTCAAAGATGGCGCTGAGAGCGATAGGTGCTCTGTTGAGGTTGATATTGACATCACTTTTAGCACTGATGCGAATTAAGGAGTTTTATGCGGAGTGGGTCTTGTTGGAAAATGCACTGGATTATATGGATTGAATTGAAAATCGGGTCGTAAAAGCAATTTTCGAACAAGACCCACTCCGCATAAAACTCCTTAATTCGCATCAGTGCTAAGAGACGTCAATATCAGCCGCAACAGAGAACCTATTGCTCTCAGCGCCATCTATGAGCTCTATTTTTAACTAAATTTTCTGATTTATGTATAAGATTTTTACGATTTTTTTCAGTAAACACACTACTGGTTTCATGTTTAACTACGTATGTGCTTCGAATGTTGTTGTTTCTCGCATTTCAATTTTAAAGGAATCGTTCCTATGGAAACACTATTTTTGTCTATTATTGTGCTGACGCCAACAAAATCAAAATTATATGGATTGAATTGAAAATCGGTTCGTAAAAGCAAATGTGCATTTTCGAACAAGACCCACTCCTCATAAATCTCCTTAATTCGCATCAGCACTAACAAGGAAGGCCTCCATACGGGCATACTCGGAAAAATCTGAAAAAATTACAGAATGTTCTTCTCATATGGGTATATGTTTATAAAAAAATTTCGGTGGAACCTCCATACAATGTCCGTAAAAAAAATAATGAAAAATTCGTTTATTTGGCGATTTATCTCCGGTTGGCGAAAAAATGAAATTTTAAAAAATACGCTTTTCGCGTCGAATACTTTTTAAAGAAAATTCTTTCTATTTTCAATTTATTTAAATATGTTTAATTTAAGTAATTTTAGTTTTGCATTTTAGGTAGATTTCGTATGAAATACTACCTATTGCAGCGCCGAAACTATCCTTTTTTGCGCCCGGGGCAAACATAGATTTTGGAGCCCCCCATCCCCCACATATATGCATTCTTTATAACAAACACACCAAAGAAAATCTTAATTTGGCGCCCCCTTCACCTTCTGTTCTGTTGGCGCCCGGGGCATGTGCCCCCTCTGCCCCCCTCTAGTTTCGGCCCTGACCTATTGCATTGTCTCCCATGTTGGAATTTCTGAAAAATTTTTGCGGATCTACACGAATCATGACTCCTAGACCCCAAAACTACCATCAGTAAAAAAGTTTATCTATCTATCTATCTATCTATCTATCTATCTATCTATCTATCGGTGTATATCACTTTCTTCTAGACACGATAACTTCCATAATTATGCTCAGATCTTCATCAAACTTTTACATAAAATCAAGGGGCATAAAATCTCGGTTAAGTTCGTTAATGGGCAAAATCGGACCAAGGGGGTGGAAGTTAGGAGGGTTTTTGTGAAAACAGAAAAAACGCGATAACTTTATAATTAAAATAGATATCGAATCAGTTAAAAGTTTATATTACTTCTAAAAAATGAGGAAAAAGTTTATGCGTGACAGATTTTTGATAAAGTTAAAAATGGGCTCAAGGGGCGAAAAAAACATGGTTTTTGGGAGAAAAAAATTCATAACTTCGTCAATTCTCAAGACATCAAATCCAACTAAATTTTATATAAATATACTCAATATTATCTAAAACTTTTGTATTTACAAGTTTTTGATAGGACCAATTTTTACCGATGAAAAAAATTAAAAACGAAAAGAAAAAGGGGGAAGGAAAAAGAAAAAACCCATAACTTACTCAATTCTTAAGCAATTAAATCTAATTAAATTTATTTTACATCTTCACAATAATATCTACAACTTTTATATTGACAAGTTTTTCATAGAACCAATTCTTATAGCAAAAATAAATTAAACAAAAATAGGAGTTGGAGAAAAAACCTCAAATCCAAACTGCTTGTATTCTGACTCATTTTAAAATTCATTTTTGATTTTAAACGCATCCAAATGACAGATCCTCTTATTTAGCAACAATATAATGCGACGTATTGGCCAATTTTTCGATAAAGGCAGAATATATTTTTAAAAAGGCTGCCAAAAAATGTATTTTGAACAGATTTCCCGAAGTTTTCATCATTAAAAAATTCATTAAATATAACAAATTGCGTTTTTTATGAGTCATTTTTAAATTCATTTTTGTTCTCAAACCCATCCAATTTACAGGTCCTATTATTTAGGAACTATATAACTTGACGTATTGGCCAGTTTTTTGATAAAGGCAGAATATATTTTTTAAAAGGCTGCCAAAAAGGGTATTTTGAACAGAATTTCACGAAGTTATCGTGATTAAAATTTGAGGAAATTTAAGAAATTGCGTTTTTACCGAGTCATTTTTAAATCTTTTTTTGTTCTCAAACGCATCCAATTTACAGGTTCTCTTATTTAGGAACTATATAATGTGACGGAGTGGCCAGTGTTTTGATAAAGGCAGAATATATTGAAAAAAAGGCTGCCAAAATGGGCACTTCGCACAAAATTTCCCAAAGCGAGATGATTAATGAACTATATCTGAGATGATTATGAATGACTATATAATGTGCGTATTCGTCGATTTTTTGATAAAGGGTGAATATATATTTTTAAAAAGCTGTCAAAGTAAGCACTTCGCAAAAAAATTTCCCAAAGCGATCATGATGAAAGAATTGTGGCTGTATTCAAATAACAAATTGTTTATTTTATGACTCATTTTTAAATTCAATTTTGCTCTCAAACGCATTCAATTGACAGTTATTTGTTATTTAGGAACTGTGTAATGTGCCGTATTGGTCAGATTTTTGATAAAGGCTAAATATATATTTAAAAAAATCTGTCAAAGTGGGCACTTCGCACAAAATTTCTCAAAGCGATCTTGATTAAAGAATTGTGGATGTATTAAAATAATAAATTGGTTATTTTATGACTCATTTTTAAATTCAATTTTGCTGTCAAACGAATTTAATTAACAGTTTTTTGTTATTTAGGAACTATATAATGAGCGTATTGGTCAATTTTTTAAATAAAGTAAGAATATAATTCAAAATATATTGCCAAAATGGGCATTTGAGTAGAGATAGGCATTTTTTTTTTTTTTTTTTTTTTTTTTTTTTTTTTTTTTTTTATTGAGCTGAAAACTTTTTGAAATCTACCTCCGCCTATAGGCCATGCCGAAAGGGATTTTTTTGTTTGCTTTAAGTATAGTTTTGTCACATACATTTGTATGTACTTATAACAAAATTTAACTATTATATTTTGCAATTTAAAACACAATTTAAATTGATTAAAATTGTTCAAAACTAAAAAATATGACACAGACGATTAGACATTGTTACTATGGAAACATCTTTTTCGGATTTGAAATGTACGACGACAGTTTCCTTACAAGTGATTTTTATAACCGGTAAAGACGGTTAAATAAAAAAAAAAATTGTGAATTGGAGAGTAAAACAATGGCGAAATTTCCTTCAAATCAGTAATAAAAAGAAAAAAGAAGATGAAATATTTATTTAACCTTCTTTACAGAACATTTAAAATTAATATTACTGCAAATGTTCAGAAAGTTGAAAATGTTGTACAAAAAATGGAAATTATTCTGAATAAGTAGAGTTACAACTAACAACAATGAAAATCATTTTCGAATTTTGCTAACTACCTTTTAGAAACATGAAAACGTATATTAAATTCAGTTAGCTTTAATACGAGCCCAGCGCTGCAGGTCGCAGTCGTGCACATTTATTTTACTTTTTCTTGTTTCCTGAAACTTTTGAAATACATATTTTTTTTATTTCCTTCCAATTTTTCTTACTAGAAGTTACATTTTTAATTTGCTTTTCCCATTTGTATAATTCACGAAAACTGTTTACATATTTAAACTTCGTTTGTACACTTTTAAAACTGCGATTTGATTTTCCCGAATACTCATTACGCCAGAAATTTACGGACTCTTTTTATAATCCAACGATATAAGTTTTATATTTGTAAGCTTTGATTCATCATAAGATAATATGCTAGAGAGTTCATTATCATCGGAATTTTGCAATACTTCGTTCGATGAGAGATATATATTAACAATAGATTCGTGATTTACATTACTATGTCTTTCAAATTCATATTTTTTTAAAATTTCGACCATGCGATTTTCAATTGAATTTCCTCTTCTGTAAAATTGTCAGCCTTACATTCCTTTCCATATATTCGTTTAATAGCATCTAAACAACATTATATGTGTTCATTCTTAAAACAGTTATTTTAAGCAAAAACAGAAAATTATTTAATATTCCAGATACCAAAACAAAATCTTAAAAGTTAACTTAAAGTGAAAGTAATTTTTTTTAACTTTCAAAATATAAAAGAAATAAATTGAATATTTGAAAAAAATCGTCACCTGGAGAAAAATGAAGTTCTATCAGTGTTTTTGAAAAAATGGACTTATCGATATAGATAGGATCTATTTGTATCTACGAAGGCAATTTTGCATCAAAATGATGTTATATATAATTTACACATGATCTTACAATCATAATATGATATTATTTTGATCCAAAAATGCCTTCATAGATTCAAATAGAACATTTGTATATCGGTAAGTCTTTTTTTTTCAAAAACACACATAGAACTTCATTATTCTCAGGTGACGAAATGTCAGGTTGCCTATAACTTAAAACAAATATTTGCTAAACATAATACACAAAAATATTTTTTAATAGTAAAATTAAATAGCTGTAGCAACTAGCAACATGTATAATACAAAATAATAACAATAATAGTAATAAATTCTTCCATGTTTAAGTTTAAATTTATTAAATATTGCACATTTTACAAGTCAATTAAAATCAATTTTCAGATTCGTTAAAATCGTCTGCTTTTGACGAGGAAATGCACTACTCGCCAAATCGGACATCACTTTCAGCTGTTCAAGCCAATTATTCCAAAGTATTTTATTATTTTACATATCTCCTATTGTAATTCCGCCGCTAAATTTGACTGATCCTTTATTACCTACATGAGTAGTTTAATTCGTATTTTTTTTTTTTTCAAAATATTCTGAGTATGCCCAGTATGGAGACCTTCCTTGTAAGAGACGTCAATATCAGCCTCAATAGAGCGGCTATCGCTCTCAGCGCCATCTATGAGCGCTATTTTTAACTAAATTTTCTGATTTATGTATAAGATTTTTACGATTTTTTTAATAAATACACCACTGGTTTCATGTTCAGGGTCGTACTGGCATAACAGAGAGGGCGGTGGCAAAATGGATAACAAGGGCGCCGATTGCCTTACAAATGGGCGCAAATCCTTATATAGATATATATATATATATAAGGATTTGCGCCTTTTTTTACATATATATATACACTCACTCACACACACAGATATATATATATACCGGGTGTCCAGTAAATAACTGACCCATTTTGAACTTAAATAACAAATAAACGGTTTGAGATAATAATGCGCGGTTTGCGGTATTGTTGTTAGAAAATCAATAAATTTTTAAACATGTACTTTGTTAATATAGTTCAAATTTCGGAAAAAAATATTGCGCTGGCGGTAACAGGGTGGTTGAATACAGACATGACTCTAATTTTCTTAAATATGAGATTTTCGGCTGAATCTGAATCTATATGTTGTCGAATATTAATCTATATGTTGAATAGACTCTCGAATCAGCTTCAGAAATAGGGTACGTCGGTTGGAAAGTGATTTAAAATAATATTTGTGATTGAACCATCTGTATTATATTTCCCCTCCTCAGTCTTTAGACTGAGATATTATTTTAAATATTATTATATTACATTAACAAAGTGCATATTTTAAAATTTATTTATATTCTAATAACAATACAACAAGCCGCGCATTTTTATCTCAAACAGCTTTTTTGTTATTTACATTCAAAATGGGTCAGTCATTTACTGGACACCCGGTATATATACATATATATATATATACACACACACACATACTACATAATATACGAGTACATTGTTATAAAAATTTTATTCCTAAAATATATATATATATATATCACCCAAAAGAATATTATATAATTACAGAAATTAATAGACACGAAAATAGTTCTCCGCAAAACATTGCACTTTTAAAAAATCTTGATATTAGGCAATCCAATTTAGAGGGTTTGTTTCCACCACACTTTTTTAAAAATATGTACTTCTATTTTCGACAGGGATGCCGCGGATGCGCTACAGCGCATAAATTACGCAAAAAATCGGTGACGGGACGCAGAAAAATAGCTCTTACACATCCCATAAAATGCGTAATTTCGTCAAAAAATCGCAAAAAAGGCGACTTTCGTTAAAAAAATCGCGAAATAACTATTATTTTCCGTCAAATTTTGTCTAAAGATTCGCGAAAAAATCGCTAATTTCGTCACAAAATCTTAAAAAACGACAAATTTCGTCTAAAATCGCGAAAAAAAGCAAATTTTGTCTAAGAATTCACGAAAAGCGCCAATTTTTTTCAAAAAATCATGATAAAACGTCAAATTTTGTCAAAAGATACGCGAAAAAACGGCAAATTGTCAAAAGAATAGCGAAAAAACGGCAAATGTTGTCAAAATTAGAGAAAAAAGCAAATTTCGTCACAAAATCTCGAAATACCAACAGATTTTCTCAAAAGAGTGAGAAAAAACGACAAATTTCGTCTAAGAATCGCGTTAAAATGAAAATTCTGTCAAAAAATTCCCCAAAAAGCACAAATTTCATCAAAAAATAAAAAAAAAACAGTAACTTTCGTCAAAAGATCGTGAAAAAAAAACACAAATTTCGTCATAGGAGCATGAAAAAAAAGTTAATGCCGGGAGTGAATTTTCCTGTTCCAAAAACTAATTTTCTTGCTTCAAAATTGTTTATTTGCTGCTCCCAAAATGGATTTTCCTGCTTCACAATCCGTTTTTAACTGCTCCAAGTCTTTCTGAGTAAATTTAACTCCTGAAAGCACCCATTCATTAAGGCCCACAATAGTCACAGAAAAAGTACTCAAAAAGACCCGGATGATAATGTAAAGTCTATGGGAGCGTTCTTTTCTAATATCTCGTTCAAATTTTAATATTTTGACATGATTTTTTTGCGTAAAATAGTTGAGGATGATCCACAACTGGACTAGTTTTTATTTTTTCAATTTTGGTTTTAAATAAAAAAAAAAAAATACTTTAATTTTCAAAACCGGTTTAAACCGGTTCTGAAACTGAAACTATCATAATATAAAAAATATATAACCAAAATCGAAAATGTAAAAGCTAGTCCGGTTGTGGATCGTCCTCAACTATCCTATGCAAAAAAATCATGTCAAAATATTAAAATTTGAACGAGATATTAGAAAAGAACGCCCCCATAGACTTTACATTAGCGCTCGGCTTTTACCGCGTGACTAGTGTACGCTCTTAAACTAAAAATACCCCTTTACTCAACAAGTTTTTTTTATTTCACTAGAAAAAATGTTTTTTCAATAAATTTGTCTTGCCCCTTTTTAAAAGAAATGCTAACAATAGTGACTCTTGTTATCTTCTACGCACAAATAAGCATTATTTTATAATTAAATATATATTTTGTACATTTATTTTTAAAAAAGTAAAGAAAATTTCTCTTAATAATTTAAAAAACTTAATATTGGTCTTAATTAATTATTTATTATTATTAAAATAATTATTGCATTCAGGGTCGTACTGGCCCACCGGGCAACGAGGCAAATGCCCGGTGCGCCCCTCGTCACTTTTTTTTTTCGAAGCGTTTTAAGTTGTGCATTCTCAAAGGCATATAATTTCAAATATTTTCATTTGGCAAATTAAAAGTAATGACGTATTTAGCATATCTTCTGTCAAACATTTGGTGCATAGGTTGTAGTTTTATATTTATTCTACTTTTTGTGGAAATACAAACGACGGAGAAAAGAACTGGAATGCCAATTTAAAAGAAGAGATTTCCATTGTAATTGGTCCCATTGCCAGAGGCGCCCATGTTCAGATTTTCTTTTAGCGCGTTTGTAAAAATAACTATATAAAACTTATATCGTGTTTTTGTGATCATGGCGCTCTTGTTCAGATTTTTTCTAAGCGGCTTTTTAAAAAAATAACTTTAGAAAAAAATTCGAGTTTATGGAATCGTGGCGCCTTTGGTCAGATTTTTTTTCAGCGCCTCTACAAAAATAACATTGAAAAACTAATGTCAGTTTTTGTAATCATGGAGCCCCATGGTCAGGATTTTTTCAGTGTTCCTGTAAAAATAACTTTCAAAAAACTAATATCCAGTTTTTATAATCATAGCGCTCTTAGGTCAGATTTTTTTTCAGTGTTTAATTAAAAACGACTTTAAAAAAACTAATATCGTGTTTTGGGAAACATAGCGCCCTTGGTCAGACTTTATCAACATATCTGTAAAAAAAAAAAAAAAAACTAATATTATGTTTTTGTAATCGCCTTGTTTAGATTTTTTTCAGCGCTTCTTTAAAAATAAATTTCAAAAAACTAATATCGTGTTTTTAGAATCGTGGAGCCTCTGTTCAGAGTTTTTTTTTTTTTTTTTTTTTTTTTTTTTTTTGGCGCGTCTACAAAAATAACTTTTAAAAAACTAATATCGGTTTTTGTAGTTATAGCCCCTTGGTCAGCTTTTTTCAGCGCCTCTTCTAAAAATATCTTTCAAAAAATTAATACAGTAAAACCTCCATAACGGATACTCCCGAATAGCGGACACCTCTATTTAACGGACAGTTTTCCGATCCTCACTCCCAAAACCTAAATTTTTGTATCTTTAACCTCTGAATAACGGACATTCCGAATAGCGGACACTATTTTCGGCGATAAAGAATGAAAAACATTTTTTAACGAGGGAAAAAAGTAAAAATACTTCTAAATTTATCAGGGCAATGTGTCACAAACAGGGCCGTAGCTAGAAGTGAATAGTAGGGGGGGGCTCAAGAGAATGTAGGGGGGCTCATAATTTTTTCCCTCTCTCTCTCTCTCTCTCTCTCTGACGCAGAAAGATAAATTAGTGCATATTTACACTGTAGATACTATGTTTCTTATTAAACTGTAGTAATAATTTCATTTTATGCTTAGAAAAGTACAGGATGGTGAAAATTTTGAGTGTATAACTTGGAGCAAAATTAAACATCATGTGTACAAATAAGATGAGGGAGTGTTTAAACACTTATTTTAGGTACAATTTAGTATTTCTGCAAAACTGTGAAAGGGTCTCAAAAATAAATTAAATTTTGAACAAAATTTCATTTGAATTTTCGGAACAGAAATTTATTTAGTGACCTTGGAATCGTTTCCAGGGGGGGCTCAAAATATTTTAGGGGGGGGGGTTGAGCCACCCATAGCGCCCCCTAAGCTACGGGCCTGGTCACAAACGTTGTGATCACAAATAAATGTAGATCGGGGTCTAGGGAAAATCATTCCTCAACGTTCAGTGTTGAATTCAGGGGAGTACCCGGGTGGGACATTTTCCAGAGCATTGAAATGTCCCCCCGGAAGGTTTAGAGATTTTGTGCTTTTAATGTTCAAAAAGTGCAAACCCTCTTTCCGGCCCGAAACTCTATAATGTCTAATAATGTCACATTGTAAAACAAATTACAAGTAATCGCAAGCAAAAGAAATCTTTTGCAACAGATTTTTTTCATAAGAATGTAATAAACAGTGGATGAAGGTGTGCACAATTTTACTTCAGTTTCATTTTTATTGTTAAAAAAATAATTCTAATTTTTGATT